>WBMV01005603.1:144576-325308 GCA_013396655.1 Campylorhamphus procurvoides | reverse complement strand
GGGGGGGGGGGCAGATGGGTATTCAATAATCCCATGAAAGAAGAAACATCTATACCTGTAGGCACATAAATAGATTCTAAACCTTCTTTGCTTTTCAGCACCTTAGATTATATACTTAGCATCCTGCTTTTGGTGATAAAAATATGCATTTAGAAATTAGTATAATTCATCAAATAGTTACTCAGACTCTTCAGTTTTCAAGTGTGTTTTCTGTGATTTATTTTTTACTTTGTACACATACCACATCAATTTGAGTATATTCATAAACATCTTTTTGTTGATTGAACTGCTTATCTCTCCTGATCTAATGAAATGTAGAATCATTAAACTTTTGCTTTTGGAACTATAGGGAATTATAGTTAGACTTATTTACACCATCATCTCTCAAAGAAGCACAGCAACAACCAGGCTTTTGTTTATGGCAAATGGTAAATATGCTGAGTTTCACCAAGTGGGGTGGGGAAAGGAGGGGACGGAATAAACATTTTTTATTTTTTCCCCACAAATCCAGCAACTGGAAATTTAGTCTGCAAAGCACATTTTTTGGTCCTCCAACAGGAAAATGTGCCTCAGAATAAGGACAGAAATGTTGTTTGCATTTCTTTGCTTCTGTGTGAAGAAAACGTGAATTGTAGTCTGTATCCTCCAAATGTTTGGGGTTTGGTTTGGTGTGGGTTTTTTTCAGATTTCATCTTGGAATTCTGTATTATTAAAATATAAGTTTATAAAGGAGAGTCTGTCAGAGTCTTAACTGCAGTGGTGTTCCTGGTGGTACTGCAATTTTATATGTGTTTCATTATATGTTGTACATAATTTCAGTATATGATGTACGCATTCCTAAACATTAAGTATATCCTATGAAATAACAGCACCTCATAAAAAGGGATCATTTTCATACTAATGATATATTTAAGCTGTTCAGAAACTAACTGAACTCACAACTTATTTCCTGAGGCAGGATTTGGGGATATATTTGATTTAAATGGGGCAGTCATAGTGAGTTAGGAATTGTGAAATGACTGCTATGTTTACCACTTAAGAGGTGCAAAATTGTTAATTGATACACAAAGTCTTCCTTTCCAAGTAAATTCTCACGTGTTGCATGTCTGCATTCTCAACAGTTAGATCCAAAAAGTGATCTGCACATGTTTAGAAACTTTGAAATATAGTCTGATGAAAACTTTGCTCAGCCTTTCAAGGCAGACGTATGGCAGGTTTTCCATTTAAATGGCTCAATTTCATTCACCATTGAAAACTAATGTCTTATTTGGCTTAAGATAAAATGCGAGTGTGAAATTACTTCTTAATGTTCCTCATATTTCTTCTTCTCTTCTTTACCTCCTTGCCTTTCCTTGTAATAAAAGAATTAGAAAAAGGGGAAGAATTCCATCCAAAAGTTAGAGACCATGAAAGGCTGGAGTTACAGCCTGTGTATTGCTCCACAGCTATTTGTTTCTTGCTTTTCTAAATGAAATCTCAATTTCAGCTCAAGCCTTCCAGTTCTTATGATTTTAATGATAAATTTCACCTTTTTTTTTTTATTTTTTTTTTCTGTGTGTGTGTTTTGTTTGGGATTTTTTTGTGCATGTGTGGTTTGTTTGTTTTGTAGGGGGTTTTTGTTGTTTGTTTTGTTTTTTCTTCCTCCCCCCCAAGACCTAATTCTGAAACCAGGGGATCTTTTAGTGGTTTGTGGTTTTATTTTGGTTTCTTTTTTGTTTTGGTTTGGTGGTGTTTTGTTGTTGTTGTTTGTTTGTTTGTTTTCATAAAAAGCTTTTCACTACAGCTAGTCTGGAGGAAGGTCAGAAAATGAGCATGACATTGCCAGATTTCTCCTGTCTCATCACTGTCCAAACTAAGGCTTAAAAAAATCCTGCAAGTGTCATCGCACTTAGGTAAAGGATAAAAAATTGGGTTTCTTCTTCTGAGAGTTTTCTGTCAACTTTGATTTACTGAATTTGCAGTGACTGGAGGAAAAAGAGCTTGGTGTGAGAGCAAATTATTTGTCTGAGCTTTTCCATGGATGTGAAGCCATTTTTTTCATAACTGCCATGTAATTTATGGGATTGTGGAAGATAGAGTTGTGAGATAACCTACTTCTCCGAGTTAGTGTACACTGAAGAACTTCTGTATGTGAAAGAATATTGGCCAAGAAATGAGACTTACATTGTTGCACCCTTGAGGTAATATAATGAAATTTAAAATAAATGAAAATTAAATAATGTTAAATCAAGGAAATTCTCAGTGGTATTTAAACCTAAACCATTAGTCACGTGTACTCTAGTGAGTGATTTAAATATCAGATTTATGTTCATCAGAATCTGAATTTCCTGCACTTTTTGTTGATTTCTTTGGGGGGGAATCAATAATCTGTGAATCAATATTCTTCCAAAAGATGCATTTCTTGTACTCCACTTCCATGAGACTGAGGTGCAGGTGTAGTCAATATACCTTTTAGTTTTAGGAGGGTAAAGATAATTTCTCAATATCTCTTCTGCTTCACTATCCCTGTGTTCAAAAAGTTCTAAGATAAAGTGAGAAGCATGTTCTCTTGTGCACTGCAGGATTCCTGGCTGCTTTACATGACAGTTTTAAATTAGTGCCTCTGCTTTCATTTCACTCTATACCTTTCCATCATCCATTTCAGCAGTGAAACTTGACTTGGTGTGTATTGCAGTCTAATAATGACTTGCCTTAGGAGCTGTCTGGCCTTGTGCCATGAGCAATCAAAGTGTCATTACTCGATTGTAATATGAAAGTTGCTGTATCTCATTGCAGTGATAAGGAAATTTCAGAGGGTAAGGAAGGAGGAAGGAATAGGAACACATTGTGATAGAGAGGACATACCATGGAGGAGAAGGAACTGTATTAGTTTTGGAATTATGTTCCTCACGTTGGGCAAAAATAGCCCGTAATAGTTCAGACAGTTTAACAATAAATTTTTAATTTATCAAGCAGAATTGAGATAGTTAAGAAAGGAGGCTTTTGTTTCCAAAAGTGCTGCATGCCTCTCACAACCCATGTGTTTGGATAGAGCAGGTATTCGGAGACTGGTCCAAGCCCAGGTAGTGGTTTCCCATACTAGCAAGTTTCTGCGTTCTTCAGTGTGTTACAGAGAAGTAAGGCCAAACCATCATGCAGAGTTACTCTAAAACTGATTGTGTCTGGGAGATACTGGAGAAAACTCAGGACCGTGGCTTGCTCAAGTGGTTTTGTATCTGGCTGTCTAGTTCTGCATCTATAAGCATTCAAGTACTCTTATTTTTAGTTTGGCTGTCAGACCAGCAATTTATTTCACAAACCATCACATAACACATCCGTTTCACACTTTAAGAAGAAATATATGGGTAAGTAAATCTCTCTAACTCATACAAACATTGTTTTTGTGTTTTGCTTCAGCAGAAAGTCTTTTCACAGCAGTAGATGAGGCTACAGGGCCAGGAGCATAGAATAAGATTTCTCAGAAACTCACTTTAACTAACATCATGTGCATTGAGTTAATGGAATCTTGTCATCACCTGTAAAATTTCTGTCAGCAAACATCTGGGTTAGATTGAACTTCCCAATAAACTGTGTTAAAATTGACAGGACACAAAAGGGTTTGTATGTGAAATGTGGAGACGAGAACTCTAAGAATTATGGTGTTTCCAGATTGTCATCTCAAAGGATTAAAATACTTTCAAGAGGAAGATGGGCAGTTTCTGTAGAACAGGACTTGACTTTGGCAATTCTTCATGTTAAAAGAAAAAAAAAATTAAATAAAATCAAGTCACTGCAAAAATGTCAAAGCCTAAACATTGACACAAAGGAAAAGAACTTTGTCTTCAATTTCCATCAGCATCTACAGCTTGCTGAATCCATGCAGAAAGAGCTGTGTCATTGAGAATGGAGATCTGGATTAAAAAGCAATTGATTTGCTTGGGCTCTTTCTGTGCTATAAACTGCTCGCTAAGAAGTGGTGAATGAATTGTTGGTTCTGGGCTCTCACATAGGTAGCATGTTGTATTGCAGCTAAATGATGTCAAAGCACAGACCTATAGAGGAATTACAAGGGGCTGTTTTTCACAAGGAACAATTGCACTGCTCTGCTGTATTTTCTTCTACTTTTTTGACCATAAATAATTGTCAAGGAAGACAGGAAATTTTATTAAAACATAAGAAAAAGCATTTTTACTTGCTCAAACAAGTGGTTGGTGGCTACCCAGGCTGGTTGTGGAGTCTCCTTTCTTGGAGTTATTCAAAATCCTGAGCAATGTGCTCCTGTTGATCCTGCCTGGAGCAGCAAGGTTGGACTTGAAAATTCTTCAAAGATCCTTTTCTGCCTCAGCTGTTCTGTGGTTCTGGGAATAAGCATACTTCAGACTTAATTTTTCAAGCTTTCTCTTTTAGCATCTTTACATACTGTAGAGTTACTTGAGGGTCTCTGCTATTAAACCTCTGTGGTTTCTCTGTCACTCTTTTTGTCATATGGTCTGCCTGGTGATTAAGAAGTAGATGTGTGTCTGCCTCCCATAGTTTTTTGACATGGAGGCTGGTGTATCTGGAACAGCACTGGCGTTTATGAGAATGGCACGGTTGCTGGAGAGGAATAGAGTGTGACACTGGCATGGCACTGAAATATCAGGAATATAGGAGTTGTTTATCCAGTACTATGGCCAGAATTACTGGTAAAATTAAAAGATTCAAATTCCATTGAAGTAAAATTCAGTGTTTAAGCATTAGTGAAGTTTTGCTCAGGAAAATGCCTTTTATCAGCAAAAAAGGACATAGTAGAGAGCGAATGAGGTGTAAGGTCTTGTGTGCTTTTCTGATAAAAGTGGTTATATTTGTTAACCTTTTAAATAAGTTTCTGGTTGTATTTTGTTGCATTTGCCTTGCGTCACATGATGACATGCTCTAAGTTGATTTTTGGAAAGTCTAAAGTGTTGACATGAGGTGTGTTATTATTTGTTGCTAGAAGAAGGAGGCAAAAGGTTTTGGTGTTTTAGGGGTGCATAGTCCTGATACGGTGCTAACCTGGTTTCCATCTTTATTTTACTGAAATGAACAAGGCTGTTCTTTAGGCAAGAAGCTTCTTTTGTCTAAAGGCATGAATCCATTTTTCCCCCCCAAGTTTGACTGTTGTGCCAGGTGCGTTACAACAGCTGTAGACAGAAAATCAAGCTCAGTTACTTTGTAGGTCTTACATTAATTTTAAAAATCATGATGTTTTTCAAAATCATTGATATCCACATTCTGTTCTCTTGTTCCACCTTGCTGTATTTCAGTCTTAGCTAATTTTCATGCCGTAATACTTCTGATTTTCTCTCTGACTCTTAAATTTCTTCACTGTGTGTTCACTATATTCCTGCAGAGGTGATCCCTGGCTCTTACCCTGCTGACATAAGAGGAGGTAGCAGTTAATTACTCACCGTGGTTGTCTAGAAGTCTGTCTTTGCCATCGGACTTTCCTCAAAATATCTTTTTTTTACATTAAATCCTTGGCTTTCCAACTAGTTTCCAGGTAGTAATGGATTTAGTTCTTGGAAATCATCTTGTCTCATTGATCCATTGATCCTCTATTAAAAAGTATTATGCCTGTGGCTACTGCACCCTCTGGGCATGGTGGGGAACAGTGTGCAGAGAATATTCACGTGATAAGGTCTGCCACTTGTTTATGAATGTGAAAATTGTTTCTACTTTGCACCTAATATGCCAGGGATAATTATTCTGCCTTATTTCACTCTTTCATAGTCTGTTGTCTTTGAAAAACTGAGATCTTAACAGCTGAGTTTGAAAAATGCATTTCTAATACTTTTAAAACTATCACTTCAGTAAGAGAGAATCAACCAGGGGACTAACTATTGAGAATATCAATATAGCTTTATTTAAAATGCTTTCAGTCAGATGGAATGGGAGCATCTTCTGTCTCTCCATTCCCTCCAGACTGGAAATATTCTTTTCATTCTTTATTATATCTGGGGCAAATGTCCCAAACAGGAGTGGTATCCTCACAAACAGTGTGACTGCTGTGCAGACCAAACCTTCAAAGCCTACTGTGCCCTTTCTCGAAGAAAAAAACAAACAAACAGAAACTAGACAAATACAAACAAAAAACCCCAAAACCAGGCACTGTGTCAGCTTTAAGAGGCTGTAGAACAAAACAGAGCGTGGCCACTGAGAGTGAAACAGGAAAATGCCATAGAGGCTCCTGTATAAGCTTGTTAAGCTGAGGCTTTTGCCATCATGATTTTTATAGTGTTTGGGAGCCAGGGGGTTGCCATTCTCAGAGAAGAGGCAGGTCCCAGGCTGTCTTCTGACTGCTTCAGCCTGTATCTTGCTTCCCCCCCTCCCCAGTATTTATCTAAGGTCTCTCTTTAAGAAGCCAGCATTGAAAAATCAGTGTCTCTGTATTTTATTTTACAAATACCCGCTTAGACCAGAAGACCAAGAAATTAAAGCAGCAGCAGCTGTCTGTTTTAGGCCCCGGAGATATAAACATGCTTGTGTATAGGGCCCTACAAGTTGCTTTTGCCCTCCACCTCCCCCCCAGACATACTTTTTTTCAGCTCATTGAGTGTCATTTTTGCCTGTGCATGGAACAGGTGTCTCTTGTGAACTCCTTAAATAAACTGAATTTTAAAATAAGATAGTGATGTCAGTTTACACAGGTGCAGACATCATTCAGGAGAATGCTATTTGCACACAAACACACTACTGTTTACTGTCTGCGCTGCAGTCAGAGCAGTGCCAGAAGGGCACTGAAGCAAGATGGAGAAGGGTTTGCTTTGCTGCTGTCGATTGATGTGAACTTTCATAAAGTTCCCTCTCGCTGGGCAGAGAGTCCTTTTTGCTCTGTGAAGCATTAAAAAATGCTTTCAAAGGGTGACTCAGAGGAAAGCAGAAGCTGTTACTAATCATGGTATGTGAAATGGAATAGAAAATGTGCCTGTGTGACTCTTCTTGGTTTTGCTTGGGAGCTTAGCAGGAACCATGTATTTGATTTTGTTTGTTTTTTCCCCCCTCACCCCATATTATGAGAGGGGACATGCTAGGAACAATTTCGTTCATTTGCAGTATCTCTCAGGGTGTGACAATGCCCACCAGTTATCTTTGAGACAGCCCTGCCCAAGCCAAAAAATCCAACTAGTTGCAGATTGTTCATGGGCAAAGGAGCACTGGGCATGAGCTGGCAATATACATTTGACACCCAAAAAGACAATGGCATCCTGGGCTGCATCAAAAGCGCTGTGGTCAACCTGTCAAGGGGGATGGTCCTGCCCCTCTACTCCCATCTGGTGGGATCCCACCAGGAGTACTGCCTCCAGCTCTGGGGCCCCGTGCACAGAAACGCAATCAATCTTTTGAAGCAAGTTCAGAGGGGGACCACGAAGATGATTAGAGGGATGGAGCACCTCTCCCATGAGGAAAGGCTGAGAGAATTAGGATTTTTCAGCCTGGAAAGGAGAAGGCTTTGGGGTGACCTAATTGCAGCCTTCCAGTACCTGAAAAGGCCTACAAGAAAGATGGAGAGAGACTTTACAAGAGCATGTAGTGACGAGACAAGGGGGAATGGCTTCAAACTGAGAATAGGTATAGATTAGAGATTAGGAAAAAATTCTTTGCTGTGAGGATGGTGAGGCACTGGAACAGGTTGCCCAAGGAAGTTGTGGATGTCCCATCCCTGGAAATGTTCAAGACCAGGCTGGATGGAGCTCTGAGCAACTCAGTCTAGTAGAAGATGGCACTGCCCATGGCAGGGGGGTTGAAATTAGATGATCTTTAAGGTCCCTTCCAACCCAAACCATTCTATGATTCACAGCCTCCTTGAGCTGATCAGGCTTGTCCAGTCCCAAGACAACGAGCACAGCTTGTGTGTCAAAAACAGGGTAAGAAAGTAGGAGCAAATCTGGCTATATATAAATCACACTTTGGACTATCACAGCACAGGATGGCTTTATTAATACAGTGTCAGAGAATTTTATTTTACTCAGATTTCCCAGTGTTGATAATGGTCTGTGTAACTTCCCAGAGCCCACAGTGGTTGGAGCTGCAGGATCCCTATCTACCCTGGTATCTTTGCAGTACTAGACCTGTTTGCCACATGCTGTCTGGTATGTATGGAAGGAAAAAGAGCTGAATATGTCCAAGATATCTTGTTCATCACATACTTAAATAAGAGCAACAGTAGGATTCCCAGCAGGAACCTTTTCCTTTGTGTGTGTATATATATTTCAGCTTTTGAGTGAAGGATGTCCACAGAAATGGCAGATGTTGCTCTGGCAAGAAAGCCCACAGGCTCTAAATATCAGCCAGAGCCTATTAATTCGGCTTTCTGACAAAAGTCATGTTTGCCACACCCTCTTACATACCCTGACCTGTGTAATTTTTTCCCTAAGTTACAGCTTTTAGGTATATTTCTTCCACTGAAAATAGTGCATCTGGAAAAAAAAAAGAAAAAAAAAAAACAAAAACTTTTACAAAATCAAATTAAGAACAGATGTAGCTGAGCAATACTTTTTAACCCAGGAGTAATAAATGTTTGGAATGGACTGCTGTGAAGGTTATTAAGACTGAAACACTGGGGTCATTCAAATAAGAGCTTAGAGCATCCAAGGGGATGGAATTGGAGTAGAAAAGAAGTGGATAACTGAACATTATCCACTGTGTTCTTGATGATGCATAACACCCTGTGCACTTGTTTTTTGTTGTATGAGTTGAAAATCTATCTGCATTGGTTAAAAATATACTAAGGGTTATGCCTTGGTTAAAGCTATGGAAAGTTGATTATAATAACAAATGCCAACAAGCCAGTCTCTGGACTCCATCACTTGGGAAAAGTTGCCTGAGGAGAAGAGCTGTTTGATTTTATTCCTTCTCCGATCTCATGGAGGACAAAGATGTGACAGCTTGAAACATTTAAAAACATTTAAACTTTATATTGACTGTGGTTACTGTGGAGAGATTTAATATACTGTGAGGAACATCAAGTTTTGAGGAAAAAGTAATATTCTGTGTGCAGTTTTAAGTCCATACTGAACAGATCATTGTAAAGATAGGAAGCAGAGACTTGTGATGTTCTCAATTGATGCAAATGAACAACAAGGAATGCCCAACACTCTGCGCTTGTGTCTGGTATTCCGGGATTATTATCAGATGTTTGTCTAATCAAACAGCTGGAAAAGATACTGCATACGAATGCTGCAGCCGGCTCACACTGTTACACCTGCATCTTTCTTGACTTTGCCAAGGTGTTTTTTTCTCTCAATTAGTTCCATCAAAGGTGGGTACTTAGTAATATTTCTATAGATAGTACATTTATTTGCATTTATAGAACCTTGGAGAGACTTGTTAGATACCCACTTCAAAAGGCTAGTGCTTAGCAGATTGATGTCAAGTATATCGTGGCATGCACTGGCTCTCCTTCCAAGAGGGAAGGTGAGGGAAGGGTAGGAAAGGTTTTCTTGTGTTTTAGTTGAGCAAACTATTCTTGGATTCTAAGGACATCAAATAAACACAGAAATAAAAATAAAGGAAAAGGGGAAAAAAACCCCAACGATTAAAAAAAAACTGCAAAGCTTTATCAAAAGCTTGTTAAGCTTCAGTGATTTTTAAGTTTTTTTAAATGTATTTTAATTTAAAGCACTGTTAAGGATCATAATTTCCCATTTCATCTAAGACTACAGCTTGTTCAGCTGGGTCAAAGAATTCTAGGAGTTGCTCATAAAGCAAAAAAGATCACATCAAGGCATTTTTGTTTGTCCATATTTAACTAAAAGAATAAGTCTAACTGTCCAGACATTGTGAGAACCTCAAGGTTTGATGAAGACATGAGAAATTATGTGCACAGAAATGGTTGTCTGTGAAGTGGCATCTACACATCTGAAGGTGGAAACAGAAGTTTGGGGTTCATGTTTTCTGGGATCATGATGTGTTGTAAGTTGTGTTTTAATCAGGTAACTAAGATGTCTCAGTGTTCAGATTCATGTCTGGAGTTATTGTCTATGACTTTATAAACCCAGAGAGGATAACAAAATGAGGAACACCGTGGCTAAGTTAGTAAATCCTCAGTTAAGCCACTTTCAGATATCTTTTATCTTTTAAAGGACTTAATTTTATACTGTGAAAGGTAGAAAAAAGGAGATGAAGAACTTCCATGTTGTACTGACTTCTCAAAAGTAACAAATTCTACTAGTCACTTGCCCAGAGGTTTTGGTTACCCAGCTTATAAATAGCATTCTGAGCATTAATTAAGCCTCACAGCACTATGAGTTGGATGTCTCTTTTATTCCGATTTTAAAGACAGTGTGGCAATGAGAACCCAAAGATTATGATTTGTTCTCCTCTTCTCTAATTGCTGTCCAATCTGGGCGTAGGTACAGTAGAAGAAATTAAGCAAATACTTCTTTGGGCGTGAGTGGTGGTTACTTCAGAAAATTACATTGGCCTTCTAAGCCCTGTGCTATTCTCTATGTCCCTGTGGAGTACCTGACATGGATCTAAATAGTCACAATACTCAGAAACCCTAAACAGCTTTTCTGCTGCAAACATCATTTATCAAAGCTGTAATAAGGGCAACTTGCACAAATGACTTGAATACAATAGAAAGTCTGTAAGCTCCCACCGCCTTGGTGAAATTATTTCTAAAGTTATTATAAAACAAAGGCTAGCTTTCCCTTTTATTGTCTTGCAAGGATTTCATTGACTACTACAGACCTGAACTTTAACCTTGTAGGCTATTGTTCTTACCAAATTATAAAATATTTATGAGTGACTAAAAGACCTTTTTTGTTTTCTTGTAAGATTCTCACAGCAGAGTGAAGTGATCAAATTTTTATCCTAAATTGTGAGGGTTTATGATGTGAGGCATTCTGTAGCTAATGGTCACACTTGTAAAAGTAAAAAAGGAGAAGCAATAAAGAACAAGATCTGCAAATCACATGAAGCCTCATCAAGTAGCAAATATCTTTGGAGGCGACTTTTAGTAAAGAGTCAGAGTGCCTTTATAACTTGCTGCCTTTGTTCCTGTTACAGGACAGTCCAATGCCCCTATATTAGACCTTTGTTAGTCCAACTCTCTGTCAAATGGGTACCTTCCACATGTGCCGTAGCCCTGGCGAAAACAAAGGCTACGTGACATGACCTCTTTTCCTGTGCACATTTTAGCCTGGAGCCATTGGTCCAGTCTGTCTTAACTGATGACAGTCTTCCAGGTGCTATTCTGATCTTAATCTTCTGGCTGAACCACAGGCCTGGCATGGTAAGCTATAAATCTCCCCAGGTCACCGAGAAGTCTGCTGGTGTCATTTCTAATTGACCTCAGGGTAAAGAGACCAGCTTAGTTCTTAATTTCCTAGGTTTACAGATTCACAGACTGGCATTTCCAAAGCAGTGTTTGTGACTTTTCAGTAATAAATTACATTGAAAAGCCTTCAGCAACAGTAATTTATGATCTTTCTGCTGGTCTTATAACACATGTTAATTGGAGGAAAAAATTATTTATAGAAAGTTTTCAATGGAGTACTGGGAGAAAAAATAGCATTGAAAAACCAGTATTTTCTACAGAGTAAATTCTTTTGTGTAAACATATTTAGAATTTTCTCAGTCAGTAGTAAGAAGAAATAGACTGTGGTATTGGAGGAAAAAGCCAGGGGTTGCATAATGAGACACTTTGCAGTGTATTTCATGGTGCTTGTTGATGAATAGCTTGGCATTTTTTTGATGGGGTTTGAGCATTGGGGCTGGATCTTTGGTTGCACTAGCAGTTCTTTTAAGTTGTGCTACAGCTAAGAGGTTGCTCTCTAGGAGTAATACTGTGAAAGGATATGAGGAAATAGAAATACTTAAACATCCTAAAGAATAGAAATTCGGGGTCAGTGTTATATGAACTGGTCTTTTGGCAGAATAAGAAAACATTTTGCTCAATCCATTACCATACTTGAAATATAATCGAGTGTTAGGAACTGATTCAAAGCTCATTGAGAGATTCCTGGTAACATGCTGTCAGCAAAACAAAGAGTTGTTTAATTGTTAAAGGTGATTTTGGATGTGTCATTGAGAATTTTTTTGCAAAGGGAAAATACAATTAATCTCAAATGAAGGCACGGTTTGTTAGCGCAGATTTGCTATTAAAATCCTTTAATAATCCTTTCCATTTTGTACCCCCCCCCGCCCATTCTACCAGCCTTTTGAATACATATGCATTTAAAGTTAGTTAAATGTTATTTTACTGTGCAATAAGTCAATACTGAACTCCTTTAAGTCTGAACCACAATTTCAAAGCTAGTCACAATTCCTGGAATTCCTGAAGAATTTCAAAATTGTTAGCTCTGATTCTTATCAAACTACATTTTCAACTAACACTGCATAGTAAGTATCTTACTTTTTGCCCATTTTCCAGTGCTGTTCTGAGCTCAGTTACTGCCTCTGAACTAATCCCAAATAACATTATTTTATAATCTTTCCCAAATCCTTCAGAAACTTCTCCAGAAGTCTTCTTGGGAAAGTTGTGCTGTGTAAACATTTCCAAAGTGAAACAAAAGAATTGTCTATCCATTCGTGAAGAATTAAATACTAAGCATAAACATGGTACTTTTAAGTAAGAGTGAAGCATTTTGGAAAGCTACCTTTTAACTGTTCTGGTTTTCAATATCAGCTTTATGGTATCTTTAAAAAGTAATTTAGCACCTTTCAAAAATGCAGCACTAATTTCCTGATAGACAAATGAACTTTACTATTAGGTTTGTTTTGGGAAGAATGACTCATTTATTCAGTTCACTGCTACTGACTGGTTTTAATTTGTTATTGATTCCTTATGGATTGTCCAAGTCACAAGTTATTTCTTAAGAGTTATGCCACTATTTAATTTGGCATTTCTGACCCAAGCTTAGCTCATACATGAAGCTGTGGATTTAAGACACTTAAATTAATCAGCACTCAGTCTAATCTCATACTTGTTGATTACATTTATATTCCAGCGACATTACTGGAATGGTCTAAGCAAGGCAAAAAAATAAACACACTGAGCCAGGAAAAAATAAATTTCATCTTTCAACCATTCTTCTGCCCTGTATGGTCACCTTCTTTTAACCAGTTAATTCTGTAACAAACTTGTTTTACAGAAATGTGCAGCAAGGTCAAGTCATGATGTCCCCTGGGGAGGGAGCATGGTGTGGAACCAGCACATATGTGAGAATGCAGATCTATGTCTCGCTCTGAAGTTAATGTCTGGTTCCTTCCAATTTCTTCTCAGAGGGTTCATCATAACCTTACCATGCAATTTCATTTTTTCCAAGTTAATTTCCTATACTAATTGTTACAAATACATGCTGAATGTTAATACACTTACAGTATGTTTTCATCTGAAAGACACAAGAGTTTATCCAAGATGTTTCATATCCCATGTGAAGTCCTTGGTTGTATCTACTCAGGCTATTTTCCTATTGTTTGCTGATGCCTGGATGTTGAATATTAAGTGTCAGTGCAGGAAATAATGAGGAAAATTGCAGCCTTTGACATAACTGTCCCTCAATTTAAAATTTAGCAAGGAGATTTAGCAAATTAGCATAATTAAATGAAAATGTGGTCTGGTCACGTGAAGGAACATTGGCAAAGGTTGAGAAGTAATATGGATCTTAACTAGCAAAATCAACAGTCACCTCCAAATACAGAAGAAGAAAAAGGTTCTGGGAGTCAAGTGATTTCCCTTACAGCTGTTTTCCAGATAAGAAAGTTCCTTGCCATTCCTTGATGTTTGGTAATTCTCATATATGTGTATATAATGTAGAAATGTATATATGTATTTCTACATATATGTAGAAATGGCACACACATCCTTACCTCCACCAGCCCCAGCTCTCCCTCCCTCTCTCTAATAATCTATGCTTCTGCTTCTTCTGAATTTAGATCATTTCAAAGGCTTTAAGACATCAAAGTAAGTGCCTATTTAGTTGGATTATCAAAAACAGTCAATCTAATCAAATACTCAGCTCGTTTAGGAACAGATCATTGTAGGCAGCGTTGTCCCCTATGCCAGGCTGGGCTCTGCCTCCTGGAGATGAACATGCCATGAATCCCAGGAGCCCTATCTGACAGTGCAATGTTATGTTGCTTGCGATGTCTAAATCCCAGTTAAAAAGAAAAAGATGTTTTCCTCTGTGAAACACAGATGAGCATTGGGTCAAATCAGTTTTAGTGTTGTCAAGGAATGCTCCAAGAAGGACGCAAGTTTCTGTATTATTTTGATGACAAGATCACTTTCCTACAGTTAAAAAGGAAGAGAGTTGCTTGTAATCTCCTCAGTGTGTATCTTTTTTCACCCAGACGTGCTTGAGTCATGGGGGTTGAATTCAGGCAAAAGCCCATGAAGCTTTGCCTCATCCCTAGCAGTGTCTGTAGCTGTACAGATGAAAACACCTATGTTGGCCCATGTTCCCATGCACACACAGCCAGCAAGAGGTCTGATCTCTCCTCTTGCAAGAGTTAAGGCTGAGAAGAGAATTCCCTCTAAGGAGTGAACATAATGACATTTTGATCCCTTGAGAAATGCTGTTGTAACCCTGCCTAGATTCTCACACTGTTTGGATTTTATTTTTAGCTTTGGCATTCTTGGAGATTAATAAGCATAATGTTGCTGAAATTACTCTGCCAGTGTAACATTACCTGAATAAAGTGTTATGCAGTTGAGTAATGAAGCTGAAGTGATGGCTTAGGGAGAAGCACATGCTATAAATGGCACCAGTTTTCAGAAAAAGGCCTCTTTCAGCTTTGTTCTGCCAGTGGGCTTTTGACTTGTTGTTGTTTCAAAACTCTTGCAAGATAGTGAGCCACAAAGAAGCATGTAACAAAAATCACATGGAGTGTTTCCTAGGAGTGGGACTGAAAAGAGAAGTACAAGAAGGAGGTAAATTGCAAATGTACTTCTCTGTTACTCTGGACTTAAACTACTGAAGCATTTTAAAAGAAGACTTTTGCCTATAATATCTGCTGCAGAAACTAGTGAGCATTCATTCCTAGGGGTTTTTTTATATCTGAAAACACTTGGAAAAAAGGTGAAAACTATCTTTGCACACACA
This sequence comes from Campylorhamphus procurvoides, assembly GCA_013396655.1. Lineage (NCBI taxonomy): Eukaryota > Metazoa > Chordata > Aves > Passeriformes > Dendrocolaptidae > Campylorhamphus > Campylorhamphus procurvoides. Next base: position 310,258 of record WBMV01005603.1, on the reverse strand, counting down.
TTGTCTAATTTGGTTAAATTTTGGGTTTGTTCCTATCTGCTGGTTTTTATGAAACAAAAATTTTCTGCTGCTTTATTCTTAATAAATAGGTCACGTGAGATTTTTTGTTACTGTATTGCATAGGTACACCTTAAAAAAAAAAAAAGAAAATCTAGTGAATCTGGTGGTGTAAAACTGAACCTGCCAATTATTTCTGAGAAACTTAACACAAGAGACTTGTTTGTAAATGTTATGAATGGTACTCAATGAAAACTTTGTTTGATTTCACTTATGTTTAGTATAATTTGTTCTGCTCTAGGGCATCCTGAGAATAGGAGATTGTACGCAAATGAATACTGAGTGAAGCAAAGATCATTAAGAGAGGAACTGGGGGGGAACCACACATGCTGGACACAATTATGTGTGTGTGTTATATTATGCTATCTTGGACACATCAGCACTGACTGCTTTGTTCCTTAGAATGACCTTTGATCAAGAGAGACTGCATGTGTCTTTGGTCATTCCCACATCCTAGGCTACTGTAGATGAAGGGAATTTCTGTGGTGTCTTAACTATAATCTCACTGGGAGCTGCCTCATTGTGTGCAAACACTCTGGTAGATGTCTGCCTTGTTGGGAGTTTACAATTGGAGGAAAGGATGGTGGCATTACCTCAAGCATACTAGGCATTGTGCCAGTGTAACTGAGCAGATGGTGACCCGTGGGTCATGGGACTATATTTCTGAGATAGATGGGAAAGGAAATTCTACAGTTTGCAGACCAGATGGAGAGTTCTCACAGCACTGGCTATAAGGAGTGTATCTACACGTGTGTGTGTGTGTGTGTGTGTGTGTGTGTGTGTGTGTGTAAGAGAATGTCAAATCAGAGTAAAATAGCAAGTGGATATGATTTAGGAAGAAAAACTTATCAGTGGCTTTTATGCAAGAGGCTGTCTATTAATAAAGGCATTTTATATGACTATTAAATGCAGCTAGTTTCCTGCTAGTTTCTCTACTTCACTCTGTTTACATTACACAGCATTTGAATTAGTTCTGTATAGAATATCTGTAATTAAACCCCCCTATTGTTCTTATTCCAAAAAGATAAATGATTTATGTTCTTTCTAGTATTCACTTTATCCAGATTTTTCTTTCAAAGTGCGATTCATTTCAGAATAAGTTTTTTTGTTTGGTTGGGGGGTTTTTTAAGGTTTTTGGGTGCTTTCACTTGGGTCACAAAACAGATATTCTTCAAGCAGTAAAGAGAGCTCTGGCTTCCAAATGGCAATGGCAAATGGCGATATTTGTATAGTTTTTATTTGGAGGTTATTTGCTTTGTAAATATAGCTGCTATACTGATCTGAAAATACAGAAAGAATTTAATCTCTGGGAGTAGAGTGTATACTTCACTAGATAGACTAACATCTGACAGACTTTTTGTGTCCCAAAATAATATATATATCACTAAAACCAGGAAGAGAGAAACTTCTTTTTCTGAGAAATTTCCTTTGATTCTCTTTTAATGAGTCCATGTGCCAGTACATGATCCATAAGCCATTCCAGAATAGAAAATTCAGCTTTAGGGACTCTTTCTCAAGATGGAAATTCCATAGAAATCAATTAAAAGAGCCTCCTCCTGGTCTCCCTGCAATGATTGTGACTTCAGGAAAGGCCAGTTATTGTGCATTGTTCAGAGTTTCAAAAGAAAGAAAAGTCTTGAGCTCTTTTTGCTTTGTGAATTGTTTTCCACCTGGAAACTAAGTTTTAAAGAAAACCGTTCTAGAGGAGCCTAAGAAACCTTTTAAAGAATGAAGAGCATAAAATTAATAAATATCTTCAGAAACATAAGCTATAAGGTAAGCCATAAAGTTCTGGTTGCTGTTACATTTTATCCTCAGTCTAAAGAAGCAAGCTAAGTGGAGGTAATAGCAGCTGTGCTTTCCAGTCACTAAAAAGTCTATACAGTAAAGGAACTTCAAGAACGGTATTTGCCATGGAAATTTCTAAAAGCTATTGTTTAGAGAATTTTGTGCTTCCTTCATTTTCATGAAAGGGCAGTATGCACTAAGAATTGGATGTGCTGACATCTTTTATTTGAAAAACTTAAGAATGGTTTTTCACCATTGTTTTCATTTTTCTCTTTTTTTTATTGGTATTTAACCCTATCACTCGAAGGTATCTTTTTGGCTTTTAAACTCAATATAGTGGTTAAAAGCTTTATGAGCAGTTGTAGAACTGGCGTCACCTCCATTCAGTTTTATGTGTACTGAGCAAAATTGGAAAAAGTAAGAGGGAAGTTTGGTTATGCTTTAAATACTCAGCAAGTGGCAGGAGTCAATAGTATCATTTCAAAGCTGAGATCTGGGCAAGGTTTCATCAAGTAGTCATGTCCTTCACACCAGACACCTTTGGAAAGATCTGTGTATGCCTACCTGTGGGACAACATCAGGACATGCTGGCAGATTCCACGTGGCAGACTTTTAGGCATGTAAGTCATGTTTATGGGCAGAAACTTTGGTAGCTAGGTAGTTACATGGCTCTGAGATAAGAAAATGTGACACTATTTGGGATCAAGATGCCTAAAGAGGTAGTACCTGTCTCTTTGTGCCTGTGTCTCTAATCCCAAGGCCCCAGGTAGTGGACCTTATGCCTAACTTTTTAGCAGGTGTGGTCTCATTAACTGAAATGGGACTACTCATGTACTTGTAAGTTAGACATATGTTAAAATGCTTGGTTGAACTGGGGCCCAGATTTCCATTCTAATGGAAAATTCACATGTGCAAACAGTAATAGCATAATTAATCTCTTTTCATGAAGTGTTGGTTTTAATAATTTTACTCAGGGTTTATTGTGCATAGAACTTTTCATCTTCAAGGCCTTTTACAAACATCAGTGCAGGGATTTAAATTGGGTGTATGATTGTGAGAATTGCTCAGTCTTATATCTGACTTTGCAATTCTGTACCTCCAAGTTCTTGGCAGGAGGCTCTTGCCATACAGCTGGGTTGGCTAAACCAGGAACTTTGGCTCTGTCTCCACTTAGCACCTTGGCAAATTATCTCCCAGGTGGAATTCTGGAGGCTGTAAGTGGTTTCAAACATCTTCCACGTCCAAATTTTCAAGCTAATGACTTCATTCACCACTGAGTGAAGCAGAGGTGGTGATTTAGGGTCTGTTTGGCATGCTTGGCTCTTATCCCTTTCTTCTCTTCACTGCAAGCAACTCAGAAATGGGAGAAGGACCAGAAATGCACATGGGCCAAGTTATGTTTAGGATATGGGCATAATTCTTGTTGGTTTCAGAAATGTTTGAAGTATGTGCTCAGATCTCAGTGCCGCCTGTATATTAACTCATCACAGCATTTATGTCAATGTGTAGGATCTCAGCACTTGGGGATGGAGAAGTAATTCCAAACACATTTCCAAGGCATGAGAAGCATTTGGGGTACAGGGATGCTGACCATTGGTTCCATTCGTGATGCTGCCCTGCAGAATATTGTACTGTACAAAAGGCTTGGACTGCACAGATCTCTGAGTTTTCTTCAAGGACTGGAGAAAGCCCAGTTGTTCTCCACTTGGGTTGGCTCTCCTGCCTCATGTGAGGTTCCTCATTCTTCCAGGTTGTAGCCAACAACTAAACTTCACACAGCCACTCCATAACTCCTCCTGCAATGAGGTGGGGTAGAGAATCAGAAAGGTAGAAATGGGAAAACTTGTGAGTTGAGATAAAAACAATATAAGAGGTCAAAGCAGAAGCCATGCGTGCAAGCAAAGCAAAACAAGGAATTCATTCACCCCTTCTCATCAACAGGCAGGTGTTCAGCTATCCCCAGGACAGCAGTGGTTACTGGGGAAGACAAACTCCATCGCTCAAAATGTCACCACTTTTCTTCTTCTTCTTCCCCTATCTTTATATGCTAAGCCTGATGCCATATAGTAAAGAATATCCTGTTGGTCAGCTGGGGTCAGCTATCCCAGCTGTGTCCCCTCCCACCTTCTTGTGCACCCCCAGTCTCCTTGCTGGTGGGGTGGGTTGAAAAGCAGAAAAGGCCTTGGCTCTGTGTAAGCCCTGCTCAGTGATGATGCGAACATCCCTGTATTACCAACACTGTTACCAGCACAAATCCAAAGCACAGCCCATATTGGTTACTATGAAGAAAATTAACTCTACCCCAGCCAAAACCAGCATAGTGTGACCTTGGTTTTCTGTCTGTAAACTTTAGTAGTAGCAGCTAGGTGGGGGGCTAGAATTTTTTTTGTACATTTTTCCCCTGGGAACAAAATGTCCTTAAAAGGATGTTTTGGTGTATGCAGTATTTTCAGCAAAAGGTTTCTGCCTACTTTTGCAATTTCCTTTTCAAAGGCTGATTTACTTTTGCCCCTTTTATTTTCCTGTTCCTGACAGGAAAGACATTAAGTTAGGTTTTAAAGAGAAGAAGCCCTTTTCATGTGGATGACTCTATGAATTGCTGTCTGTGCCATCAGTCTCCTTACTGAGTTGTGTATTACTTGATGGTACCCTGGGAAGATACAGATCTCAGGTGGAATACAGGCAAAGCCCTCTTTTCTGTCCAGCAGTCTTCACGGGTGATGACATTGCTCAGTCATTTTTCTTTTCACCTTTCCTAGAGGTAAAGAAGATGTTTAACTCATGCCCTGGTCAAGCAAACACATTTCAAATGGATGAAATTAATCAAAATATCATATGAGAGTAGGGGGTAATTAAAGGGCTGCAGTTGCAAACAGGCTGATCCTGTAAAAAGATGAACTCCAGGTTATAGGAGGGCTTGGATTTAATGGTGTGCTAGTGTTCATCGCTAATGTGTGCGCCGCTGTGCTGTGCTTAAGCGATATACGTGGGAACTCCTGAAAGATCCTCTTCACATAATTAATAAGCCACTAGAAATTCTTTAAAGGATCACACCCTTTAAATAAAAGTATTGCCTCATTAGGAATATCAGAAAATAGAGTCTGAACAGAAATGAAAATGGAGCTTGTGACTTAACAGTTGAAACGCAAACCTAATTAGTCTGGTATTTTAAAGTATTAACAGGGAGCCATAAAAAAAGATGGATTGGAATGAAGAAATTTGTTGTAAAGAAATTACTGGATACTGACAAAAGCCCAATTTATTAACACTCCATGATGTGGAAACAATGAAAAGGGCATTAATTACTTTACTAGTACTGATTTTGCACCGTTGCCCAAAGTAATTGGTTTATTGACCTCTCTTTAATCCTGAATAGTTCAAAAAATTAATTTCAGTGGCAAAAATTAAGTTCTCGGCAGGAATGAATTCTGTGAAGGAGATACTTACTCATAAATAGCATGGAGTGAAAAAAAATTATGAATAATATGTACGTGTATATAGCCTAAGTGTGAAAGACTGAAGTTAATCACAAAAAAAGAATACATCTAAAACAATAAATTACAGCCGAACACAGACATTTTCAAAGTGATGTATATAATACCTTGCAGAAGTATCGAGAGGTGGAGGGGAGCTTTTCTAAAGACTAGAAACTAGGAACTTCCTTTCAGGAATGAATTGTTTGGAGTTTTCACTTAGAGATACTTGACATTAAACTGAGAATAGAAAAGCATACCAAATACATCATCTTACAGGCCCTTTTCTAAAAATGTTAAATATATCTGTAACTGAAAACTAAAGTCTGCATGTGCAGATCTAGGACACAGAGAATATTGCAGGTACCCTACCCTCCATATACAGCTGGATATGTTTGCAGCAATGTATTGCTTATACTCAAGATCAGATAGAACAGAATTAATTAGCAATTTGTGACTGAAGGAGACTTTTTTAAAATTAAGTTTACCATAAGAATCTTATTTCTTTGTTTGTCATAGTCATAATGAACAAGCATGAGGAACTTAATGACTATATCTCTGGGGTATCGGTCTTGATATGCACAGATGATGAATAGCAGACAAGTAAATTTGACTTCTCTTTGGTTTGGCATACATTAAGAATACAAAAGTTTATGGTCAACAGCTGGAAGTGGGTGAAACCTCTATGAAAATCAATGACAAGTGGTCAAAGAATGCCTTGTGCAAGTAGGAAGGCACATGATACAATGCAGTGTGTAACACTGCTGTATGTAAGGTTATAGTTTGATGGATGAAATCAGTAAAATTCAGTATACTGTCACTTTCAGCTATGCAAAACCCCACCATGTATCAAACAAAGCAGCAATATTATTTCTTTGAATACTGTTTTTATGGAATATCTTGCACTCAAATTAGGACACTTTATTCAGGCTGTTTTAAACTTGTTTTCTCCAAGAAATTAACTGTATAACCTAGTCTCTATCAAGTAAATCTATTCATGTGCTCAAATATCTTGGAATCATAGAATCATTGTTTTCCCTCGACTCAAGCTTCTCTCAGTTGTCATTGAATCATAGAATAGTTTGGGTTGGAAGGGATCTTTAAAGGTCATCTAGACCAACCCTCACTGCAACAAGCAAGGACATCTTCCACTAGACCAGTTTACTCAAAGCCCCATCCAACCTGGCCTTGAACACTTACAGCAATGGAGCATCCATAGCTTTTCTGGGCAACCTGTGCCGGTGTCTCACCAAGCTCACAGTGAAGAATTGTCTTTCTCTGCCCCTTCCTTTCTTGCCTTGTTTTTGCTCTTTACCTTCATTAGGAGACTACTGCCTTCAGACATTACTTTGTATTCTCTGGCTTATAGTATCCATTTAAAGCAGTGATGTAATGAGAAATATGAACGGTCCTCACTCCCATCAACATTTATAACATTCATCTGGTAAGGTGATTTGCCTAAATTTAATGTTTAATCTATAAGTGTTCAAAACAGTTCAGTTAAAAGATGAGACTAACTAGACTGCAAAATCTCAAATGCTGTGAGGTTTGGAGAACCTTGTCATATTTGTTTTAACTCACCTACATTAAGTGTCTATGGAAGAGTATCTGAAGGTACTTAGTGCTTCAGGTCTCTTGGGGTGTATTTGCTGACCAGGATTCTGGATGTACTACTTGGATATATTAGTGAGATATGTTATTATAAATCTCTAGTATATAAAATGTATAAGCTTGTAATGGGAGAGAATTAAGTCTGCTTACATACTTTGAAAGTTACAAATGAAAAAAATAGGGATTTTTTCTGCATTATTTGAAGAGATAATAGGAGAAACTGCCTGTTTGTATTTGCATGGGGTTTTATGACTCAGTTGTTGAAGTAGTAAACTGACATTTAACATTAAATTGAAACTGTGGTGAGTCTTTCTTCACTTCGTTATATGGGGGGGAGGGAAAAGGCTAAAACTGTTTCAAAGTAGCTTTTTGTTCTTCGTCATAGTAGTTGTTATTTCCATATGCCTTCTCTCTGTCCTCTGTGCTTAGAAAAGCAACAGTTGATTTTGTTTTCCATTCAAACAGAACACTTGGATAAACTATTGAGCCCTGATCTTCATGTATCCTTTCCTAAAGGATAAAGAGGACTTCACACAGAAATGCTGGTATTCTGTTTGAGTAGCTTAGTTCTAAATTTTCCTAGTGAGTATTCAGTATTCACATGCTAAATTCTATTGTCTCCAGGGGGTAAGCTACTCTTGGACAGTATTAAAAATACAAAGAGATTTCAGGTAGGGTTTTTTTGGAATGGGGGAGGCTGTGAGTAATAGTGTTGCATGATGAATTTCTATCCACTGTGTAAGGGATGTAGTGGGTTACATTTGTTTTATTACACCTAACTCTTCAAACTGGCACTGCAGCATCAGAATATGACTGGGGTTCCTGCATCCTGATATATTCCTCCCCCAGATCCCTGGTGAGACTGTGCGTGTTACTGCATTAATGTTCTTTGATTGGGTTTGGGGTTTTTTTTCCATGTTTAGCTCAGCTGGTTGTTGGAGGCAGCCTTTTCTGTGCAGAGATTTTAGAGCGTAATAAAGCTTTCATTCATGGGGAGGGAACCTGATGTTTACTTTTTTTGGCAGAATTCACTAGTCACTCACCAGTAAATCTAAAGTAAAAGCAGACGCGTACAGATATTGAAGTGACTCTATACCCACTGTGACTGGGAGCCTGGGGAAATTGCTCGTATCATGAGTGAAGATGGTTGGATTCAATTTGGACTGAGTTGCTCAGAAGAAAATGTCACTCCAGTGCAATGCTGACAAGGGATCTGTGTGATGTTAATCCAGTTTGCAAGGTGACAGGTGTTCTTACCAAACTAGCTCACAGGCACATATGTACCCCTGCACCAACCACTTGACAAAGAAGCTGAGGCCAAAACACACATAGAAACTGGCCTCATTTTCCTTTAAAATGTGTTCCCAAGAAACAATAAGAGAACAAAGAAAGAATGAGCTAGGTAAACAACAGAATTCCTGTTCTCATTTTATGCAGAAGAAATCGGGCTTGCACTTTTTTTTTTAGTGCTGTGAATCAACACCTGTTTCCAAAAACTTCACCGCAGAAGACTGGAAAAATACCCAGTCAACTTCAAATCAGATAAGTAAATGAGTAGAACCAGTTCCTGTCCATAAGGATATTTGAAATCTCGACTTGAAATTTTCAGATCTCAGTATCTAAGACCCAAAATTTGGCTGTGTTGGTATAAATTCAGAGGATAATCTGATCTTTAGTTCAACATTTACAATGGCTTTCCATTTAGAAATTTAAGGTAAGAAAGATGAAAGAAATGTAAGAAAAATGTACACTTCATTGTCCCAAGAGAAATTCCTCTCTCACACATTCTACTGCATTTTGTCTTCTCTGGTTGCTCAGGAAACTAGCATCTTCTAAGTCTACTGATTCCTGCTCCCTGCCCTTCATGGGTACTGATACCCTTCTGCTGTCCCGGCTATGAAAACAGAACAAAGTAATATAATACTTTTATATTAGCAAGTACATCAAATCACCACCTCACACTGAAGCATTGGTTCATAACATCTTTTAAAGACATTCAAAGACTCAACAAAGAGAAGAATTTTCTCTCCATTAATGAGTTCAGTGGTAGCTAAGCTTGTTATGAAGACTTTTAGTTGATTTTGTAAATAGTAAGACTTTGAAAAGAAAATGTCTACAAAGCTGTTCTAGATTCCATCCAACAAAGAGACTGTATCATTCATTTCAAAATGTTAATGTTTTTTGTCTCTTCAACTTCACTTTGGTCAAGCAATCCCATATAAGTCATCTCAGTGCAGCCATTATTTATAGCTAATAATCTCCTTTAGCTGCCAAACCGAAACTAGATCTCCTTCACTCTTGAGCTGAAAGCGCTTTTCTTCCTACAATGTGCTGGAAATGTGCCAATTTACCAGTTCCATTAACTTAATGAGGTCTGACAGCCTGCAGCAAATTTTCTCATAATCTCTCTTGGATTTAAATTTGGTGCTGCACAAACAACTAAGTAGTACGACTAAGTAGTTTCTTTTTAACTCTATATATTCTAAGCAAAATTCTTTACACATCTTATAAACAAAACTGGCTTGAGTCTGTCTCTTTTTTTGTGGGCATTTTTTTAATCATGCATCAATTATTAAATTTACTGATAAACTTTTAAATCTTAACAATAATCTGAATGCAGTGTTTGTTTTGACCTGTTAAACATTGGTGCTAAGACTTCAAGTGCAAGTGATTTCAAGTGTACTGCTGGTGGTGGTGAGAGAAGGATGGTATTTATTTATTTTTATAATACACCTGAATAGTTATATGAGCTGTGAGGTTATGTCATGATTTTCACAGACTAATAAATAATCACTCTTATAAGGTCAACAGTAGTTTTAATGCAAGGTTAATCCTTAGCTTCTGTTTCCTAATACTTCCAATGATTACTGTTCACTGAAACCTGTAGTATGTTACTAAATTCACAAGAAATGGAATAGCTTGGCAAATTAAAGAGGACAAAAGTAAGGTCTTGGTTTCTCTTGCTTGAAGTCTACCTTCCTGCCAGTGACAGCCATATGCTGAAGGCAAAGCTGAAAAAATGGATTGTTACTCATTGCAAGAATAGTGGGATTTTATTTGTATTTCTTTTTAGTACATCAGGTTGCTCTAAATCTGGTAAACCATTTTAAGTTTAGCACCATGGCATTGTAATTGAAAATTGGTAGTGACACGTTACACTTTGGAAAATGAGCTTGCAACAAAGGTTTGATCTGAATTTTAGAGGGTCAGTGCTATTTTCCTTCTCTGTATTAACACTTTCATTGTGAAGTTTTTGCTCACACCACCATTTCCCGAGAAGCTGTAAATTTTGTCTTGGATGTGCTTTGGGCATTACAAGACCTCAGTACTTGGGATAGAAACTATATTGCAGAAATATTCGATTTGAAAAGCACCTCAAGTAGAAATATGCCATCTTGCACTGCCTCTTTATCCAGAGGGTCTCCTTGCATTGGCTTTGTATGTTTTGTATTTTATCATGTTTTTGTAAGTATTAACTTCACTTTATAAATATTATCAGGCTGAATATTTGTACCTCAGCCCAGTCCACAGTCTTTCAGCTAACATCAAGTTCTGCAAAATTAATGTGTTAGTCCTCTGTTTAATCTGGTTTGGTTTTTTTCCTAAAACAGTCTTGTAGTGATCTCTTCCTGGTTTATGAAAATAAAAAAACCTTTTACCTCATCCCTACAGAATCTTACAAGGGTGCTTTACCTCACATGAGGTATTGTTCAGTGTACTCAGTGGAAGTGTTCATGTATTCATAGCATAGAATTGCTGCTGCAAGATCTTTTTAGAACATTTTTAGCCAGTGTTAAAAACATAGCTAAAAGGTAGCTTGGGACCTGTTTTTCTGTCCTTAATGTGGGTCAACTCTCATAACTTCGTATGACCAATCTCATCATGTCTGTTTTGGGTCATTCTATCAGTTCAAGTCTCAACTTCTCACAACAATTGATTTGTAATTTCCCATAAAGAAGTAATTGAAAGAAGACATGGGGGTTTGTCACAATGCTTTAAATGCTGTAAACACCTTTTTTTCCCTTTTTAAAATTTATTTATTAAAATTTATCGAAGAGGAAATAAATCACAGTTTAGGTCCCCATACATGTCTGATTCCAACATACTGACATTTACAAAAGATTCTAACTTTATGTCCCCCAGCCCTCCCTGCACGTTTGTTTTCCCCCCCTCTCAGGCCAGATCTTTCTTGAGTCCCTGGACATACCTGGTTAACTTTAATGTCAGAGTTTAAACACTATTGTATATTTTCTTGCTGTATTGATGTCTTGTGCTCACTCAAGCAAGTACATTGCACAGTCTGAGAAAAAAAGTATATTTTAGGGCTTTGGAGGGGGATGGAGGGGATTTGTGTCCTGACGAAGCATTGAACAATCTTATAGCAAGGCTGGATGTTGCTTGCTATGTTTCTGAAACTGTTCTGTAAAATTAGCTCAATACAAGTTGCTTGAAGTGATTGCAGATGAAGCCAAATAGTAAAAGAATGAAAGCTTTTTTCAGGGCTTGTACCCTTGGGACAGGCAGGAACTGTTAAGTGTGCATGAACATTGACACAGCAAGAGCATGTAACTGAACAGTGTTTAATGCCACCTATATATCAGTCAGTTGTGTTTTGGACTAATAAACTTAGACTATACCATCCATTTATTTTTAACATCCATGAGCCTAGTGAGGCTGTGTTCCTCCAATGAGCCTGTTTTTATAGAAACAGTTGTTTTTAGAAAACGCATTAGTTTCTTGCACTGAAAAGCGAATTTAAATGGAAATCTCTATAATTGGAAAGCTTAGTTGAGAAAACCACATTAAAAAGTAAGAGATGGAAGTGAAACGTACTATGTTAATGAGTTGTTAATAATTAGCAGGTGTATAGAAATCTGTCTAACCTCTCATCTGTTTTAATATAAATTTTGAATTCTTGTTTTGTCACTGTGCTATAAATGATCACACAAATCTTGCCATTCATAGTCACAGAAAAAGGTGGGAGAGCTGGGGACGGGCAGATCTGTTGTACAGGCAGCTTTGAGAGCAGACACTGTTTTGCACTTGGCTCTTGCATTTTGGCTGTAGTCATAAACCAGGGCTTTATTCCTGTGCAGACCTTTAGTTGTTCTTTGTGCCTTTATAAGCAGAGATACCCAAATATGTTATGTCTGGATGGTTTTTTATATGTATGTATATACATATATATATGTATATATATGATCATAAATTGGGAAATAACCTGTTTTATGTTTGTGCATGTACAGTGTTTTCCTTGCACTTTAATTCATTGTACTTGTAGGAAATGTTGGGCTACAAAAATGTTAGTTCACCAGTATATACCTCCCTGTTTTTTCCCTCATGTTCTTCTTGATTAGTACTTCAAAAAAGAGAAATATGTTCAAATAATTTCACGGCACTCTGAATTTTTGGCGTTGCCATAGGCTTCCTGAGTAACCTTGGACAATTTGTTTAATACACCGTGTTTTGACAGGAATCTGGAAAAGAGGTGGTTTTGTGAAGCAAGAAAGTATTTGATTATGTTTTCTCAAATGAGAGATCTCCATAATAAATCTACGAAACAAGTCAGGCATAGCAACTTCTAATGTACCCTTCATTTGTAAGTACTTTTTAATGGCATGAAATTGTCCTCACCAACAGTTCAGAGTATTGTGAAGAAACTGCACTTTGACTTTTTAGAGACAATCTCGGCAGATGTTCAGGCAGCTGTCCAGGTATCTAAAGATAATAGAAGGAATTCCAACCCACTGACATCAATAGCAAAAGTTTTATTGACTTCAGCAGGCCAAGATGTTACCCCATCACAGATCTGCACTAACCCTTGTGAAAGGACAGCACTCTGCAAATGGAAGAAGATGAGAAATAATTTTAGGGCACATCCTCTTGTGTTATGATGTCTCTGCCTTTTATGTTCTCTTTAAAAACTGGTGTGAATGCATAGTTGAACAGTTAAGTTTAGATTGCATGAGGAAAACAAAGAATAATGGCATTCCCTGGACATTCCCATGGTTCTTTTTCACTGACAGGTATTTGTATATTTGATACTTCCCAAACGCTGATTTGAGCGCTGTCAATGCCAGCATCTATGCTGTCATTTTTCGTGTTTAAATATAGATACCACTATGCTGGATACCTTTCTTCAGCTTCCAAGAACTTACTCAGTTTTCTCTAAGCACATTTTTTGAATAAAAAAATCTTGACCATTGTAAATTGTTTGAAGTCTTAAGAAAACAGAGAGTGTGTTCTTGTTGAATTCAGAAAAAAAAAACAACTTTCAGGTCAAGAGTTCTCATGTTCAGTCCTCATTGCCAATTATCTACTTAGGTGAGGGTACATTACAAAAACTAAACATTTATATGTTATTATATAATCCACATGTTTTTATTTAAGGCTGTCTTAGAAACTGAATAACATACATGAGTAGCACATAATAGGGCAGACTTTTTATTCCAGGTATTTTAGCTAGATCACTAAAAGTCTCTGAATTCACTGACTTGAAGAGGATAGCTGGACTTTTGGCTTTGGGGCCTTTGAGTTAGATGAAGATCTGCATGTTTTAAAGTGGAAAAGCACCTCGAAGCTTACATATTGTATATAAAATCTTAGCAAAAAATCAATGCCATTGAAGGCACCTGACCTCATTTAGGGGATACAGCATTTCCTCCATTTTGTATTCCATTTCATTTTTCCTTTCCAACCAAATACTCTGATATTCTCATTACCCAATAAAGAAGTGAACTAACCTTGTAGTTCAGTAGAAGCACTATAACAATGAGCAAAAAATATATACATTTATTCATATACACACACAGGGAAACAAATTACAGCTTTTTTCATGTTACAACAGTGAGGATCGTGCTATTGCTACTGATAAAACATTTTGTAGTGTACTATTAAATGTGAAAGGAAGTGAGATTTCATTTTTTACTGAAAAGTTCATATCTATGAAATACAGAATAATGAAAAACTGTCTTTTGAAAACTAAGTACAGTTTTTTAGCCTCGTTAGATATACTTATTTTGTAAGAGGCCAGTATGGTAAAGAACTGTCCAGATATAGTTTGAATATAGCTTAATTTATGATGCACTGTAATTATTTAAGAAATTTCCATTATTGTACATGAAGATGAACTTTATAGTGCTTTGCTTTAATAATTTCAACTATTAGAAGAAAAACAAGCTTTGTACTACAAAAAAACCTGTCTATAGCCCATTATCATTTTAATTTTATTGAAATATGAATCAATATGAATGTTGAAATACTGCATGTGCTGTAGAAATTCTGCAGTTGCTGTTCACTAATATACATTATATATATATTACAGCATTAATTTCAGCCCAGATTCAGGAAAACATTCTAATATTAAAAATAATTTAAAATTTTATTTGGTCTCTATTTTAGACCTGACTGCAACTTAATAATTGTCCTAGTAGCTTGGTATTAATGTGCCCTTGAAAAGCAGAAGCTAGAGGTGTCAGTACAGGCTGCAGTCTAGAATAAAACATTTCAGGATGTTCCATACCACTGGGAAAAAAAAGGAGCTACATGGAAAAAAAATATCACAAATTCAGTGTAGTCACCTAAATTTACAGATGTAAATAATTTGTTTGTTGTTGCTGTTTTGTTTGGTTTATGTATATGTACACACACAACATATGTAAATACTGTTCAAAAGAGAATATCTAAACTTATAAAATAGAGAGGAAAGCATACTTAGGTGTATTTAGACTTGCATTTAAACACAGGGAGAGGCCATCTGGTACGGGACAAACAATACCAGTTTGATAATCTGTTCTAGAGAGCAATGTCATCTAGTCCTCTCAATAACATAGCAATGGACAAACATTCCAAGAACTGAGCAAAGATTGCCTCATCTGCAGTCTCTCAGACTCATCCAAATCTCATGGGTTTTCAAACTGGGTCATGAAAGTCTTATGGGAAAAGATTTTGATCTGATTTTTTGTTGGTTTGGTTTTCCCTGCTTCCAATTCAGACTGGAAATTCTGGAAGAGTGTTCCCTGTTGTGGCTTTATGTCTTGGCTTGCAAACAGAAAAAAATAGTGTGAAGAAAAGATATTGAAGCCTTTTTAAATGTGAAAAGACCAAGAGTTTTCCAAAGACCAAACCATTTGTTTTTGGTTTGGTCTTAGATTAAGTGAAATAATTCCTGATTCATTTAAAGGCCAGACTTTTACAGATATAAGACAACTCAGAGACTGGTGGGTAATTGGTAGGACTTTTTAAAGTGTTTTGTAGATGTCTGTCTGCAAATTTATTTATACTGTTTTAAAAAATCTGATGTTACTAAGAAGTACTAGAAGGTGAAATTCTCAGTTACTTGCAAAAATCATACTTGCCTTGCACCTTAAGCTCTGCTGTTCTCAAGAGGTGTAACTTTTCATAGGTCTCTCACTGGTGTTGCTACAGGGATAAATTGCCCGTAGGACAAGCAGCAGTCACAGCTCCACAGAGCTGCTTCTCAATGGATGTCAGGCCTGGCTCGGAAAAAGTCATTGCTGAGTCCCTGAGCCCTGAAATGCACAACAGAGTCCCTGTGTCATGCACACTGTCATCAGGCATTTTCTGTCCACAAGGTGCTGGCTGTGCCTGGCTCGGAACATTGATTTTTTAAGAGCTTCCCATTACGGCACTCCAGGTTGGAGTCTCTCCGTCTGTAGTCACCTACTCTGTTACCCAAATTTGTTTGCAATTTGTCTGGTTTTGGTTGAATGTTAAGCAATTTATCAGCATTCAGACCAGACTGGCATTTCATTTAAAACATGTACACAGAATTATCTAGGCTGAAAAAGACCCTGGAGATCATCAAGTCCAACCATTAACCCGGCACTGCCAAGTCCACCATCAATGCTAAGAAAATATCCTATTGATGATAAGAAAATAATAACAAGCAATGAATAATCAATGCTTTTCATACTTGCCTGTGGAAAGTTGTAAATCTATTGCGTTCTTCCTCAAAGCTAAACATCTATAAAGTGATTGCTGGCATGATGATTCACTGGCTGGCTATAGAATACCAGTGTACTATCAATGTGTATGCAAAGTACTTACTAGGAAGCACTAATGAGGACTGCTTAAGTCCTTTGTCTTCCAAAACAACCCTGGTCTCACAAAATTTGGAAGAACAAGTTTTTGCTTGGTTTTAAGGAATCTGTATCATTAGTTTAACACAGAAAACACAGTTGCAAATCTAATAGCTACACTGAAAGCCTAATTTTACTGTGTCCCTGTTTACCATTTGTGCTCCTCAAGATATGAGCATTGTATTCTCTGAATTGTGTTCCATTGTCAAGAAAGAGTTGTTGTGCAGCAGAAGAGTAAGGAGAAATAGGGAAAAGTTATAATGCAGTATTTATTGGTTGATACAAAGTCAACAAGAAAGGAAATGTGGAAAGGTGTTTGAATGATTATTGAACAGTGGTACACAGAATGAGGATAGCCATGAGATTCTATGGCTGAAGTCAAAGTGGGCTATGAAGGGCTTTGAAAATGAGGGTAATTAAGTTCTGATTGCTACAACAGAGAGAAGGAACCACAGGACAGACCCAGAAAACATAAATGTAAGGTGGAAAAAAAGAAGATAATTGGAAAGTGTAGGAAAGTCAGAGGAGAGGGGAGGGGCCAAGAGCTGATATGAAGGAAGGTGGCTAGGGAAGAGAGCTGGCTCACAGGGATACAGTGAGAAAAGAGAAGAAAGCCTGATGCTGTGCTCTTCTAAGTAAGACTTTCAGCATTGCCTGTCTAAGTAAATCAGTGGAGCTCTGATTGGAACCAGCTGAGGGTTTGGCTAACTTCTGCTGATTCCACCTTTTTTGCAGGAAAGACGCTGGAGAGTGAGAAGTGTGTGTGCATCTCATCTCACACACAGAAACACTTATAATGCCAAGCAAGATACCTCTCCACTTTCCTAAGTGATGTATGCCATGTGTGTTGTGTATGTTGGTGTAGTAGAAATGGTAGTCATGCAGAGTCCTCCTTAATTCCACTGTTTGTGTGTTTTTTCAAATGACTGTCCATCTGTGACTGTAGTCACTCCTTCAGGCATTGGTAGTTCAGCTTTCATTTCCATTTAAGTTTCTCTGTGCTGATAATGCCAAGGGAAATGCATGGTTGTGTTACTTCTTGGAACACTGAATTCTGTGACTGTATTGATGCCACTGAACAACAGTATTTCTAGAATAAATAAAGCACACCTAAAACTGGCCAGGATCAAGGGATTCCTGCCGACTACACTGAGTGTAGTTGAGCTGATGCTCAGATCTTTTGGAGGAATTGTTGCTTTGCAGAAATGTGTTGCAAAACTGAAACGTTACAAAGTAATCTGTACTTCTAACAAAGTATTCAACTCTTCGTTATTCTCTAAACTTCATCACGAATGCAGTGAAATAGGAATATTAAGAAAAATATTTTCTCTATGTAACAGCAATTAAGTTGAAAGGTACAACTGGCTTGTTAACAGTTTCTTCATTGAGAGGGAGAAAGTAATTAAAACACATGCTATTTTCCATATCCAATTAGCAGAGAATGATTCTAGTCCAAAAAAATACATTGTTGAGTTGTGCTTGTGCTTTGAAGCCACAGTAAGAAGTGGAGATCACATACCAGAGAAGTTAGTCCCAGCCAGTTTCTGTCTCCAGCATATCAGCTCATAAAATTTCCCATCTTTTTGCAATAGTAATAACACATCATATCCTTTAACTATTAGATTGAACAGGAGAACTCAGATGTTTCAGGTCAGATTTTTCCACTCAAAAGACAGGGACCTAGTTAATAAGTGTGTATCTAGAATTCTCCACAATATGTAATCTACATTTGCTATCTTAAATGTTTTCTCATAAGTCCTAATTTTTCAAGTTTTTACTGATCCCTTGCTATGCTGAGGAAGTGTGTAAGTTCAGGCATGTGTTCTCCCCTTGACTTCAATAAGTCTACTCATGCACCTGGTCCTGCACCTGCTGTGGTGAGACGAGGGCTGCTTTGGTACATTTATGTGGGAAATTTTGCATTGGGCATGTTTTAAAGAAGGGTGTATCTATCCATTTGGAATACATAGTTCAGTAAATGTGACGCAGCCAATATTTCTGGTGGCTTTTAAGATGCAAACTACCTCTTTCTTCTTACTCATAGAATTTGTACATCTGCTTACATATGGAACAGGCTGAGTTGTTACAGTGATGTGGGTATCTCATGAGATTTTTTGTAACTGTCTTTCCCATCCTTGTTAGATGGGCTGATAGACATCTTTGAAAATCCCAGTGGGGACATCCGTAGGTGTTTGCATGCAAATATTGTGGGTTCATAAGAGACAAAGAGAAGATCTGAATCTGAGTGTCTGCAGGACTAAAGCAAAGCAAGGGAGGATGTTTCTGAAAAATACTGCAGCTTGAAAAACCATAGTGATAAAAGGATGAAGATGAAGCAGTTCAGGGTCTAATCTTAAATTTTTTACAAACTGTGAATTTGTTAAAAATCAGTCTTTGGTTTGAAATAGTTTCAAAAGGAAAAAAAAAAGACATGGCTACTGTGGTTATGGAGATTTTTCTGACGCACCATTTGTCCTATCAAATGTTGGTCTTAAGAGTGAATTGTGCTAATAGCACAAATTCTGTCTTACACTCTGTTTTCCTCAAATCTTTTTTTGCAACTACAATTACATGAAAGAGTTTCAGAAAGCTTTCACAAAAGAGCTCAGATTTTTTAGGTTGGCCCTCTGATTGTTGTAGCACAAAATTCTGGCCATGGCTGCATTTTTTGGATGCTCTCACAACATTCCCAGCCACCAATGAATTCTTTTTTATGATGCGTTTTTCTAATGTTCTCAGGTAGCTATTTCTTCACTTGAAAAAGCTTCACGTGCCCATCATTGCCACTTTAGAGACATTTTTTCTATGAATTTCAACCTTTCCAGTGAAATACAGACACCCTAACTTTTCAACAGGAGACATGGATAGAAGTACCTCTTCACTGAACTGCAGCAAATAAAGGGACAGCACTTGAATTACCATGGGAAAATACTGTGTGTGCAGATAAGTGATCTTGCAGTAAGCTTAAAATTATCTTTCCTCTTTTCCTGTCAACTGTCCTGGATTGGTTGGTTTAGAGTTTGCTCTAAAATAGTACACTGGTGAAGAGATTTAACATGACGTACCATTATGCTTTATTTCAATCCAAGCCAATTTCTGGTTTTAATCATACGCTTGTGTTACGTATGTGAGTGAATTTCTAGAAGTACTGGGACTCTGACACTGAGAAGGTATAGACTAATGTGTCTTGGCAATGCTGATTTTCCAGTCCATTCATTTACACTGGTTTTTTTTTATTTAAATAATAATAAAAAAAATCAAGAAAAAGGCTGTGTCTTAGGATTCAAGTTGGAACAGGCTTTTCTGGGTTTAAGTTTTTTCATTCAGTGAGCCATAAGAGAGGACAAACTGATAGAGAAATGGTTGGGGATCTTGAGAGACAATGAATAAACACTATATCATCTTAATGTTCTTAGATATTTCTGAAGAGAAATTATTGCTAATGTGTTAGTATTAGTTCTGCTATTGCCTGATTAAGGAGTTTATAACATTATGGAGAGATGACAGGCTGCTAGTTACTTCTTTTCCAGTGAAATATAGCCTGATATTCAAAACCAGAGGCCTGTGTTTGCCAGGTCTTGCTCTATAGGAGAGATCCTAATCTCAATAAGATAAACTGCTTAAATAAAAGTTGATGAAAGAACAGTCCGAAGAGTGGATTATGCTCAAACAGTTTTACTGTGCTTTGCTTTAGCACAATTCTGTGCTTGTGTCCTTAGGGAAGCCTGAGCTATTCAGTGTTTACAGAATTGTATTAATCTTGATTTTTACTAAGTTAATTTCTATTCAGTACTTGCATATTCCTTTTCATTTTGTACTGGGAAGAAATTATGGGGAAAGGGTTAAGAGCGTGCTTGCTCTTCATCTGTTTTAAATCCATAAATGTGAGCCCCTGTGCTGTTTCTAGGTTTCAGATTACACTCTGTGATTTATAGGGAAAGGCTGTTCTCCACAACTTGAAATCCCATGTGTTTCTCCACTGTTGTAAAATAACAAATCCTGGAGAATGCTTCCAGTTGCAAAAATTGCAGTTTTGAACTACATTTGTAACTGCCTTTTTTTCCTGAAGTGATGGCTGTGACGTGGGAAGTGAAGTCCCCTTGTTCTAACACTGTCTGTTCACAGTTTGCCGTGCTTTTCGTTGCAGCTTACACAAACCACAGCAACACCCTCGTGTTTACAGTCTTCTATCAATTTATTTTTGGAGGCTACACCCACTAAAACGTGCAGCTGTGAGAAGACACTTATATCACTCTGCATAAGTTACATCCAGAGCCCCTACAGAGATGGCAGGCCAGAAGCCAAGGTGACCTAACAGTCCAGCAGCTTCCAGTCCCTACTGTTACCTCATAGTGAAAATAAGAGCAGAATTTGGCCTCATGTTTTGCAGTTGATTTCTGTGGCAATGGTGGGGGATTTCAATATGGTACAATTTCAGAATGTAGTTTTATAAAGAGCTTTGCAGCAGCGACTTCCATCTTTTCTTTTTCATTATTGAGCAACAGGAGAATTTGACAATCCCCTCTGTAATAGAAAACAAGATGGCAAACGTTAGGAGTTCTGAAATAATATCATCACTGATTTTGGCAATTTAAATATTGCTATTCATATCAATGGCTTTTTCTTTTCAGCTACTTTTTCCCGTTCTAATTCCTGTCTCTGCAACAGGAGACCTGCTTTATTTTGTCTGTCACAACTGTGCAATGACTTTCATTAGTGTTGAACCTCTGAGAAACTCTCTCATCTTACCTGCTTTGCCTTGATATAATAGCTGAGCTTGTGAGGGAGTATGAGTGAATCTAACCTCTTGCCTATGAATGGTTTTACAAAGAAGAGACAACTTTTTTATGCCTATTCACCATTACTTAAAATGCACATATCACAGAGATGTAGAAAAAAAATCATTGTGTGAGGTTAAATAATGCCATGTTGTTTTGACCTTCCACAGATCCCCTAGGAACTGCACCAGTAGTTGACCCAATGAAAGCTTATTTCTTTTGTCTCAAAACAAAAGGTTAAATGAGATGGCAACAGTAGTACTACATGGTGAGTCTTAATTAAGATGCTAGATACAGCATGTATTAAATTAGCATATATTATGTAGAGTAGAAACAATATTTGAGAAATCCTAATGAGTTACATACTTTTTATGCTTTTACATCTTATACTCAGCATTAGGTATTTTTGTGTACAGGTTGTATCTGATGTGAGTTCTGGACAATACAATTTAAGCCAAATAGAGAAGTCAAACTCATCTTTGAGTTTAAAGGGGCCTTATAGCTCTGTATGACGAATACAGCAAAGAGCTACCATGTAGTGTAAAAAACTTGAGCATAATGAAGTAGTGTTACATCAGCCAGTTAAATATTCCAAGGTTACTGTAAGTTTAGTAGGCAAAAAATACAGGGAAGTAACCATAGAAAATATGGTTATTTCTTCTTAGTGCCACTGATTCTAGCTCTGAATTTCCTTGTATAATTCAGAGCTTTAAATGATAAGCTGTGGAATTTTTTTTTTAATCTGAAAAGATTGCTCTTAACCAGATGATGCAAAATAATATCCATGGTTTCCCCTGTGCACTGAACTAAAACCTCTGTTGTGTTCTGTCTTCAACTTGTTTAGAAAAGGAGTTTAATGTGTCAGACTGTGTCTGTAAGGCAGTGCTGTACATTATTTACTTATCTGTAATCTCATTTGTGTCTAGCTACTTGCAAATAGCTTGGCCTTGAAACCGTGTGAAAAAGCAGCAGCTTTCTGACTCAGTAAGATGCAGAGAGTGAAGAGCTGAATAAAAGTTCACTGTGATTTGGTCTGGGTATCAATATCAATTGGTATTTGATAATGACATCACCAAAGTTGGGAAACAGTCAGGTTTGTATATTTTTCCTGCTTTCTCTACACAATTTTTCAGTCTCTTCCAGAGATAATTTTATTTTCCTATTTTTTCCCCATGTCCTTTGTCCAACTTTTCATACCCTGGCAACAGATGTAAGTTAAAGGGAAGTTGTGAAAATATACAGCACAGGAGATTTAGGGTGTGCAAGAAATCTCATGGTTTTGCCCTATTTCAGTACAAACTATTATAGTGAGGGTTATGTTCTTAGTTAGCATCATTGTGGGCAGACTACAAAGGAAATCTCTGATGCTACATCTGTTTGCCCAAGCATACCATTAGCTCTGGAAATGCATGTGTGATCTTTATTCTAGTTTCAGCAATTTGTTTTGGTTCTAGATGTGCCATGTGTTGGACCATTTTCCCCAGGAAAGGCTGACCAAATTTGAGTGTGACTCCAAAATCCTATGCTGTTTAGCTATTCTGGATCCTCTTAGGTTTGGTTGGAAATGAATTTTTGTTTTGTTTGTCAGGATATGCTGAAGAAGGACAACTGGGAATGGAGTAGAGGGTCAACATGCTTAAAAACTTTGTGTTTAATGGTGTGTTTATCTTTTTTATCCTGTGCCTAGTCTTCCAGAATCACAGAAATGCTTTGCAGAAAGCTGTTCTTGAAAATTCAGTTGTAATATGATCCACCTTGAGTTACAGCAATACTGCCGTTGTGCAGCAGTATAGATATAAGAGAGTTTGTGCTTTGGGTGAGTTGCAACACTAACCCCCTTATGAGACCTGTGTTTCCTATCAGAAAAACAGCTTCCAGTAACACTTTTGCCATCTCTTGCTGACACACACAGCAGCTGTTACTTTCAGTGGTGCCAACTAAAAGGCAGGAAAGCCGAGGTTCTTTCCCTTCTCAGGCCTGTATTTAAATATTTATTTCAGATTGCCTTGGTATTAACATATACCCAAGGTTTTTCAGAGTCTCTCCAAGCCTCAAATTGCTGTTGGTACCTGACACAAATCAAGTCACTTGAGCTTGTTTTCCTCATTCCATATGAACCCCCAGCTCCTGCTTCCCCATCACCTCTGGGACACCTCTTCCAGGCCATTGATGCAGAGCTCAGGATTCTTTCTGACCTTCCAAAGGCAGCTGATCGGGTTTCTCCCCAGCTGCTATTGCTGCCTGAGGGCTCTCAAAGCAGAAGAGCGCAGTGCCTGCTGAAGCCAGTGGGTGTGCCTTTCCCCAGCTGTAAGTCAGTGTTAGGTCTCTGCTGAGATGCAGCTGAGGGCTGGGGAGATCCCATCATGCTCTGAGTTCTCATTGCTGAGCTGCCCATCCCATGGGGAGCCTGTATCTCTCCAACAGCTTCCCCCATGCCATGCAGCAATGGCATGACTATGAGAAGCCTACACAAATTTTGCCTTTCTAAAGCATTTCCTATAATAGTAGGCTATATTTATTATTACCTAAAGATACTAAAACATCAGAATTCTCCAAAGGTACGTTATTTTTTAAGCTTATTCTCTTTTGCATGCCTATTAAAAATCCATGAACCAAGCTAAACCAAACTGTCTCTAGAGAAAAGAGGATTGCTATAACTACATGAAAGGATTTTGGAGTTAAACCCATGACTTTTGAGAAGAGAGCCATTGAAGCTGTTGTGAAATAAAATACAAATCCATTAAAAAATGACTGTGGTTTTAAGATTGTATATTTTAAATTTAAAAAAAGACCACATCTAGTTGGGAGAGTATGTAGCAGGGGAAGAAGATTACAAGTGTTAATTCAACTTAAGCTAATTCCCCTGGGGCTGTATTCACAATTAGTAAATATTAATCAAATTGTTTACTGACTGAAGGATTTACCAAAGGAGTCAATTTGACATTAGTCTTGCAGACCAATTTTTTAATCTGGAATCACTGATACTCCTATGGAAGTCAGCCCCTCCATTCCCTGAGGCAGGGAACAGAAATTACGTTACAAGGCATGCATTTAAGTCAAAGAAACTTTTACTTTTAAAACTAAACCCTTGAAACATACTATTGTATACAAATTATTAATCAAATGTCTTCATAGAAATAATTTGCTGTTGTTGAATTATTCAGTGATTAGGTGAACAAACGCATTTAATGAAATCTTACCCCTTCATGACCAATTTATAAGCGTGAATAGGAGTTCAGTAGACATAGATCTTTCATAAACAGATTACTTGTTTGCCAATAATTACTAAAATGCCTTTGAATGCTAAGAGCAAAGAAATTTTAAGAATCTGGCTTACCTGCTGTTTGGTGATTCTCCTTGCTCTGTGTCTATCTATTATTTCTGTATTTCTGTTGCATTTAAACCTGTGAAGACCTGAGCAGTGAGGACTATGGGGAATAGCTGAATTCATTCAAATTTCATTTGTCTTGTCACTAGTTTCTAACTTGGCTTTCATGAATGAGTTGCAGCTCCGGAGGGTATGGTCTAGTAAAGAGTGTTTGTCCATTAAAAATAAACACATTCATACATTGAACATGTTATGTAAATTCCAGTACCTTGAGAGGAGCCAACAGGGAAGATGCAGAGAAACTCTTTACAAGGGCATGTAGTCACAGGGCAAGGGGAATGGCTTCAAACCTAAAGAGAGTAGATTAGATATTAGGAAGAAATTCTTTGCTGTGAGACTGGTGAGACATTGGAACAGGTTGCCCAGGGAAGTTGTGGATGTCCCACCCCTGGCAGTGTTCAAGGGCAGGCTGGATGGAGCTCTGAGAAACCTGGTCTAGGGAAAGGTCTCCCTGCCAATGGCAGGGGGATGTAACTAGATGATCTTTAATGGCCCTTCCAGCCCAGGCCATTCTATAGTTCTGTGTAAACACTAAGCGCATTTAATTAAACTTCAGTTTTGTAAATGGTTCGCTCTTCGAATTTCATCATACTTTTCTAATGCTTCTGTTTTTCCTGGTTTATCCTTAATATGTTTTTTGAGAATCATTTATGGGCCAGGCTATATTTTGAGACCCTCCAATAAATGTATCATAGTGGTGGCAAATCACAGTTGCCAAACTCTGGCAACAAACAAAAGAGAAGCTGGGTAGCCAACATGATTTCACATAATCAGCAATTCTGATTTTTTCCCTAGGTAAGGTGATCAAGCATTTCCTATTTCAGAATACACGGTGATGCAACCTAATCCCTTCCAATTTACAGCATCTAAAATGTTGCTCAGTATGGAGAGATTCCCATCAACTGTAATGAGCAGGGAATGACAGGATAACCTTGAGCCACAGCAAATTCTATACCTAAAGTGCCTGGAGGACTAAGGATGAAAGATTTCATTAGACTTAAATGCACTAATGAAATGGCTTAATGTTGTTACTCTGAATCTCATCCACCAGATTCTGTGACAAGGAACGCTTTTCAGTGCCTGAATGGAAAAAAATACTTCAGTTCACATGCACAACATATGATTAAAAACTGATGTGTTAAAGATAAAGTTCAAATCTAAATAATGATTAGTGCCAAAAACTTCAGGCCAACGGACTTCAGCCTTCTTTCTTAATACTTCATTCTGTCCCAAGTCAGAAATTTAAGATGACTGCAGAGAATTTAAATAGGTTTGAAAACTGAGCTTGACTTCAAATCAGTGTTAGGTTTACTGAGAAATGGGTGTTTTGTAAAAGATATTATAAATTTGTGGCTCTCTCCTACCGAGTTTTCATTCTTGTTAAACTCATTCTGAATAGACAGCACTGACCTTTTAACTCAGATAATATCAGCGTCCATGTACATTGGGAGGTCTGTGCCAGACACTGCGGTCCTGGTAATAAAATGTTCTGCACATGAACAAAAAGGCAAGTGTTATAAATAGGAAATTAGCACCACCTTTCCTTTGTCTTGTTGCTTTAATATTTCTGTTAACACTAAACCAATATGTAAAACACCTTCCTGAGACGAAAGGGGAAACAAACTTCTAATGGCATTACTAAGGGTTTGGTATAAAATTCAGACACTTTGTAAGGGCAATAAATATTTCCAATTAATAATTGGTTTTCCTTTCTTACTATTTTTTTGAAAGAACTCTGTATTTCAGAATAGGGCTGTATCTTGTAAAACTTTATTTTTAAAGAAATTTTTATTTTCCTTGATTCATGTTAAAACCAAGCAATGCACCTCCTTACTTCCTTTTGCATAAAGCCACAGGGTTTAAAAAAAAAAACAAACACATTAGCCTTTGTCCCTGAGCATTCTTCAGGGGTGGCCCTGCAGGTCCCCTTGCAGGAAGAAGGCAGGTGGGTGCTGGCTGAATAGTGACATTCACTGTGGCTGTCAGTGAGTGTGGGACTGGGGAATAAGCCACACCCTGGGAAACTTGTTAGGGTTTTGACTGATTGTGGTGTGAGAAACTAATAATATGCAGTCAAATGTACAGATGTCTCAATTACAATAGTTTGGGGCATTTATAAATTATAAACGTGTAACAACTTTCCAACCAAATGAGAACGTCTGTTAGATTGCATAAAGTTCTTCATCATACTTGTTCTCCACATTAAGTGAAATTCCAGCCCAGATTTCTGATGGACTAATGAAAAGATCAGGTTTCCTCCAAATGACTGGCTGTGGTTAAGTATCCTAACAACAAAAGGAGCAGGAAAAACTAAGAATCTCTAGTAATTTTATTCTGTCAGGCTTTCTTTTGTAACGTGGGTGCTCAATCCATTTATTTTTTTTTTAATCCTCATTTCTTATGCTTTGAATAGTTCCTGCATCTGCTACAGGTTATTTTTCAGTGCACAAATAAACCAGACCAAGTTCATACCTGTAAATAATGCTGGTTTGCATGACTGTCTTGGCCCTGTTACCACTAGGATGGTTCTCTGTTGTTACATCCTGCTTCATTCTGGATCATTCCTAAGCATTGTAATAATGTTACAGCTTCCTTGGTGGCTTCCACACCTAATTCTGTGAGTTTAAGTCCATGAGAAATGTCACGTAGCATGCGTTGTGTTCAGTGTGATCTTGATGTCCTGTTCATATTCAGAAAGAAAATGTCTGGTTGCCAGTGAAATCTATTGGCAATTTTTCTCCGGAAAGGTGCAGGCTGAGATGTCATCTAGTGTTGGAAACGATAACATTTAGCTTGATTTTACAGGTGTACTGTATATATTATTTCTTAAAGTAATACGCTTCTGGTTATTAGAATCGCTCAAGTGGTATTTGGCAAGTCCCTTCAGATGTCAGGTATGAGATTAATGGGTCTGGTGACAATGATGCTCAAAGCCTGATGAATGCTCAGGAGGGAAAATCAGCTTTGTTGCCAAAAGAGCAAAAGCCATGTCTGCTGATCCTGTTGCTAATGCACTTACCAAACAAGCTTTCTCCCAAAGTCAGGCACAAACTAAACATCTAAAAGCCAGGGCTTGCAATTGCAAGAGAGCTTAGCTAACACAGCTACACTGAAGCAGGCAGGCTCTCTGGAGTATCCCAGTAATCCCTAAAAGCCGCTTCCATACTGCCATCGGAGACAGCAGTGCTTCTCCAAAGAGCATCTCCTGTGGGCACTGGGGATGGGTGCACGGTGAAGGTGTCTGCTGTGCTCTGGCAGCAATCTCAGGTGAGGTCATTTCCTGCCACGCTCCTGAAAAAACCAAAGTAGACGCAGACCTGAGTGGGGTAATGTACTGAGAGGCTATCTGACATCTAATTGCGCTGGATGTGCCCAGAGGTTGCAGACAGCCCCTCGGAAACCAAAATTCAGAGATGTCACAAGTGGCTGAACAAACAAGTATCACTGGTTAATGTTTAAACTCTCAATTTGCTAAAGCATTTGTTACCAGTTTGCCAAAGAGATCAAAGAACCATGAATCATAACCTTGGCTACTAATTAAATCCTTTATTCACTTCCCTCATTGCAGAAGCATTTAATTTTGGGGAATCGGGACAGCCTGTTGTGAAGAATTAGGTTTTACAGCATAAGTAGAAACAAGCTTACTGTAAGGTTTTCTACTGGACCTGGAAATGGGAAGGATTAAAATGCGAATATTAACTTTCCCTTCTGGCATGGAAGTTCATGTTAGTACTGAAAAATGATTGATGTGAAATAGCTGCATTGGAAAATCATTTTGGTGGTGTAGTTTCATTATTTTACTGAATGACAAATATCATTTTTATTACCCGTCTGCCTTTCTTATAGATGACACTTGTCCTCTAGATAGAGAATGAAGGATTTGGTGTGCTTTACTAGTGACCAGCTGTCACAAAGAAAAATATTTTACTCAGAAATAATGGACTGTGAAGAACACCCCAGAGGAAATGAGGCATAAACTAAAATACTACAAGCAGTTTTATTGCCATTCAAATATATTTCTATTTGTCAAAAGATGTTTCTGTGTGTTTTTATGTGTAGGATGTATAGCTGCATGATATCCTACCTTTGGTATTTACTAGCAAATTAAGCAGCATTTACCTTTTTGGCTCCCATCTCCATGAAGCAGGACTTAAAAACTCAAACACTTTATTTCCTTTGGGTTTTGTGGAAGTTGTCCTTGTCCCTAGCAGCAGAATGATGCAGCAGGGGCTCACAGAACAGGGATGTTGTGAACTAGCATTAGGCTAACTGTCCACCAGGAACAGATCCAAACACACAGCCATCCCAGTTAGGAGTGGCAAATTTCCATTTTTCTGACTGGAACCATGATGTTGCAGTCAGATCTGTGGGGTCAGGGGCATGGAGACAGTGTCTCTAAGACATCTCAGTAAGGTGTTAAGAGAGAAGGGCCTCCCTATGCAGATCCAGCTGCAGATTTGGTGTATAATTATTGAGGTGTGGTCAATTTATAAAATGCTCTTAGCAGCATAGTGATCTGAAGATCTGTGGCAAAAAACTATGTTATTAGCTTGAAAAGCAAGGTGTTTTATGCTGTTTCTGGAGAAAGCAATCTTTTCTGTCATTGCTAAATCTAAATAATTCCTGTAAGCGAAAGAACCCACCTGGGAGACAATAGCTACAAGCAGAAAATGGCGCCTTTTTTTGGTTCTGTTTTTGGCTTTGCATACAGCTGTTTTCCTACTGAAAAATGGGAGTTTTCAGAAAGGGAACACTCCAGGTACTGCTGTTAAGGGGAGAGACATCCAACATTTGCACATGCTGAACTTTTGTTTGCTGGGGGAGATTTATTGTGAGGAAACAGCTGAGTATTCACTAAAATTGTAGGTTATATTTAATTGAAGAGGCTTGGGTAATACCATCATACCAAAGACCCAAACTTGTACAGAACTTAAATGTGACTTCTCTGTCGCTTAGTGAGTATGAATGCTGTCAGGTTCAATACAGACAGAAAGCACTGCAAAGTGACATCTCAATATGCTGGTCTATCAATATTGCTAGTAATAATTTTATAAAGATAAAACATCTGAAATGTCCAACTCTGCTTTTACTGCTGCTCCCCAAAGCCATCACTAGAAGTCTGTTTGGGATGAGAGTTAGAAATGCTAGATGTTCATGCATTTAAAAAGGATATAGGGATTGTGCTGTAATGTCATTCAAGCACATCTTGCAAAGAGTAATAGAATGAGCAAGGGAACAACGGCCACAGCTGAAAAGTTGATTTGATATTTTAATGTTAAGAAAGAAAATGCATAATTTTTCCAAGCTTTGAAAAATCTGAAATATCAGTTAGCCTGGATGCACTGTTTGAAAAATAAAGTCAGATACTATGAAAATCTGTTATTTTAAAGTACACAGAGAAAATTACTGTGTTTTATTCTGTTTTCAGTTCGTATGCAAATGCACAAAGAGGGGGTTATATTTGTTTTTAAAAACCCTTCTGATTATTTTGTCTTTTTATAAACTTACAGTTCAGTTTGGGTATTCATGTGTATGTTGCATCCAGCTACCATAAGATCTTTTGGATTGTTTAGCAGTCAACAACTCAAAACTCTTCAAAGTGTTGGCTTTTTTAAAATAATTCCTCTGAGAACAAAAAATTCATTAAGTTAAGAAACATATTGTATAGGAGTTGGGGGAGGAACACCACAAAAAAACCCCAAATCTCAAAACTAAAAGCTGGATTTCTGGAGTGACTGTGTATAAAAATTGTGCATGGCTGACTGTGCAGAAACTTGAGAGTTTGGCGGGTGTTTATGGAAATGAAACTGGGAGAGATGAGTAGAGGTTTGCTTAGGTTATGTGTATACCTCTTACCTGTGAAATGTATACAAACCCAGCACAGGTCAGATAAAACCCTGCATTTTTATAGCCTTTTTGAAAGGTGAGGAAGGTCAATATAATGGTGTGTTGTGCTCCCAGGCTGAATCACAACTATTTACGTTACACATTCACGTGTTAGTGAAGCATTTACTGCAGACTGTTATATTTACTGTCTGCATGGAGATGCTCTTTCACCCCACTCACCTGCCTCGTTTTTCCCACAGGCTGCGGGAACACCACCGTGCTGCAATTAAGGTGATTCGTAGGATGCAGTACTTTGTGGCAAAGAAAAAGTTTCAGGTGAGTTGTGAATAAAAAGCTCCTTTTCTAAATAAACCCTTTTATTCTCCTGAATCATTGTTTCTTTAAGAGAGACTAACACAATTCATTTCAGTAATGCTGAGCTACACCCACTATTCTCTCCCTCCTTCAATAGGGTGGTTGTTTCGCAGCAGGTTAGTCGACTGTGGATGCACTGGAAATAGGCTCAACTCCTGAAATGCAGTCTGAATTAAAATGTTATTTTCTGCTAATGGACTTGACCCTTAACCCTCTGTTATCGCTGTCTCTTTCTTGCAGTGCAAACATTCTCATATGTCTCCATTAATTCTGAGCTGTATGCTGCTGTCATGCCGAGTCAGTAGGATTAGGGGTTAAAATACTACTTCAGCCTTGTTTCTGTCCCTTACTCAATGATAATGAAGTCCTGATAAGAAACAGGGGTGGAAATTTGTTAGTGTATTTGAAAGTTTCTCCTTTTTTTTCCCCTTCTTCCCTTTGCATAGGTAAAAGACCTCCTTCCCAGCTTGTGAGATATCAGTTCTCTTTACTCCTCTGGCCCTCACTGACATATGTTTCCCATGTGCAACTTCACTTGCTGTGGTCTTGTGCTGCCATAAGCATTTAACAGTAGCCAATTAACCTTATTTCCTGGTCTGAATAAAAAATTCTAACTGCAAACTTTCTAAAAATCAATTTCGTTAATCCAGTAAAAACACGTGTTAACAGCCTCCAGCTTGATTTAAACCAGATGAATATATATATATTACTTTACTTAAAATTAATTAATAAGGGGTTATCTCCAGAGAACAAGCGTTACAACTGAAAATGCAAAGAAAGAGAGGGTCTTAACAGCCCACGTCCATTTTCATATATGGCCTTTCCACTACTGCTTACAATAGACCAAAAAAGCTTTCTTGCCCTTAATCTAGACCCTCCAAAAAGGGAGGTTGTCCTTTTTCCTTCAAATTTGAAGGGCACAAAATTGAGGATCCAAAAGGTGATGATCATGACTAAGAGTCCAATATATCTATAGGGCAATGTTTACTGCTATTTCAAACACAAGATTCTGACTTCCTCATTGAAATTTAGAAGCACTGCCTGAATTCTTTAGCAATTTTGTACTTTGAATACTTTCATTTTTACTAAAATTTGCATGAGCTAGTTTACGGCTAAGGTTGCCTGAGCTTTTCAGAAAATTTTTTCAATTATGTATAATGTATTCAGACTGTCATCATTCAGGCTGAACTTGCCCATGTCTGGGCTTTTCTTGAACAGAGGGCTTTCAGAAACCTGTTATCACGTTTCACCTTTTATTATTAGACTAAGATTAAGTAAAGCACAATGTCTGGACTACTTGAAAATAATATTTATAGTCATTTTGTTTAGAAGTTCCTCAGCACCTGCTGGCCTACACTTGAAACATGGCCCTTTCCAGTTATGTGTCTACTGCTGTTATGTGAAAAACTGCCTAAATATGGCTGGTTCCATATAACTTTATTTTATTCTCATTCTAAAACTTGATTGTGATCCTTTGCACTGTGGTAATTACTGGATCAGTGCTCTCATAAATTCAGATCATAAAATATTTGCCATGGTATTAACTGAACTGCTCAGAAACAAGAAATCTACACATTGTGTATCTACCTCCCAAGTGGTATTTGTCAGAAACAGATTTTGAAAATGCCTGAACACTGTGTGCAACATTATCCACCTGGCAAATAAACGAAACTCCCCTGCGGCAGATGATTTGATAGAAGCTGAAAAAGCATTTGACTGAATAGAATGGGACTATTCAGTTCATACTTAAAACTTGTTTGTACTCAGTATCTCGGTTGCTAATCTGGCTTCTCAGTTGTACTCTCACTTTTACATCTGCAAAAGACCTGGTCCTGGCCATCTATGAAATCCCTCAACAAGGTTGTCTCTCATCCTCCTTTCGCAGTCTTTCTTCTTCCTGAACGATCAATATTAGCTGTTACTAGAGAACTAAAAATGTCAGTTTGGCTGAAATAGAATGTATCTCAAACCACTCCTGTGTGCAAGTGATACACTGCTGTTTCTGCTGATTGTCAGAAGTACAATCTCTCAGTAGGAACGTGGGGGGATATCTGATACTTCTCCATAATTTCTGAATACAGGGTTATGACTGAGTTTAAAAATTTGGAGAGCACCAAAGGTACAGTTTGCCAAAGCACCTAAGTAACTTAATGCACAAAGTCACCTTGAAATTCAAGCCACAACGTACATTTGAAAATCTCTCCTGTAATTAAGAGATAACCACTGCCATTTTTCTTTCGTCAAACATATGTTGTAAATCTCTTCTATTGTAAGCACATAAAATAATCATAAGAAATTAAAATGTTTAAACATGTGCCAAGTAATGACTGTACTGTTTCTAATAACCAGACCAATGTAATATCTGAAATTAAGGTAAAGCAGAAGATGCATTTTAAAAATGTTATCTGTCAGCATGCAAGAGGTCTGTATAGATATTTTCTGGTAGATATTTGCCTTCTAAGCATTGTGTTTATGTGAAATATATGTTAAAAAAGATCAGGTATCTTCCTATAACTACTGGAAAAAAAACCCAACAAACCCACAACCAAATTTCATTTGAAGTCCATTGGACTATTCACGCTTAAAATTAGCTGTAACATTAAGCAAGCAAGCCCAACACTTTAAAGGAGCATTCTTCAGCAATGTCTGTGAAGCTTTTGAGTAGGACAGCATAGGAAGAAGGAGAGGAAGAGGAAAATTTTTCAAAACAGGTCCCAGCATGAACCCAGCATGGTTTTTAAACTATACCAGCTGTTTGCAGGACACACCTGTATGCCTAAATTTGACTAGATACATTTTTTTTAAGAGATCAGTTCATAACAGGGGGTGATGGGACAGAAGGACAAAAGCCAGTTAGAAAGCAAAGCCTTCCTGTTTAAAAAGAAATTAAATAAAATAAATAAAGAAAAGCTAAACATGGATACAAAGAATTTCAAAGGACATGAAAAGCAAGTCTTTGTGAGGCATCACACTTGGGTATCATTTCCTCTTAAAAAAAGCAGGAGAGAAATTTAGGTTGTATTTCAAAGTCTGCATTTAAATATAGTCCTTATGATGATATCCATGTAAAGACACAGCATAATATTATAAAGAATTAATACCTTTTTTATGGATGTGTTTATGTTCTCATAAAGTCCGTAGGGCTGTTTCAAATTCTATACAAAAGATCACATTCTACTAGGAGTCAATACAAGTCCTGTGCATCAGCTGAGGTGAATGGGTTTTGGTTAAGGAAGGATTCTGTAGATTACAGGGAAAGCAGACTTAGAAATTAATTGTTTTCTAGGTTTTGTTCACCCCACCTACCAAAAATCGATTTTGTGTATTTGTTATAAAGCAGATGTCTTTCACACAGCCTACCCTTATAACTGAACTTCGGAAAGAAAATCACCATGCTCAGTTATTCCATTAGTTTGATTCATGAGTGAATAACTGTTGTTTTCAATTAGGAAAGTTTCTAAAAGTCTTAAAACTTAAGCACATGAATACAACTGTGATATCCATCTCATATAAAGAGACCAGGAATTTGTTCCAATTTCCCATTGTCATCTTGAAATCTTCTTTTTTTTAATTTTATTTCCATGTAAATTCTTCCTGTTGAGTGAATTAATTTCCTTCTAAAATACATTTTTAACTTGTGGTATGTTTTTCACCATGGCAAATATTCTATACATAGCATAAATTCAAAATACAGGTTGCAGCTCTGCTGATGACATAACTGCTGCCTGATCTGTCACAATTTCCTGGAAAATCTTACATTTATAGTCTTGTAGCGCATCATCGTATGTAATTCCTTCGTCGTGGTATGAATCATGAATTGTGTGTATAATCTTTTGTAATCTCCATACTGGGCTATACCAAACAATGTACTTCGGTGTCTTGTGCTTCACAGGATGTTCTACACATTTTATTTGACTGTTACTTTTGATTGGTTTTTGACTGTTCCCTTTCCCAGAAATTCCCCTTGCCAAATTCCCCTCCCCTTTTCCCAGGTATGCCTCCCTGCCCATCCAGTTACTAGGGAACAGCAACAGCCAGTGGTGTGCATTTAATATTTGGCATTGGCTTCTGTGCCTTTTGCAAACTTTCATATGTGATGGGGATAATTTTAACTCATTTAAGAAGAGTTTTGCCATGAGTGTCGGTTAATTACCAGAGGAACCAAACTAAAGAAGTGAAGAGGTTAAGGAAAGCTGTGGGGCTGGCTTCTACTTTTGTTTCTTTAATACTCGTTCATTGCCTGCTGCAGGTTTTTTTTCCTTTAGAAAAAATAACATGTGGTCAACATCAGGAGATTTGACCATTTTCTCCTGGAAGATGGGCTTTTAATATGAAGTAATTACAGAAATATCGGTACTGACTATTAAATAAGCTATCATACTCAGAAATGAAGCTTCATTCATAAATTCTGTTTACTCCAGGTTTTCAATTCTTGTTTAAAAGAGAAAGAAATAGCTCTGTAAATGATAAAGAGGTAGGGACATAGCAGCTCTGTCTACTGCCAGGCTCCCGTGTCAGAGTATGAGGATGGCAAGAGAAAGCTCTGCATCTTTATTCTTACTGAACAGCTTTTCAGAACCTGAAGTTTTCAGGCTCATCTTTCAGATTTCTCTCTTGCTTATTTATAGTACAAAAATAATCCAAGAATTCTTTTTTTTTTTTTTAATATCATCATGTTTGCAGTACTAGTCCAGGGAAAGATTTATGGGTTTATGCCATCGTTGCACCATATTTATTTTTTTGCGGCTGTTGGTTATGATTTATACATGTGTAGGCAGTGGGGATTCTTGGGAATTCTTCTGTGCTCCTCAGTTAGATTGAAGCAATTCCCATTCTTGTTTAGCCTTCCACTAGAGAGTATGCTACATTCACCCAAGGTTTGCAGGAATCTGGCAGACTGAAATAGAATTTGTCTGATGAAGTGATGTTATTAAAGTAATGGTATCTGAAATATGGAAGCTACCTCCCAGGCGGGCACAGGGGACTCTGTGAAGGTGCCGCAGTCTCTTTTTCATATTGTATCCTGCTCTACTTAGGCTTAGAAAAGAAGGTATTTGTGGCATGGAATTGAGGAAAACCTGCAGTGTGTGAAATAAGATAAAGCAGTGCAGAGACATCTGCTTTTGAAGTACAAGTGACAAAATAGTTCTGAGACCTCAAAAGGGATCCACATTCTAATATCTTAGAAGCTACCACTGTAAACTCTTTTTCTTTTTCTCAAAAGATGCAAGATGGGAGAAGTAACTCAGTGTTACCAATCCTTTTACTAAACTTCGAAATTATCTACAAGATATCTTTAGATAGCATAATGAATGAATCAGAAATCACAGAATCATAGAATAGTTTGAGTTCAGTGACCTTTAAAGGTCACCTGGTGCAAACCCCCTGCCATGAGCAAGGGCATCTTCAACCAGTCAGGTTGCTCAGGGCCCCTTCCAACCTGACCTTGAATGTTTCCAGGGATGGGGCATCACAGTTTTTCTGGGCATCCTGTTTCAGTGCCTCACCACCCTCACAGTAAAGAATGTCTTCCTAATATCTAATCTAAACCTGTACTCTTTCACTTTGAAGCCATTCCCCCTTGTCCTATCACTACAGGCCCTTGTAAAAACTGTCCCCATATTTCTTAAAAGGCCCCTTCAAGTACTGAACCCTGCATTAAGGTCTCCCTGGAGCCTTCACTTCTCTAAGTTCAACACCACAATTCTTTCAGCCTGTCTTTCTAGCCCTCTGGTCACCTTTGTGGTCTCCTCTGGACTCGTTCTAACAAGTCTCTGTCTTTCCTGTGCTGGGAACTGAACAGTTCTGGCACTGATTGCTCTCTAGTTTCTAGATGAAGGATTAAGATATCTTTAGTTTGTTCCTGCACTTTAACATGTTCCTTCCTTAGCCTTCCAGTTAGTCTTAGTGTTTATAGGTTAATAGTATTTCCCTTATCTTTAGTTCTACAAAAAAGTTGTTTTATTGCTAACAGGTCAGATTAAGTCTTTCCCATGTATGCCATGCAGACACAGGGCTTTCTCCCTGATCAGTCCTTGCACCAGTATTTCCTAGCAGCCTTGAAAGCTCAGCCAGTCTTTCTGGAAGGGGAAATCAGTCATGCATGTTCATCTAGGACTGTGCTTTAATCTGCCTATGGTAAGGCAGGAACTGAGAAGCCCAGCTGGTGACTGAGAACAGGGATTTGTGCATGTGAAAGACCTCTTTATTGTTCAGTGGCCAAGGTGTGTGAACCTTGTTTTCAGAAGAAACTAGAGTGAGCGCAGACTTCTGAGCAAAGTGCCAGATAAACTTGTTTTGGCTCCAGGTTCTTTTGGGTTCCAGTTCGGTGGATAATCTCTTGAAAGACCTGCAGTTAAAAGGTGGATGAAATGAGAACTGTCAAAATTATTCCACCAAAAATATCTGATCATGGCAACAATGAAAATAACTCATATGTTTACACAGTGTTAAAAGGAGTTAAAAGAACTTACTGTTTACTCTTCAAAAACATCTCTGTTGTCACAGACAATTCCTTCATCCCTGTGGCTTAAAGGCATGTTTTTTGTCTCTTATTTTACAGCAAGCTCGAAAGCCCTATGATGTGCGAGATGTTATTGAGCAGTATTCTCAGGGTCACCTCAACCTGATGGTGCGAATCAAGGAGTTACAGAGGAGGTATGTCCATGAAGTTCAGTGTTGGTATCCATAAACAGCAGCAGAAGGATGTTCGTAAATTAGACGGTGATTGGGGCCCTTGAATAAAAAAGTGTCAGGGTTAAAAGTGCCATACTGGTAGGACTGTGCAAAGTTAGCAAATATAAAATGGCACTTGAGTAAAATTTTCTTTTCACACCAGGAGGAAAAGACAAAGATTTAGCAATCTGACAATTGGGACTTACACATATTACCCCAGCTCATGCTAGCTTTGGCTGTACCCTGCAATCCCTGTTTGTTAGGGGCTGTATTATACCTAGAGAGTGCAATGCTGTCATGGGCTCTGGTAGAATTGCACTTAAGAGCAAACTAAGAGATGACAGATGTGGCAAGAAGGGTGCAGAGGAACAAGGAAAAGAGGAAACAATGCTGATCACATGGAAAAGTGATGGGCATGGTGAAACTTTACAGTTGTTAAAGAAGCTGTAGGCCAATCTATATCTAATCCCATTTTGTTATTTTTTTCAATTTCAAGCTATTAGCACAAAGCAACTGCTTCACTTACAGGACAATCCAGAATTATTTGATTTTCACTTCAGTTGTTTTTGAAGAGGCCTCAGTGCTTCAGCTAGAGAAAGTGAAGGTGATGGTTCAGCTAATAAAAAAATAACATTTTTTTGTTTGTTTATAGGCTGGACCAGTCCATAGGGAAGCCATCCCTTTTTATCTCCGTCTCAGGTAAGTTAATACAAAGGACATATCTAAAATTAATCTGATGAAGAAATAATTAATGGAAAGTACTTGTTAAAATACTTTTCATTTTATTGCCAAATTTTTAAAGAGTGCCACCCAGTTTTGCTCTGAAGATTGGGCATGGGCAATAATATTTAGTCATCAACACCTTTAAATTCGGGTTGTTTGTGTTTAGATATTTAAAGCACCTGCTGTCATTGAAGGTTTTGAAATGTTGTCTCTCGTAGAGTCACCATAATTTCAGTAAATCGGTGTGCTAAGATTACAGAGTTCCTACAAAGTTAGTAATATTCCCAAGGTCTTTGATAGCTTTGAAAAGAGGTTGGAAAAGGAGCACAAAGGACTAAGTTTGTGACAAGTCTGGCTAATGAAAACTCTCTGTTAATGTCATTTGAAAACTCATCTTTCCGTATAGTTTCTATAGGGAATGAAATGTTACCAAATGTGTTATTTCACATTGTCTCTAGAGTCCTTTGTGTAGTGACAGATTGTTTTTAAGTGGCAATTAAAACACTAACTAAATTAAGAACATTTTTGTTCTCCCTGGTTAAAGCATAAAACTAAAGGGCTATTAAATGCCATGGTGTAGGCCAATGCTATAAAAAGAAATAAAAACTACTTTTAAGGAATAGATCTATCAGCCTGGCAAGGGTGTTCAGTTACACGGTGTTGGTGGCCTAGTTAAACACACCCTGTTGTGGCTTGCTGCTATTTTGTTATACCACCATATATTAATTTAAAAACGTTTCTTGTTCCACAGAGAAAAGCAAAGATCGAGGAAATAACACGATTGGTGCCAGGCTGAACAGAGTGGAGGACAAGGTAAGCCTCAGTTGAACTGGCAGTGAATGGCGACATGGTTTGTGATCAAACAGTGCTTGTTTCATAGGATGTGGAGGAAAATTCAGCTTAAAATAGAATTGAAAGTCTGGTTTTTCCAGGTGATTGTGCATAATTTTTTTGGCAGATTGCATTTTTGGTTCTTACTCATCATTTTAACAGGATAAGACCAAAACAGACTTTAATTGATTTCAGTCTCTTTTGGGACTCACTTGGGGTTTTTTTATTTTTAATTGCATATATTACATATGTTTCAATGCTTTACTTCCTTCCTCCACAGTAGATAAAAGGCTCTGTTCCTTTAATACTTCAGTATATTAGAGTCCCTAAGATTTCCCTTTGATCGTTGCTCTGTTGTTTATATAAGTCCACCTACAATTCCTTAGAGAGAGAAATAGCAAACCTTGTTCCGTCCTGGTTTTCATTCCTTGTGACAAATGAAATTTCTTCTTTCAAGTGACGTGAATCCAGAAAAATCAGATTTGTTCTATAATCACAAATTAACAGTTAAGTGCCTTGTAACCCTTTATTTCAATGCTAGCTGTCCTTGAAAAATTAGATGACAGGTGGAGGCTGTGTAATTTTTAAAAAATATAGGTTTGCCTACTTTAGTATTAAGGAAAGAAAAGAAGAGTTGAGAGAAATAGTTTGAATGCTTTTATAGTAATTTGGTGAGGAAGGGAAAGAATTTCTTTACCTCGGGATTGTTTTGCACATGTATCTGAACTGTTCATTCATTATTGAGGGCTGTAACATTTTTTTGAGGAAAAGAGCTTTCAGAATGTTTCTTTTGCAGCTGGAATTGTGATAACCTCATGAAAGATTTGTTCGGGAAATAATGGCATTTTGAAGGAAATAGGTCTCTTGGTATGTTGGGGGACACATGGAAAGGGTGAAGTAGAAGATAGGAAGGTACAGTGCATTGAGCACAAAGAAGAATCACTGTGCAGTGCTCCCTCAGATCTGTGGTTAGTATGTGTTCTTACACATGGAAGCTCTTTCCAGAAAGTTTGCTTTACATTTATTTATTTTCTCTCCATAATGTCAACTAAAAGTGTGGAACACTAGAAAATGTCTTGTGACTTGTGACAGAGAGCAATGACTTTTCAGTTTGAACAAATAATTCTCAAATGACAGCTAAAGCAGCTCCTCAGTGCTATTTGTAAAATCTCCAGCGAGCCTGGGAAAGCTTTGGTGTTGTACTGGCTCAGAGATAAGCTGTTTGGGGGTTATTAATTACTCCTTTTTACATCCTTACAAATAAGTACACCATGAATTTATAGTGACTGTTGTTTTATGTCTTGTAATGGGACTGTAAAACACTCCCTGTATAATTTTAGTATAGCTGGGTTAAATTTTAGCCTTGTTTTAAGTAACAGACCCTT
Organism: Campylorhamphus procurvoides; assembly: GCA_013396655.1. NCBI lineage: Eukaryota > Metazoa > Chordata > Aves > Passeriformes > Dendrocolaptidae > Campylorhamphus > Campylorhamphus procurvoides. The sequence continues at coordinate 270,247 of WBMV01005603.1, read as the reverse complement.
CTTTCTTTGCAGTTGCATGAGGTCATCTGTGGTTTCAGAGCTGTATGTTATCTGCCCTATACAGCTAGTCCTATCTGCAGGAATTTTATCTGAAAGTAGCTGAAAGGCTAAAAATAGAGAATTTCAGTTGGACTCAGCAAACAGTGGTTAACATAAAAACACACTGGCAATGCTGAAATCACATTTTTGCTGCAGCTGTAGATGGTGGCCAAAGCTAATTTTTTCATATTTTTACTCTCGGAGATTGGCCTTCTCTTCCCCATAAAGTACATGGTACATGGTATGCTTTCAACATACAATTAAATCTTTCCTGTACTGAGCACTATAGAAAGAATATCTATATCAGCTGATTTTAAAGTGACTAAATATTTTAAACAGTTTCATCCCATTTGGTTTGTGAATTAGTTTTCAGTCTTGGACTTCAGAAGGAGAGATTTTAAGTGCTGCAGGCTAGTGTCAACATCTAACAACCTCTGTGCACTTGAAAAATCTCCTTTTAAGTCAGAGGAGGCATATGTACAGCTGGCAGTACAGAGGGATTGCACATGAAAAAGACATTTTAAAATAAACTGCTTAAACAGCAGTGTATTGACAGGAATTATGATCCTTTATGGCACAAATCTGAATTTTCAAGTATTGAAATCAGCAAGAAGTTGTGTTTTCTTCTTTAAATTTAGGAACATGTTCATTTAAGGGACAGAGTCCTATAGTCTGTTCATCTCGTGCACTGAGAAAAACTTTGACCTTGTGATATTCGCAGTTAGTGATTGTGAACCTAAAGATTGTTTCCTAATATACACAAGCCAAAGGGATGAATCACACTTGCGGGAACCTTCCTGCAGATTCCTTCCCCTTGAATTTTGTAATTTTGGCAAGACACTGAAAAGGTGGTTTTGTGAATGTAACTAGAAACCACACAGCCTGATGGGCCTTCGTGAGAAGAAATCACGATCCAACATGTAATCCCAGCATATTTTGACTTTACCATTGTTCTCTGGTGCTTACAAAGCTGGGGGTAGCAAACACTGTGTTCTCCTCAAGGTGTATTGCTGTGGCTGGGTGCAGGCAGCAGCAGCCCCTGCCGTGCCCACAGCCCAATCTGCCGGGACACCAGCCAGCTGTGGCCCAGCAGGCATGTAAAGGCAGCAGAGCAGCGCCCAGGCTGAGCCCACAAACCCTGCCAAGTCCCAGTGGTCCAAGTGCGTGCATGTAGATACATTGATCCAGTCCCTCAGAGAATGTTGTTGAGCAGGATTATGGCAGCAAATCAATTTATTTGCGGTGGCCAGCCTTCTCTTTTTATCCTGAAACATCTGTGAATGACTATTCAGCCTACCCTCAAGGAACCTGGCTACAGCTGGCTTGCTACCAAGCTCAAAATCAAAAACAGTTTTCCAGATGGGCCCAGCTGTGTGTGCACAGTGCTCTTCATCCTCCTACAGCACTCCTCATCCTCACACCGCAAGCACTGCCTGCCATTAAAGCTGGGTGTGCCCAGCAGCTCCAGCCAGGAGCAAGCCCATAGTGCACTTGGGAAAGTCTGTGTCCTACATCTCCTGTTTTCTTTTCACTGCACTAATTTTAGCTTGGCTATAAATGACTGTTATACTAGCTTTTTAATTTTCAAATTAATCTGTTCTTTTTCAGCCTTTTGCCAACCATTAATTTAGCTACAACAGGCGCAACTTGTACTTTTCAGGTAATCAGGCAGGTTTGTTCCTTGGCTGCCCTAGGGAAATTCAGTCTTAAATATGGGCACTGCACAAAATCATCTAGAATATGCAGTGAAAGCTAAAAGTGGCAGTCCCTGGACTCTCCCTGTTGTGCCTACAGACCAGACTGCCCCAGATGTCTGTAGGTCCTGCCTGCGGACCTCCCAGCGTAGAATAACAGAACCCAGATTTACAAAAAAATGTTAAAAACCATTCTGAGCAGTAGACATTATGCTCTTTTTGTTAAGTGGTTTTAAAAATAGGACTTAACCTTCTGCAATGTTTTGAACACTTTAAAAGTTTGCCTTTTAGGAATAGTTATAGCAATCCAAAGCAATTTTCTGGGCATCCCTTCTATATACTCAGAATTATTCCTGTATCTGACAGTAAGAACAGTGTTAATATCAGTATTGCCAAGGTCATAACCAAAATCTTACAAAAGTCTTTTTCAGTTATATGGAACATTAGGAGTATATGCTGTCTGTTGCTAAATTTTAACTTGTAAACAAGATTTCTATTTGTACAAAAGGTATCTAGCAGTAAGACATGTGGCACCTTTTAATGTGAATCCAGCAATCTGCAAGACAATATTAATTCCAAGCATATGCACATTTTGCATGCCTACAGCTGAGAAGTTGAACACTTGTATTCCGACTAGTACTAACCCAGAGAGCATCATACAGATCATTACACTTTTTCAGATTTACTTGAAAAGCAGGTAGCATTTTGAAACGAAAACCTTTTGAGTTCTGGTTATGCTGATTTGGTTTTTTATCCTCCATCTACAGTGTCTTTGATTGATTGTTAAACATATAGAGCCCACGTTCAGTAAAATTCTAAGAATATATGTTTGATACATTTTTCACTGTGAGTTCTGTAAGTCCAAAGGCTTTGTTTGAGATGGCTTTCAAAAAGCGGTAGAGACTTTGTGTTACAACATTTATTTATGTGGCATGACATCTTCTTCTAGATAATTTTCTGAAATTGTTCCACCAGAGCACTGTTTCTACCCACGCGTATATTAGAAACCAGTTTGGCTGGAACCATGTTGAACATGGTTCAGAAGAAGAGAATAACCACTGATAAAACTGGGTTCAGTTTTGGATTTTACTCTTATTCTTTTCCACTTTCTAATCAACTAACAGTTCCCCGTTGCAAAAGTTTTCATATCTAACATTTCTGTTGTTGATTTGCTCAAAAATACCTGAGCTTGAGTTACATATTGCAGAGGAATTTCACTGTAATGTTGGTAAATTTGGTCTTTTATTGTATCATAAAGTAATTGTAATCATTCCACTTCTAATAATGAACTCCCAGCCCATCCAATGCAGAGAGGTTTAGGACATGCAGCAGAGACCATTAGAGGTGGTAGGTCTTTCCTTTGACCTGCCCTTGATGGAAGTCTTGAGGAATCAAGGTTTTGGTTTTCCTTCATTGGGGTAGGCAGAAGCATTAAGCTTTATTAAAGTTATATGTCTTTGAGGGGCCTTCTCCTTTTGGTTCACGTGTCATAGTTTTGCTCAGTAACATGGATGTATTACTTATATGACAGCATTTCTGTCATAAATGGAAATACAGATTTGTACCTGTATGCATCTCATTATTTGATGCTCCATATTTACAGTCCTAAGAGCACACATTAGATAGCTTAAGATTTTACTTTGAAAAGTATTATCTCATCTACATCTTCTTGAGTTCAGAAATACCAAGTTTCACATTGACAGCTTGTTCACCTAAAAGAATTCTTGATGTGTGGCCAGTTTTACAACTTTGTGTGAAAAGACTGCATTATCTAACATAGGATTAAACCATGGTGGGTCTTTCCCTCTATTTTTAATGGTATTCTGTAATATGGGAACAGTTATCATGCTTCCTAGGGTAGCATAACAATTAATGCAAACTTCAAAAAAGCCTTGACTGATGATGCCTGTCTTGTGCATCAGTATGCAATAGACAGGAACATTTTGGCTTTATTTTTAATTGAATAGAAATTTTGAAATACTGATGGTAAAAAAAAAACTGACAAAGAACCTGACTTTGTGATCAGTGCTGAAAAGCAAGGTAAGAGCCATGAGTCATCAGCTGGAGAGGTGGCTTCGGGAAGTGTCTGTCATGGAAATATTCAGCACTGTAGACTGAGCATGCACTGGACAGTTCAGGTGTCGAATATTGGCAGCTTCTGCAATAGGTATGTGAGGATTTGCCTTCCAGACACCGAGAAGCAGAACTAAAAGCTGTGGGTTTTGGCTGGAAAATTTAAAAGAAATGTGAAATCATTAAAAATCAAAAGAAACACCACCAAGCAGTTACTCATCTTGTATGTAGCTCTTGCAATAATGCAGAAGTAATAACCTGTGGATGTGGAGGAATATTGAGGCATATGGAAGATTAAGTATCCCTATTAATTTAATCCTTAGTCTTTTTCCAGATGCTGAAGTACAAGCATACGGAAGCAATTTCAGTGCTGGACTTTGTGATGGAGGATGCCCATTTTCTATAAATTGGACTACCACTAAGCACATCCTTCAACAGTCTGAGTTGTTAGTCAGCCTTACAGTTTTACTAGCTTTTCTGTCACCTCTCTGATAACATTTCAGTAGGTAAACAATGAAAAACTACAGATTTCCATTTCCAGTGCCCTATACTTCCTGCCAGCTACAGTAAAATAAAAGTATCAGGCATACATGGTAAAAAACTGAAAACAAAAAATTTATTTGTTGTATTCACTGCTGCCAGTAGCTAGAATAGAAACAAACAGAGAGAGATTAGGCAAAGTCATGGAGAAGGGCTCACTTGAGGATTACTAAACAGGATGTCTGTATGTAAACTCCAGTTTAGCAAGTACTTTAAACAGTAGTCACTGATGAGTTGGCAAAAAAAAAAAAAAAAGGAAACCCATGATTTTATGTATTTGTACTTTGTTACACTCAGGGTTTCTTTAAGACTCTGTTACAATCCTTACGCTAGAAGCAAGGTAACTGGGGCAGAGAAACTTTTGTCATTGTTCAATGTAGCCCTTTTTACACTGGACTGTGTACACAGCTGCTTGCTGCTGGGGTTGGTCACCCACACAGCCTCAGGGAACATTGCTGTGCTGTGCCTTAGCCCTGATCTGTTTACGAGGGCTGTGTGAGCAGACCCTGTGCCCGTCTAGAGAACATTGACATGTTTTTGCAGAGCTGTACGTTGAAGACTCTGAGATCTTTGGAGTAGCCTTCACTTGCTTCCATTTGTTAGCACTAATTTTATCTGTTGGAAGATCAGTAGATCCAATCTCAGCACAATGCAAACCCATCAAATTTTGCATTAATTTTGAAATGGTTTAATATAAACTGTGTTAAGTGCTATGTGTAACCTGTAGGATAGTATGTAGGTGCAGTAGCTTGGGTATAGTTACAGACCTGGCCCACAGAGCAGTATTACAAGCTATTGTGGTGTTTTGTGGTCTGTTTCTGAAGTGTCAACTCTTGGATCAGAGTAAATGTGATTATATTTTTAAAAAAAATCTAGCATTGAACATAAATATCTGCATATGGTGAGAATACTGCAGCTCATTAGCTTATTTGGAGGAAATGAGAGTATATACTTCCTCAGCTCTGAGAAATGAAGTTAAGCAAGACAAAATGTTGCCTCTGTTCTCAGGAAGAGTGACTGACGGTAGCTCAAGCTAGCACACAGTGCTAGTATTCAAAAGTAAGGACTTTAAGCTCCGGTTATTCCTTTGCATGCAGTCATCTGTGATAGTCCTCCACAGATTTTATGAAGAGTAAAAAGGCAGAAGTGAAATAGTCCTAAAGAGAAGAATTCCTGTGTAAGTGAGTCTTGCTAGATTTTGCTGCAAATTTCTAGTGCTTCTGGATGCAGAGAGTAGTTGGGAAGCCTAATTCTGAGGACAGAGTGTAAACCTGTATGAATACAAAGTGTTACACATATATATGTCTATATTTTGAATTCTTAATACTGGCAGCAGCTGCGCGCTTGTGATCTGCACAGCTGTCGGCTTACTTATTAAGAGCAAAAATCCCAGAGGAATTTTAGGTAACACGCAATATATCCTATAAAATCTAGGAATTTGGGGGGAGTGGGGGGAATGGGAGGATGAAATAATGCCCTATCAGTTAATAATCTTTTAAACAATCTTCAGATTAGTTGCTGGTTTGGAATTCTGTTGGTGGTGTTTATATTTGAGTAGGCATGCAAGTCGATGTAAGGTCTGCAAATGGAGATGACTTGATCTTTTATCAAACCACATAAAGCGTGTTTTGTCTGGCATTCAAAGATAAACCTAAGCAAGATTTGAAATGTAGCCTCCATCATTCTTGTGCTGAGACTGTTTACATTTGATGTGGAATGGAAATGCATGGTGAATATGCCGAGAGAGAATGTGGAACAGTTGTATGGACTAAATACCCTGTAGAGCTGATCAGAGAAAAAGGATTTAAGTGAACAACACATGTGCACAGCATGCTACACAGAAGACTTTCATTTGTCTTTCTTATAGGTTAAAGGAAAAGAACTGATTGTAAGATCATCCCTGCATCTTTTTGGGGGGGTGTGTTGCAAATGAGTGACCAAAAAACAGACAAAATGGCAAATTTTGGTTTTGATATACTAGGATGAACCTTTACTGAAGTTAGATGCATCAAAGTTGGACGTGTTCTTGTCAAAGATGTGTTTTTAGAGTGATCTCGCTGGAATTAAAATACTTTATTTTCATTTGCAGTTGAATATCAGAGAGCAAAAGTGCACGGAACTAAAAGGACTCTGTTCAGGGTTGGAATCTATTCAGCTCTTGGAAAAGATTCAGAGTAAAGGAAGGTGTACTCCCTTTCTTACACAATGTCCATACATTCTGACACCCCATCTGCTCCTCCTGTTTCCTCCATCCCTCCCCACCCTCAAGTGCAAAGCAGAAATGGTCCAGTGCTGCTTAGATTGCAGGAAGAGAAACTGAAGAAGGAGCCTTTGCTGTCTGACTCCTACTTAGAGCTATGGGAAACAGAGGGAAGGTAAGAAAAATAGAGAGTCAATGAAAGTAAGAGTATGAACACCTTGTTCAGAATATACCTATAGCTCAGGAACCAAGGTGGCAAATATAGTTTCCTCAAATCTTTCTCTGTTCCTGCATTCTGCCCCCTGGGGTTGTCACAAAACTACAATTCACCTTTCAACAGGAAAATTAAGACAAAAAATTGTGACTTCCATAGAAATCTAGAACAATTACAGTTACAACAACTTTTTACATGTCTTTTAATGTACCCCTCTGTTTCAGCAGTTAGTCCAGGACTGTGCACCCGTGTCCCAGGTTCTCTTTCTGTCCCAAACTAACTGATGCTACACTTGGTAGCTCCATCCAGCAGCCTCACCTGGCACAGTGTGATTGACCTCATATGCCATGGGCATCATAGTCTGGTGGGCTGCCTCCCATTAGATGGACTTTTGTAGTACCTTTATTATTTTCATCATAGCATGAAAGCTCCTGCTCTGACACCTTAAACACATGAAACAGTCAAGAGAGTGTTACAAAGTTATCGTTTCCCTCTTTTACAGCTAAGGTGCAGGAAGTGACTTGCCTGAGGTATCACAGTGGCATCTGTGGCACAGCCAGGAATTTAACTTAAGCTATGTCTGGGACTTAACCACAAATCAGCATTCCTTGTTGTGATTGTGTTTAAATGCCCCTCTAGTTTTGAATAGTTATACTGGCCAGTGCAGGGTTCAACATAATCATAGTCCATTAATACTAAAACCATCCAGTACTTGAGAACAGCATATATAAACACATAAACCACACCAACCCAGCCAATATAAATGTACTGGGACTATTTTAGACAGTACAATTTAAATCATCTAGAAATTAATCTACTAGCATCATTTTGGAGCCCAGGAGCCTAGGGTGGAGAGGACTAAACATGTTTACATGACATAGAAACTGTCCTACATACAGATAATTTTGCATGTAATATTGAAAGCTAAACAAGTGATATTAAATGCTGTATTTTCACAGTCAAACAGAGAAATATTCAAGTGAGTTCAAAGATTCATTTAGGATTCTATTTTTAAAGTCTTGCATTCAGCATTGCTTGCCATTGACCCTTCTGTGACATCTGTTAATCTTGGGTTTATTTCAATTTCTTTTCTCTCTTTTTTAAACAGATGACTCCACTTAAATCAACACTTGGTTTCCATTAGATAGATAGAAGGTGATGCACTTTGTAACATGTGCATCTTTATCTAGTTAAGTCCTAATAGCCTTAATATATCAAGTAAGCAGGTGTGATAAACAGCTCTAAAGATTTTGTCAGACATTTCGCCTAGTAAGTACTGCCCTTTGTCCAGCCATAGAAAAAGAGTGACCAAATACATTGTATTAAACTGAAAAAGGGTACACCCTTGTAAGTATTCTAAAATTATCCCTATAAAAATATATGTTGACAATAGAAGTTACATCTACATCTCTGTCTGTGTTTGTACATGTCTACCAATCCCAGTGTGCATTGGCTCTTTGCCCTGTCTGGGCTGTCCTTTTTCTGCTTTACCATTTTGTGATGCAGCCACCATTTGGGTATGATTTTCCTCCTGTTCACTTGTGCTTTGTGGAGATTCTGTTGACTCTCGTTGTAGCTTATCTCTCCCAGGGTAGCTGGATATGTGAGCATTAGTTGTGCCACTCTAGTTAATGTTGGCAACAGAGACATCTAACTTGGCTTGACTGTCATGTAAGATAATCCTGCCAAATGAGGCAGTCAAAACAAAAACCCCAAGAGTAAAATATATTCAAAACGTTCACTTGAATGGATATGAGGTCCTTGCTTCATCATAGCTGAAATTGGCTGGCTGAGCCATAATCATGGATCTTCTACCTCTGTGTTTGCTTCATCTTATATAAAAGAATTATGGCCAAGCTTTGAGGTCAACCAACTCGTGACACAGAGATGCCACCAGAATCTCTCAGCAGAATTTTGGTAGTAGAAGTGACTGGGGAGGAACACAGTGCCTTTTCACTGATGCAAAAGAGTCGTGGTTTCTTCTATAGCACAAACTTCCTACTCTCCTGTATAACACAGTGTCCTGCAGGCGCACTGGCGTAGGGCCCAGTGAACCATCTAGCAGCATTTGGGTGGCACTGCAGCCACACTAGGCTTATTGGCTTGGGCATGATGCTTTGCAAAGGTCCAGCTGTTTCTGGATTTAGCATGGGCAGCACTGGTCCAGCTGTCTTTGCACCACTTTTGACTTTAATTGACTTGACACAATACTCACAATAAATGGGTCATTCAGAGGCTTCTCCAAGATAGAAGCTGACAAAACTAGCTTTCAATCCAAGGCCTCTGAATCTCTCTGCAAAGGAATTTATTAATCTCATGGCAGCTAGAAAAAAAGTCACTGGGAAGTAACTTCCTTTGCACAGAGAAAAGGGGAGGAGGAGGAGGAGGATCATTTAATGGTGCTGCTCTTGAGAATGGAAAGGAGACTAAGGTCACCTTCATTTTGTTTTCTGTTCACTGACTGTACAATTACAGTGAAAAAACAGTTAAAGAGCATTATATCAGACCTGATAAAAATGAAAGCTTTTTTTATGTTAGTTTGGAATGGCATTTTTGGTCATGGATAGTTGTGGTAAAACCAGAGAGCCCAGCTTAATGAATGTATTTTTATGCCAACAAGTTGTTGCCTTTTTTCTCCTATTCTTGTCCCTGACATGGCTGATGTAATAAAAAACTGACCAAGTGTAGTGCTCCACTGATTTTGATGGCTACAGGATTGGCATCTGTTCCACTACTGGTGAAAGGGCTGCAAGATGAGAGTATGAAAGCAACAGCCCTTAGACCTTCAGTATTATCATATGGCATATCTGAAGGTATAAATAATTTGGGATACAAGAAAATTCATTTGACATATCTGTGACTGCTACATTTATATTATTATGCAAAGAGCTACATGTTAGATGACTGTGAGTTATGTATACTGTGAAACAAAATGCTAAAAACAACTGACCTGAATTCTGGTGCTGTGAATTTCCCCATCTGTGCCCTCCCCACACCCTGCCTTAGAGAGGCTTGTGCTGATTAATAACTGTGAAGCAAAGAAATGTTAAACTCATGAGTGCAGCAGAAATCTTAGGGGAAAAAATTAATATTTCTGTCTTCAGAGGCACAGAGATGCACTCAGGGAGTTGAAGTCTTTGGGGTCTTCGGCCTCTTTGCAGTGCAGAAGCATTATAATGTAATGGAATTAGTCCAGCCCTCACTTGATAATAGTTCAAGTTAATTTTTCTCCAGCTGCCATGTATTACCCCCAGCTTTGACCTGTATTGTAACCTTGAATGGGCATCTTCTATCTTGGCTTCAGCTCCCGAGTGGAGCCTGGGGTGCTCATCTAGGCTTGTAAACTCTAGAGCTCCAGCCTTGTCATGTGTTTAGATGGGACTTCTCTGATTTCCAGTGGTGCTGGGGTTTGGATATTATCAATGACAAACAGTAAAACAGTATTCTAGACCAGAAGATTCGTGTTTTATAGATGCCTAGGCTTTTAAACATGAAATAAATCCAATGTAAATACAGCAGCAGTAACAAAAGATAGGTATTTTCCATGCTAGAAAACTAATTAGCAAATGCCTAGTAGGACTCTAAAAAACACTAAAGAACTTCAGAAATTGTCATAGAAAAGTGTGAATTTATCCATTTTTGTAGTAGAATTGAGGGGAGAAGGGGGGGCCAGGGGGACAAGAAACTGGTTACCAAGATGAATTATTAGAGGTAAATTGGGTTAAATATAAGTCCAGAAGAATATAATTTCTACATACGTAGTACTACTACAAAAATTTTGTGTGATGTTTTGATCACAGTTTCTTCTGAAGGAATTTATTGCTAACCTGGGAAAAGACAGGCAGGTTAACTTTAAGCTAGGATTCCTTCTGGTAAAAAAAAACTCTTAAAAATCCATTATTAATTCACAATAAAAGTGAGTATTTTAAGTAATTTAGATTACTTCTTTAATGACCTGTAAGTATTTCTTCAGAGTAAAGTGATGTCTGCAGAGTAGGTGCATACTGTTCATACTCAAATGCTCTCTTTATAGGACATGTGTGGAACAGTGTAGGAACAGTACCAATATTTTAGTAGGCAAAGCATCCAGAAAGCCCTTGGAAGAATAAGGTACACATCAGTTTAAGAGACAACTAGATATCCTTCTGAAATTATCTAAGAAAGTTAACACAAATTGAAGGTGGTATGAAGGTAAGGGCAGAGACTGGTTTAATTAGAGATTTAATTAAGTATGAAATTGTGTGAGCTCAACTGGCAATTATCAGCCAATAACTTATGGAATGGTGATCTTCTGTCCTTCATCAGCCTCACATAAGGCTGAGGGATCTGGGGCCAGAGTGTATCTCCTCTCTGTGCTAGTGAGTACATGTATTGAACCCTGTGATATCTATGAACTTGCAGCAGCTTGAACCTTGATTCTAACCTGGATCCAAGAGCAGCTGGAAGGCATTGTAAAAAAACCCCAACGGCTGGTACCAACAGATAAAAATTCCTTTTCAGTTTCAAAAAAAATTGTCTGGGGAAGTGTCAGAGCACATCCAGAATCTCCCTGGGTGTTGTCCTGGATTCTCAGTGATGCGGAAGCTGCAAGGTAATGTCAGAAGCATTTGAGAGGGCTCTCTCTGGCAGGGCAGTGCATGTGCATGTACGTACAGACTCCTCTTTACCTCTAGCAAGCCTTGAGCTCAGAGAATTGTAAGCTTTTCTGACCCATTTTATACCCAAAAGCAGCAGAAGTCCTTTTACAATGCAAAACCCCATTTTCTTCTCCTTTACTGTAGAAAATCCCCCTTAGCATTCAAACTGAGAAATTTGCACTCCGTATTAAATAATAATGAGGTTTATTGTAAGAGACTTGGTTTATTTCCGCCCTCCTCCTAAGCTTTCTTTCATTTCATCATCGGTTTGTTTTGTACTGAAATGAAGCTGCGAGATACACATTGAACAGAAATCAAAGTGGTGCTTTCATCGCAGTCCTAAAGCTAATCACTTGGCTTGCTGCTACAGACATCTGCGGGCACCTTGTGCTATGGTACAGTAGTGTTATGGCTTTGGAGGCCCAACTATTTTAAATCATAATAGTGACACAGTATGCATGCGCTCTTTCAAAGAGCCTGGGCAAGCCACGCTGAGTTGATTTTCTTGGCACAGTGTGTACCTATAATTTTGTCTTATGTTTTGTAATGTCGGTATCTGGGCATAGAATCAAAAGGCTCTACTGAATATATAAGAATTTTTTTAAAAAGAAAAACACAACAACAAACACATTCTTTGTTCTTAGACTGATAATATTCCTTCTAACAGCTATAGATGTTTAAGAACAAAGAAAGTTACCGGGGAAAAAAAAGGGAAAAGAAACTTTGTGGGGGGTGTTTTGAAGTTTTTTTTGCAAGACTGTGTTAGTGATTTGTTAGTGATTTTTTTTTTGTTTTGTTAATGGTTTTTTAGTGATTTTTTTTTTCTGTCATGATTTGGTTTCTCTGCTAGTGTGCTTAAGTGACTGGATTATTCAGGATAGTGAGAAATAAGTGATAGCCTTCCATTAAATACCTAAAAAGCCACACATGTGCTGTGATGAACTTCTGTTTTTGTGACTCCCCATTTCATTTCCCAATAGCCTGGCCCTGGTTTTTGGAGATGGTGACAGACCCTGTGAGTGCTCAGCATCACTTAAAAGTTAACCCCTGCCTCTTCTCTGGAAGGGAATCTAATGCTGTATTGCCTGTGCATGGTTGGAGAGCTGCTTTTCATAGTGGGGACACTGAGCATCCAAAAAGCTAAACCTGTCCTTGCTAATCTCTATGAAAACAGGAAGAGTTCAACAAGGTTCTCAAACAATCTGGAATTTGGGATAATGGGGTAATTAACCTCGTGACAGTAGCATGAAATGGATGAACATGCATAGCTGCATTCCAGTACAACAGAAGACCCAACTTCAACTGAAAGTAACTAAGAGGAACCTTTCTGTTCCCGTTTTCTGAAATTAGTAAATGCTATTAGGGATGAGGCTGAGGAAGAATATGTCCTGCTTTGCTTTTCCTATATAGGAAAAGTCTAAATACAAAGTTAAAAAGAGAGTAAGTGAACTTTTACTGGCTTTTTTTTTCCCTAGTGATCCATCACAGTAGTATTAGAGTATTACAAATGAGAATTTTTTGTACATTCCCTTTTTTTGGCCATCCCTAGCTATTTCCTATGCATTGATAAGTGACTACTCTTAATATTGAAAGATTGCTGTGATCAAAGTTTTCCATATTTTCTCAGTGATTTTTTTGTCTCTCAACTCTGAGAAAAGAGCCTTTTCCTACCATGATATGCTGCATCCATTCTTTCTTATCTTCCTTTTTACCTCAGATTTGTCTGTTCCTTCTGACTGCTGGTGCTGATGCTTTACCTAAGTGTTCAGACGTACCTTCTTCTGTCAAAGACTTTCTGATGCTGTCCTTCAATACCAGAGGCAAGAAGAAGAGGATAGGTTGATTTTGGTACATAGTAGTCAGTAGACCTAAAGCCCTTCCAAAAGTGTGTTCTGTTTTCAGACAAGAGGATTTGATTTCAGAAAATTAGTCTCTGTAGCTAGTTGTAGGGAGGCAGATTGGTTAAAGTTTACAACCTCTTTTTGTTTTGCCTTTGGAACAGTGCCATGGAGTCTCAAGTTTCCTGTATAAAGAGAGATCTGTATTCGGTCAGAAGGTAACCAGGCAAGGTACATGAAGGCTGCAGGGTGAATGGCTCTTTCAACAATTAAATCAGTTTGGGGTCTTTAAGATCCCAGCAGTGCGTTGTCTCAAGACAGTGTTGAGCAGGCAGAATTCCTAAAACCGTCAGGGGGCCAAAATAACCACCCTTGAACAAAACAAAACAAAACTTCAGAAAATACTAACCAGCAAAAAATTCCCACAAATCTCATAATCCTTATGAAGTTCTTTGGCTCTCGGAGAATTAGAGGAGGTGAGAGCTATTCACATCTTCATTTCCTTCCCAGTGAGTCCTGTGTGCTTTGGCTGTTCACCTACCTATGCATGGGGAGTGGTATCTCTTTCTCTTGCAAAATACCTTGATTCCCTGATTTGCTGGGAGCTAATGCACTGATGCACCTTGAGTCTGAGGGTTAAGGATCTTAGTCATTATATAGCCGTATAGTCAAAATAGCTGCAAATAGAGGATTCACCTTGCTCCCATCTCTCTGAAACTGAAGGTGTCACTCTACAATTAGTAAGCCATGTTTGTCTCAGGCACAAAAAAATAAAAAAAGAAAAGAAATAAGCTCTTAGAAGCATTGTGTTCAAGGGCAGACCTGACAGCATTGTGAGAGAGGCAGTAGTGAAGATTTGTGTTTTTATAATCTCATTTTCCTGATTTCATCTAATTAGTGAAGAAATGTATGTCCTGTTTGGTTTGCTCATTTATCTGTTGGTGCACTGTAGCCTTTCCAGTTGCATGTTATTTGATTCTTTTTTTGCAGTAATTTACAGAATAAATTCCATCACAGAGAAAAGAAAATGTTAGAAATTTGATTTTGACCATCTTTCCACGTGGTTTGGGGAAGTCTGCAAATTGTCTCGATGTGTGTAAGTTGAATATCATCAAATTAACTCCACCAGCACGGTTGTCTAAAGCTTTCCATTTTCAGTATGTGTCTTTAAAACATTAGAAAACATGATGTTCCACTGTACCTGAACACCATACATCTCTTCTCAGAAAACATCACCAAATCAGTGATGGTTTATTTAGAAAACTTATGAAAGCCCCAGTATTTTTGGAGTGTTTGTGGGACTTTGGTTTTGATAAAACCATGAGGCTAAGGCCTGAACTAATTTCATGTCATCTTAGACATGTTGAACCATAGCACTAACATCCCTTTCCAGGCAGCTGAGAAAGTCTTTATCCTCAGGACAGCTTCTGCAGAGAGTGTGGTGAATCCAAGGCTGCTGCAATGTGCAGCACTGAGTGGCAATTGCCAGGTGTCTTTGTGAGGTCTTGGCAATCTCCTGCTTTTGCTCATACTGCAGGTGGGTCCACTGTGAGCTGCATTTTTGCAGAGATGGTAGGTCTTTCAATGAAACTTTTCCAGAAGTAAGCATTTCTTGTGCTCTTTTGCCTCTCAGTTTCTGGTTTTCTAAAGGTACATCTGATACAAAGCTGTTCAAATATTTGTCTTTAAATAAATGGGCTGGAGAAGAGCTTGGCATAGGGGAGAGAGTGTTGGATTTTCCTGATATTGACCGGTGCCTGTTTTGTTTTGATTTTTATGGAATTTTTTTTTTTTACTCTCTGCTTAAGCTAAGTAAGAAATAGGTATAAAGTCTGGTTCACTAAGTGTGTGAGGTAATGCCAAGCAGTGTCAAATAGTCTTTTTCTGGCAACAATGGGCTGTTGTTTAGTATCCTAACACAGGTTAACCACAGAGTTGCTCCTGAGAATCCTTCTGATTTATGATGACATTGTTGGCAACAGCAGAAAGCTCTCTAGCAGTGCTTTCCACAGTGCTGTGTCAGCAGTTTCTTTGAGAGAGAGAGATATACACGCACACACACTTAACATACATACTTGTAGCAGAGAATTCTGGTCCAATTCTACTATTCACCCTGTTTTCCTTTGCACTTCAATGATGTTTATTCAGCAATAATGTATCTACCTATGCCTCTGGTTGCAAATTTAGTGTCTGTACAAATTTACAAAACTGTTCTAGTCAGAACAGCCCTGGGAAATGAATGAAATTAATTATATTGATCCTGTGTTGCAAGTGCCTTGCTAGGAGGAATTCCGTGGGAGGGGAGGGCGTAAGTAATTCAGGTTCTGCAATGATACAGCTTGTCTCAATCAAGCACATAAAAAGTTATCAGAGAAGCAGCTGTGAATTCATATATGCAATAATTATAATACAATTAAAAATATAATTTGTCATCAGAACAGAGTTTTTGCTGTGTTTGAAAGATAAGACTTTTTCAAACTGAAGGGAAAAAAACCCGCCTTTCATCTGCATATAGAAGAATTTGCATTAAAATGTTGATATCCTGTAGTATCATTCTTGATGCCCTTTTTCTACCTTTTCTTCTGTCCCTCTGGAATTAAAGAAGCTCTGCCCTGCCTTGACTTGTATATAGTTCATGCTTCATCTGTTTCTTATTCCTGTTCTCTTGCTGGGCAGAAATCCAGACAAAAACTACACAAATATAAAACTCACGAGATTGGTATCTTCAACCTCTAGCTGAAGGATTTTGAGGTTGGGGTTTTTTTTCTAATTTTGGTAGGTCCCCCACTCTTTGGTTTGTCTAGAACAATCTGCAGTTTTGTCTGTTCTGAGGCAGTAACATCATGTAATCCTAGACTCTGAGTCATAGATGTTTTGCCAATATCGAGCTACATACTGTATTATAACAATTTCTAGATGGCAGCCTGTGGACTATGTGCTCAGGTCCAGTTGAGATCTGGAACAATTACATAGTTCAGGCTCTTACTCCTTTTTTCTAGTTTGTGAATGCATAAATAAAAAGAAATCAAAGCACATAAACCACTTTTATATTATTACATTGGTATTTTATTGCATCTTCTTCTGTTGGTGCAGAATAACAGGGTTAATGATAAATGATGACCAACAGGAGGGGTAAATGCACATGATCACAAGTGGGATGGAAAGCATTGGTGAGGCATCCCTGCTGTTGACAGAGATGTGTGGGAATAGCCAGACCATACACCATGTTTAGCTCCAGATTTCCTTTGGGTGCAAGGCCCACAACATATCACAAGCAGGCACCACAAGCCTGACCTTTTCTTTCATTATGTTCCTCTCTGCTGTTATGTTGTCCAGGATTTTAATAGACTTTTCAAGAAAATAATACCACCCGTTGAAGAAACATTGCTTTCTTAATTTTGCAAAGACTATTTCATTTAATATCTAGACATGCCTCAATTTGGGGTTTTCTGTTTTTCCTAAAGAAATTCTTACAGTCTGTGAGTGACTAACAAAATTGTTTTGTCAGATAAGGAAAGTTCTTGAATAGATTATCATTCTGCCTTTCTGATTGGAAAAGGGGTTATTTTGAATAACTTGCTTGACACAGTAGCATTTGGAAAAATACTGAGTTCTTCCATGTTGTGGACGTATTCTTCATCACAAATGCATTAAATGCAACTTCATAGCTTCAGTAAAGAGAATACAGTAACATTCTTACACAGATTTGTGATGTACCTCACTTGGAATACAACAGGAGCAGATGTAAACTCTAGGGACTACAAAGAATTGAAAAATTTCTGCAATAAAGGTTGTGTTAAGAACTGGACTGTGTCATTTACAGAAGTGATACATTTTCAAGGTAGTATGGGTATATCCCTACATAGGATAGAGAAAAGAAAAAAAAAAAGAAAAAGGGAAAAAAGAAGGATACAAAACTAAATTTGCACCTACAGTTTTTGCAGTGCATAAATCAGGATGTGGCAAGTAAAATTTTCTGCCAATTTCATGTCTTCTACTCTGTACTCTTCAATGATTTTTTTTTTTTCCCAGACTTTCTTTTTCTGATGCCTGGAAGCTGATTTCCTTTACTCTCTCCAGTATTTACTCATGTTTGTCATCTCATTTACCCGCAGTTCCCAAGCTCACCTCAGCCAAAACTTTCTTCCAGGTGCTTCCCACTCTATCCTTATATGTGTTTTTTCTCTTGTTTGCATTTGAATGGGAGGTTCTTTTCTTCATTATCTTGGCTCAGACAGGATTAATTGACAGTGCTGGGAAAGTCTCCTGCACTCACTTGTGTTGATCTCAGTCTTGGCATAACCCCCACCAGACCTGAATACCAGACAAAGTGAAAGTCCTGGGGTTTTGCTGCTTGGGAGCATGGGCTAAATGACTGCTAAAGGATACTTGCTGCTGCCATCTCTGTACTGGGAAAGTAAAACTTGCCTTTTTCCAGACAGTAATACTGTGAGTTTCACATGATTAGCAAGAAATCCTATCCTTTGTCCAAAATCTTGTATTATCAAAAATAAGTTTTCTGCTCCAGAAGATGAAGGGCCAGAGCTTTCCTTAATCTTTTATTTCTTTTTTTCTTTTTATTTTTTGCAAAAATTCATTTTTCTTTGACGTTGCTCTTAGAAAAGGCAAGTAATTTGTCTGAGTTTTCAAAAAACTTGGAGGCAGATATTCAACACTGAAGAAATCAGATCCAAAGGTTGTACTTTGTCAGAATTCCTCTAAAGTTACCATCTCACAGGAGGCATGGGATAGACTATACACCTTCCAGTGCATTAGGTACATCTCTTATTATTACTTGAGCGAACATCTGATCAATTTTGCCAATTTAAGTATACATTTTGATGATTATTATAAACCCTTTTACAGTTAAGCATATATCAAATGCTAAATGAATGAGGAAATGCAGTGCCCTCTTAAGGATTTGATTTTATGAGTGTGGAAAGTGAGTTTTCTTGTCTGCTTTCTGAAGTCTGTAATAATTTCTTCTGCTGAAAAACCAGCATTGGTGAGGTGGTATTATTTACTGGTGAACAAGCAATTTGCTGCAGTGGGTAAACAGGTATATGATCCCAGGAAAAGTGCAAAAATTAGCACTCTCCAACCTGTTAAGGTGCTTCTGGAGGGTTGCACAGCACTCTGGGGTATCTGCCAGTCTGCCCAGTTTTGTGTAATCAGTGAGCTTGCTGAGGAGGCATCTACCCCTTCGCCCAAGTCACTGATGAGTAAATTAAACAATACTGGACCCACTATTGCACTCTGGAGGGCACCTCTAGTGACAGGCTTCCAACGAGACCCTGTGCCACTGATTATGGCCCTCTGGAATTATGATGTTGGAATACATTGGCACTTAAGAACCAGACAGCTGTTTTCAAGATTGTTTTCACTCTACCTTCTTGTATGTAAGCCTCATCTCAAGAAGTAGAAGCAGGGTCAAGAAAATGGCAGTAAGTTTCTAGAGCTGGGTCTGAAAAGCACCAGGAACTGACAGCAATAGCTGTATTTCACCCTTAATCTAAGGGAGAGATGCTCTTCTTTACATATTTCTCTGAAACATGAAAAAAAAAAAACGTGAACAGCAAAACAGAGACAGAGAGTGGACATTAGGATAATTCAGAATTGCTTGGCTTTTGCTTGCAAGTCTGCCTGAATTGCAAGTGAACAATTACACTGGTTTATTTGTGCTGCTTTAACCCTCTGGACTCCAGTGACCTTCGGTGTAGCAGGTTGCTTTCCCTGGAAGTGCTAGCTTAAGCTGCAGTACATTTCAAGGTTGTTTGCTCATTGTAAAAACAATTTGTTTGAAAAAGACTATCCCCAAATTTAATGTTCCGCACTTGGCTTTAATTCATCGAGGTCCTTAAGTATGTGCCATAAGTAAATATAAATGATTACTGTCCACTTCAGTTGGAAGTACTGTTGCTTCAGATTTATATTCTGCTGAAGTAGCTTGTTGAACAAAGGTTAGGTTTCTTTTTTCCCCCTAACTTTAAAAACAACTGTGACTGTACTGTTTTTAAAAAGCTTTCAGTTTTTACAAGAAGAATTCAATCACAATTGCAGTGGCCTTTTGTCTCTGTATGTATAAATCCTGCTTAGTCTGTGAAAGCAGAGGACCCTAACCACATGCTCTAAAATCCATGTGTGTCTAGAAATGTTTAACTTCCTTATCTCCTCTGATATGTACCAGAAAATTTGCTGGGGCAAAAACTTCAGATTCCCAAAGATCAGATCACTGCAATGAGACCAGGGCTAAGCAACTCACTTTATGTGCCAGTAAGTTATGTCTTATAGTGTTGACTGCTGAAAAGCAGAAATCTCATGTGTCCCATTAATTTATGCAAGACTCATGGGATTTCCTTCCAATCCATTATTCCTTTTCACCAATCAGCACTCTTGTATAGGACTGAGGAAGTCACTGATAAATCTCACATGGCAGTACAGATTAGTGGAAACAGGGTATGATTAAAACTAGAAGTGCTTTTGAGATGTATGCAAGGTAGGTCCGCGTGTAATTTTTCTCCTATTTTATGCAATGGAAAGTCTTGTCACATCTTGGTCATAGGACCATATCCTTCATAGTGAAAATAACTGTGAAGTCTGCTTAAAAGGAATCAATGACAAAAATAAGAAAGTTGCTGCTTTTGGGGTGTGTAAGGAGTAAAGATGAGTTTTAAGCATCAAGAGACTTGCCTTGGAGCTCCTTCTCCATGGTATTTTTCATGGTAAATCAGTTCAGAGCCAAATGTAGGCATGTCCTGTGTGTGTCAGAGGCAGCAAACACTGAGATTAGCTGGGTGCTTCCCAACAGACTGCTAGATGGCTGTGGCTGCAGAGGGGAGGGATGTGGCAGGCAGTCCTCTCACCAACTTCAACATTTGGCTCAAAACGTGGGCTGTAGCATCCCCAGCCTGAGCCACCTGCCTCTCACCACTCATTGCGCAGGGAGCCTGAATACCAAGCTCAAATCACAGGCTGCGTATGCCAAGGTTGGTGGTTCTGACACTTGGTTTGGCAAGGCCCAAGTCTACTTGCAGACCCAGTCTTTATCATATGTGGGCCTCAAATCCTTATCTGTCCAGTAGGGATAGAATGTTTCCTTTCTTCTGCTTATTGCTTGCTTTGCTTATTTTAAAACAAAAAATTCTTTGCAGATGGCTCAACAGGCAGGTGATGGCTGATAACCCTCTTTGTTCTACTGACAGTGTAGCTGATGACACAGATAAAACTGAAAGAGGGAGGCTGAAGATCTAAATAGGTGGTTTCCATACTCTGACCATTCACTGAGCTGAATTGACATGTACCCAACCAAGGTTTCATATTCTCCAGAGTATGCACATTTGGGCAATTTGATATTTTTGTTTCTGCTTTTGTTTCTCAGTTCATCCTTGCTTCCCATTGATCTCTGAATTAAATGCTGCTTGCTTAAAGCGACACCTGGGTCATGCTATCTCATCAGAGTCACAGTAACTGTATTGTAGAATGTCTGGGGTTGAAATGAACCTTCAAGACCATGTAGCTCCACCCCTGCTTCTAGCCAACCAGGTTACTCAGAGCCCCATTCAACCTGGTCTTTAGCATCTCCAGTGATGGGGAGTCCACAGCCTTTCTATGCAACCTGTTCAAGTGCCTCACCACCCTCACAGTGAGAAGTTTCCGCCTAATATCTAAGCCTGCCCTTCATCAGCTTAAAGCCATTCCCCCTTGTTGTTACTACACACCCTCATAAAAAGTTCCTTTTCAGCTTTCTTTAGGTACTGGAAAGTGCTGTAAGGTCTTCTCGAAGCTTTCTCTTCTCCAGGCTGAACAATGTCAACTCTCTCAGCCTGTCCTCATAGGAGAGGTACTCCAGCTGTGAACAACTTTGTGGCTCTCCTCTCTACTTGCTCCAATAGGTCTTTCCTTAGTTGGGGTCCCCAGAGCTGGATGCAGGACTCCAGGTGGGGTTTCACCAGAGCAGAGTAGAGGGGCAGCATCACCTCCCTCAACCTGCTGGCCATGATTCTTTTGATGCAGCCCAGGATACAATTGGTCTTCTGGGCTGCAAGTCTGCACTGATGGGTAATATTGACCTTCTCATTTGCAAACGCCACCAAGTCTTTCTCCTCAGGGCTGCTCTCAATCCATTCTCAGCCCAGCCTGTATTTGTGCTTGGGATTGTCCCAACCTAAGTGCGTCTCATTCATAGAACTCATGTAGAATTAAGTTGTTTGATTATCTACAATAAATGAAAGTTTACAGAAACTTGGGGGGGGAATAACTGTGAGCTAATTGATTGTGAACTTTACATTTGAACAGCAAAATTCATTAATTTAAAATGAAATCCCTGTTAAAAAACCAAGTTCCTTCAGCAGCTTCTTCCAAAAGATACAACTCACAAAGCCTTGAAAGTCTAGAAATTTAAAACAATAATAATTCCAGATACCAAAAGGGAAATTCTGCATTTAATGTGATTATATCAATAGCTGTCACTTCTTCCTAAGCCAAACATGACATCTCTTTCCATTGTTTTCCAGTGAAAGCACTCATCTGTGTGCATGTACATAATCTGGCATTTCTCCCATCTGTTCTCTGGATAACATGTTGGGATTTTTTTCTAATTCTAGTAATTACTTGTCCATCAAAAATAGTTTTGTTAAATACATCTGAGGAGGAACTACAACACTGAGCATTTTCCACTGAATATTATTACCTGTACATTTTCATAGTTTCATAGCTTAGAGTTGAAAGAGAGAGATGGGGGGAAAGCATAGCTAATTTGGTAACTGCTGACTCCAGAAATGCAGAGAATGGGAGTTGCTTCAGGAAGGGAGAATTTCCATTTTTACAGGGTGGTTCCAAGGGCAGTACTTCTGATGTCTTACTCTTCCCACAGTCACTTTGATTTAAGGGAGCTTAAGTATATCCATGATTCCTTTGAGCGCTACTTCACTTCACATCAAAGTGTGTAGAAAAACTGCCAATTAACTTTAAGGTTGTCGGATCATGACCTTGCTTCTGAGATCAGAAGTAGGATCACAAGTTGCAAGTTAGGCATTGTTACACTTCAGGACAGTAGCACCTATAAAGCCAGTAAATTTCAGTGGCCTGTAGTCAGCTCTGAGAGGAACTGATCACTGATTTTAAATGTCTGTGTAATGACACTTGGGAGAAATCTCACTATATTTTTCATAATTTAAACTATTTTAATGGTTTTTTTAAAAGCTATTTGAGAGTTTTGTGCAAGAGAGTTTTAGTAAGGTACTTTTCCTATCAGAAAAAAAATTGTAAAACCCCATTTTGCAATGTATTTATCATATTTGTAAAAGTACATTTTCATTGAAGTGCTTAAATTTCATTTGAGGAATCAGTCTAGAATTCTGATGATGAGGCAACTCTGCCTGCTGCTTAAGTGCCATTTAGGATGTCTCCAGAGGTCAGCTAAGTTTATGCTGGCATGTGCAGGTGAGCTGCTGCATTATCACAACCCAGTTAGGAAGACACATCTTCATTTTCCCACCCCACCAGGTTCCCTAGCAGATGATGACTTTGTGAAGTTCTGTGTTTAGGGATTTGTGTGTTGTAGGGCTGATTGGTCAGCTGAGTTAAGTCAAATACATTTCTGCTAAAGAGCAAGGTCCATCTGGGTTGATGGGAGAAGTTGGCCATCTGAACTGCTTTTGTCACAGGACAGCTGTGATGCTCCAGGTGGACATTGTGTAATGTCTTGACAATTCCAGAAATAGTATTTTGACAGAGTCTCTTTTATGTATTCAAAAAGGAGTTTGTATCCACATACAACATTGTGGTACTTTGTTTTGGACTGATGTGTACTTTGCCTGCAAGATAAACGCAATGATAGTGTCTTTTCCCCTGAGAATTGTTGAGAGTGTACTCATGGGCATTTCTGTGCAAGCGTGAGAGCTGCAAGAGTTAGATGCTGAATTTTCAAACTCTTACACTGCCGTCTTGAGTACAAGCCTCTTTTACTAGAGGAGGTGCAACACCACTTGAAAAGGATCGGTTTCTTTAGTGATGTGCAGTGCTAACATCAAAAAGTCCCTCACTTAGGCTTGATGTGCTTTTCATTAAAGCTTCTTGGAGGTCAAATGGTGCCAGGCTGGGTCCCAGAGGCATAGAGCAAAGAACAGAAGAACTCTATGAAGTTTACATGACACAGAAACACTTTCTGCATATGGCTTTGCACAGAATACTCACTTTGAAATATTTTCCTTACATAAAAATCACTGGGGTTTTTTGGTGTGTGTGTGTGTTTTTTGGTTTTTTTTTTCAAAGTGCAATGACTTCTAAGGAGTTCTGTGATTTATTGTTTGTCCTGTACTTTTTCATTGCTTTATAGAATATTTAATTAGCAAAGGTCCTTCTGTTTCTGCGGCTTTTGAAATAAGTTCAGGATTTCTCTGACAGCTGCCATTTTTTACACCCTGATACCATTACCTGCAGCAAATCTCTGCTGCTTGAGCTTGCTTTTCTCTGATCCTACTCAGTCATGAAAGGCAGTGGAGTCTCCCTGCCTATTCCTTGCCTTGTCTGCTTTTTTCTTTTGAGGAAGCCAGATGGTGCATGCCACATGTAATTTGTGTCAAAACTAGTTAATACTGAACTGCTGCAGCATTTTTTTCATATATGGTGGATCTCATTTTGTATCAATTGATGTGTTTCACGACTGGTTTCATTGCAGGACAGTCAGTGTATTCTGAGCAAAAGAAGCAGGTACTCCATCACAGAGACTCAATACGATATGACAACTCTACAAATGGCACTTACCTCAGTATGGTTAGCATTATTTTCTTTCTGTAATGCCAACATGGAACATCTTCCTGAGTGCCGGAAGAAGATGGTACTTCTCTCCCCCTCTGACACCTCGGTAGATGTTTAGTATCTGTATTGTCATCTCGTTAGCAACAGCACAGCCATAAAACGTATTTGTTTCCATTGTACAAAATCTATAAAATTAGATTTTGTTTTCATTAAATCTGTTATTTGAGTTAGTGGCATGATGGATGGTGACTAATTCCAATGCAGCTGAAAAGATAATTTTAAAAGACATTGAACCACAACAAAGACAAAAGCTTGCATGGAAGACACGGTTGGCTTCATGGCAGAAGCTATGGAAAGGAACAGTATATTCATGCATGACAGCATCCTTTTCAGAGGGAAAAGGCAGGAAGATTAAATAGAGTGGATGTTACAATGTGTGTTTGATGTACTGAAGTAGGCTCCTCGCCTCAGTAACATATACTTTGATGAGAAGAATTTGAGATCGTTTCAGATGATAGAAGGTGAAATGTTCATGGCAGAGACTACAAAGCAGCAACGTTTCATTTGCAGGTGCTTGAGAGTCAGTGTTTATTAATCATATATCACAGGAGAATCCATTTTGGTAACTTAACTGATTGCATGTTCACAAAAGAAGAGTAAAGTTGTAAAATCAAGATGTTGGTTGTAGCATTGCTCTGTGGTATATCTAACATGCTTTCCAGTTCGAATGGAAGCATTGGCATTTCTTGATTTCAGTCTTACCTGTACTTCATTAGATGAAACACATTACAATTTTTTATGCAGAGTTACATTATCTTAATTACATAAAAGATTAAGAGCCTGTAGAGTTGTATTGGCTGTTTAAACCATTTTTCTACCAGTATATATGTGATAGGTGAGTATGGTACATTAAATTAATTGGTCTCGCAAGATCCAATGAGTTTTTCTCTACAGTTACCAAAAAAGATTTTTTTTCTCTCCTGACTAATCTGTTTACAGACAAAAGTATCCAGCTGTATCTGTTCTGTGCAGTTGGCCACAACAGTTGTAATTGGATTAAAATGCCCAACTCACGTGAACCAATATGATAGCCCTGTGTCACTGGTGGAATAGACTTTCATATCATTCAGGAGGGAATGGCAGGCAGCTGACATCCCTCTAAAACTTATCTAAAAAGGTGTGTTATCAGCCTAAAGGAGGAAAAGAAATTCACAGTATTCACTGGTCATTAATGTTTATAAAAACAGGACCTTGAACAGTCAGTGTATGTTTGACCTTTGACTTGCAGAGAATTCCTGGCAGCTTTGTACAACCAAAGGGCTGTTTACGCTGGATGTACAATGCATTCTGAGATTCGCCTGTGATACCAAGAAATATCAGGAGTTACTATGTAAATGATTCAGATTAAATAAATGAGCAAAATGCCAAAGTAGACTTCCATGTCTATGTAAAATTTGTAACACACTCCCTCAGAGTTAGGCAGCTACATCTGCATCCAACTGGCAGACCCTGTGGGTACCTTTTGCAGATAGCTGCATTTATCTGCATATATTTTTATAAAGTAAATATATAAAAATATATTTATATTATGTATAAAATATATATATACATTTATATATTTATTTCAATAATTGAATTGAGAACATTTGTGAGGGATGAAATTAGATCTTTCTTCCAAAAAATCTGGTTTTAAATCTTATAGTAGTATGTTTTATGTTACATGAATTACGTCTTTTAATGTGAATATCTGGAAGATACATTCACCACTGGATTTTTTTGCATTTTGGAACGTCCACAGAAAAAGGATCAGCAGAGCAATAATAAAAAACAGGCATTTAGCAAATTTTTTTCTGACACATCTGTGAGCAGTAAAGAGACACAGGGTTTTACCAGCCCTGAACATTCAATCATAAGTGAAACTTTACAACTGCAGTAACAACAACACTGTGAAAACATTCACTGAACTGCCACAAACTCTCTACTTACTACTGAAATCCTTAGATAAATATTGAATGAAATTTCTTATTGCAAAGCATGGCAAAGGAAAACAAACACACTTTCATATCCACTTTTTTCACCTCCAAGGTACATCAGGTGACACGGAGGCACACTAATAAAGTTGATTTTTAAAGGCTTGATTTCCAGGCACTGAGTTGCTACAGGTGTATCTGTCTTGTGGTTACTGGGAGCAAAGGACTGAGGTTGTCAACATAGCAAAAGAAAACATCATGAGTATACAAAATCTGTGTATGTGGCCACATACAGCTTCATATTTTTCTCTTTAGCTTAGCATCTCACAAATGCTGACAAATTAATTTAAAAATTGGAGTCTGTTTTGCATTTTGATAGTATTAGAAAATTATGTTTATAAGAGAGGTATGAAAAGATGCAGGCATTCCCTTAGTTTGTAAAGTTTCAGTTCTGCATGTCTAGGCAAACAGGGCTTTTCCTTTATAGAATCACAGGATCATTTAGGTTGGGAAGTATCTTTAGTATCATCAAGTCCAATTATTAACCCAGCACTGTCAAGTCCACCATGAAGAATGCTGTATTATTTATGCTTGTGTCGATTTTATTTTGTGTTGGGGTTTTTTTTTTTATGTTTAATCACATCCTCTGAAAATACTTTCAGCATTTCAGAATTGCAGTAAATTTTTGTCTGATACAGGATAAAAATAATATTACAAAAGCAGAAAAGCATGTATTGAAATACTGATATGAAAAGGTTTCCTGTTTTATTGGTTGTGTTAGTACCAACTGAACCTGCAGAATTGAATCTAAAGTGACTCTGCCGATGGAACAGTTTGTATTTTCCTTTACCTCTGTCCTTGGGAAAGCCAACGTATAAGACAATTGCCAGAATGTTGATGCTGTGCCCAGAATGCTTAAAGTCACTTAATGACAGGAAAATCAAGTTATGCACATCAGCAGTTGGTCACATGGTAACACAGTTCACCATTTTTACCAGTGTGACACACTGCAGTGAGTGTGTTTTATGGGAAGACCTTTGGACGATAGCCACACACAATACAGTATGTGAACCCTGGGGCAGACAGGATTTTAACACAGGTATTGTTAGTCTGGAATGATGTGCAGTGTCATACAATGGCAGAAAATAGGTCGGATCAGAAATAGGCACTAAATATCATTCCTATTCATTATGGTTTGCATTTCCAAACAAGTCTAAAGGGCTGAGCTTCATAATGGCCACCAAAAGAAGTGTGTAGGAGGGATGGAATCTGAGCACCACCTCATGGGCTATGGTGAGATCTCTGCTTTGCATAGAAAGCGCCACCTTTATGTTCAAAATGAAGCACTGGCCTCCACAAAGCACTCAGCAGAAAGCCTCTGACACATCCCATTGGGCAAGCCTGGGCAGGTTGCAGAAGAGAAAGCTCTTTGCTCAGGGGGGCCCCATCAAGCTGATAACTGCAGCTCCAAGGGGTCGTGTTTGTTCCAGTGCCAGTATGGTGGAGCCCATGTGGTGTATCACGTTAGTCTGGTGCTTGCTTTCTGGAGTGATGGTGCTTGTAGAAGGGGTAGGACTTGAAATTACTTGTGAGTAGGAATGCTAGAAAAATTGTCAGCCTGCGTTCTGAGGGAAGAGTATCTCAGGAAGAGGTTCTTCAATATCTCTGGATCCTTTGGAAGTTCCAGGCTTAGGACAGCAGAGCTGTATATCTTGACATCAGCATTATCTACTTCAGGAGTAGACAAGTAATGTCTCTGCTAGAAACTGAGTTAAGCCAACACCTTTTCTGCATTTAGCAGCAAGTACTGTAAAGTGGGCCAAAACCTATACATGTTCCTGTAGACAATACATTCTTAAAAACAAGTATAGTTTTCTGTGAACTCATTACCAATGCATGTCTGTCATTCACAAAACCATTCACAACAACGTGCTCAGTATTTATCGTAATAGCAGAAGCAAAGACCAGAGGTAGTAGGGGTTGACTAACGCCAATACCACTAAATGAATGAGCAGTGAAAAGGCAGAGATTGTTGTGATCTTCTCACTCAAGGGTATACTTTGGTTCTTTGATTTCTCCTCTCTTTGCCCTCCATACTAGCCCCTAGTTTTCACAGTCTTGCCTTTCACTAGAAAATGTGACTTTTCAGGGCTCTGGAACAAGTGAATTGTACAGCCTGTAGCTTCTTTGGCATCCTGCCTATCTGCAGCATATAGTTACCAGCCCCTAGATCAGGTTCTGAATGTAGAGTCACATCCTGGGTTCTTCCTGCTCATCCTGCCTTCAAATAATATAGCAGTCAATTGAGGAAAAGTAGGATTGGAAAGCAATTTTGCATTAACATTAAGGAAATATGAAGACCCTAAAGTGAGGTTACATTTCATTTAGTTTGGATGAAGACAGCTACTCTATAATGTATTTTTGATACCATTTCATTTTAAGTCTGTCAAAACGTCAGGCTAATTTTGAAGATTTGTAAGCAATTATGTGGTGATGATAGGATAAGTAAAATGTGTGACTAAACTTGTCTGGTCAATAAAAGGAGGGAATGAACTCTTCTGTTTGGTTTCCAGGTAGGTCAGAGAGAGGTAATTGCTGTGTTGTTCAAATTAGAAACCAGAACAGTTGTTTTGGTGTGTTTAACCTCAGCCACATGCAGCATGTCCTCACAGTAACTTCCCCATTTGCTTATGAATAATACCTCATCAAAGAGCAAACTGGCCACCATTTTATTATGAGTTCTTATATATAGTGTGCAATTAGTAACATCAAAGACACCATTCAAGAATCTAAGGCTAGCCCTACCTTCCCCTTGGAAAGATTGTGTTTCTGTTAAATCTAGCTTCAGGTGGCAATGCTGAGTTTGTTCCAATGAGGCTCCCTCAGCTCACAATTTCTCTGACCAGAATAATCTAGATTTTTGGAGTTCTGGAAGATTTTTAATTTTCCTGAGTGATCTTTGCACATCACTGAAAAAAGTTATTTTTATTCACTGATATCCTGGCTTGAGACAGTTTGGGTTCTTATTTAAAATGGAAATATTAAATATTATTCTGTACCTTTAGTATTGTTGTTTTATCTTCTGGGCAGCATGCCAAGTGTGTCTTGAGGGGTCTGCACGTTCTACTGGAATCAGCAGGAACAAGGGGAGTTAGTTCCCTCGTTAACTTGGGATCATGAATCGTTGGTGTAGGTTTTCATAGAATATGCACAGGCAGCACAGACCTAGGGAAATGTTTGTTGTGTTTGCAGGCAGGTGAGGTACCATTGACCATCCTGAGGCTTGCTTGAACTGGGCAGGACATCAGACTGGGTGATGTTCACAAACTTGTATTCCAGTGCTGGCCTTGCAGCGGGACCCTCTAGGAGGATGACCTCCCTTTACTTCATTTTGCCTGTCTGCAACCAAGCAAATGGTATTTCCTTGCTAAAGTAAAGCTAAGTACTTGCTGCTGTTCATTCTTTTTAATCTAGATTTAAAACTACACCACTACATTGATCAGCAGTTCAGAGTTTCTGAAGGCAAGAATGTTTTACATTATGGTAATAGTGAAGAGTATTTTTGTAGGGTGTGAAAGAGTTTTATTTTTAGATTAAGAGTAGATGGATGCTGATATCTCTAACCTGCAAAAGAAAAGAGTCCAAGGAGAAGGCTCAGACCCAGTGGCCCTCCACCCTCTGGTGTGGACCTGGGATCTAAACCCATATGTAACAAGTTTTGCTACTTTTCTAAAATTTTGAATTTAAAAGGAGATTTTTATAGAAAGGAATCTTCTCGCTTTTTACCTGGAAATCCTTCCAGCTTCTTCTACCAAAAGTTTAAGGTAGGATGAAGTGTCAGAAGACTATGCCAGGAACAAAACCAGTTCTTTTAAGTCTATAAAGGAAAAATGAAAGGCACCTGGCTTGAATGGAGAGTATTGGGGAGGAAAAAAAAGAGGTGATAGATTTATGAGGTAAATGCAGCCCTACATAAGTGACCTAAATATAGACAAGCATTTCATTTTCCCTCTTTTAAATCCTGTGAAGTTTTGAAAGTACTGAAATATAGAAGTGTTTATTTTTTTAAACTTCTGTGTGCTGGAGTTTAGCCCATCCCTTTCTGTGTTCTGAGCCTGCGTGGAAGAGAGCTGCCACCTTGAAGAGAGTGCTTGGCCGAGCCAGCCCCTATCCCATAAATGGGAGTTGTCATTTCACTCAGAGGCCATAATTGCAGGAAATAAAATCAACAGGAATGTTACACGAGTCTGTGTACATACCAGTCTTCCAATTGACTTATTTATAGTCTGAGCCTTAATGTCTATTCATTAAAATCTCACAGAGGTCATTGTCCCCTAGCCCTTAAGCTATAAAAGTGTCTTTAATATACTCTTGCTCAGAAATCAGCAGCTCTCCAGACCCTGTTATACTATGCAAGTTATGACAAAAACTCAGCCCCAAGCTCCTGTAGGTTGAGCTTTGCCATTATGAGTTTTCCCCAGCATCACTGCTGGGGATCAGGGCACAGCTCGGGGGCATTGTTTGTTTTCCATGTAAGAAAATACAGTAGCATTTCATGAAACGGGTTGAGCAGGGGCGGCGGTGGTGGGTTATTGACAGGGCTGTGCAGCAGCACAGGCTGGAGCATCGTCAGCCGAGGCACGTCATTCATCACTGTCCTTTTCCACAGCCAGGAGCAAAAGGGAAAGGATTCTCAAAAGCTACAATTGGGTTTTGGTAGCTCTGGTCTAAAGAAAGTGAAATACCTGGATTTTGGAATGACAGGGAGGACAAAGAAGCATAAATGGCCCTTAGAATCAGGTTTTAAATTATTGAAGCAAGTAATGCTTGTTTCTGTCAGACAGCTACTGGGATGTATTTAGGTACCCAAATGCTCTTGAAGTCAGTGGGAATGGAACACTTAAATACCTTTCAGAGGTAGAGTTCAACAAAAGGACTTTAGAGGCACTAAGCTTCACCTCTTTAGAGCAAGTGTGTTGGAAGTTTTTGTCTCGAGGTCAGATTGAGTGATGTGCCTCTTCACTCCAGCATCCAGCTCCACACCTGCACCTGGCACCTTCCAAATCTGCACAGTCAGCTAGTCAGCAATGGACACTGGGCTGGTGCTCCCTTTTGGAATACCAAACTGGGATGTTCACTCCGGAATTTGCAGACAGGACATATGACACCATGAAATACCATCACCTGCTACTTTGCCTGTCTTTGAAAGAGCCCCATGTACAAAATATTGCAGCTGTGGGACTTCTTTTGTGAAAGCAGGACAAAAGTTTATGTAGAGGTAGGGGTTTTCTTTTAATCTCTTTCAGTTTATTAATAAAATTTTTCTTAGGTTTTTGGTAACAATGACAGGTCCTACATTTCAAGTGGGACAAAAATATCTCTAATGTTACCCCTGTGGCTCCCTTTTATGTTAGTTGCAATCTACACTGGAGGATTCTTCCAAGATTTTTCAAGCTTCTAAATGCCTAAAAGAGTTGCTATTAATTTACCACAGTGCTCTGCCAACCATCTGTTGTGGTTTGTATCATTAAGTATCAGTAGGGGCTATGTATTACAGAACAGGGAGAAAAGCTCTGACATAATAGAACTTGTCTCCCAGAGGAAATGATGGAGAGCCAGAGGCTACGTCTTTTTGGACATTTAAAGCAGCTCAGACGGAAGTGTAGGAGTTTTTACTGCAGGGCATTTTTGCAATCCTATCTATGTAACCACAGAGGTCTAAAGTCTTCCTTGTTTTTGAAGGGGAGAAATCGGGATAGTGTGTAGACCTTTAAGAGTGTTACCTCTTTCTAGCTTTAGAGCACAATAATTGACCATAATAAATTTGCATTGCAAATGAACCTGCTTGAAATATGTGTCTCCGGGAGAAGTAGAAAGAATATACCTTATATGTATTTGCATTTCAATAGCACCTGAAATATGTGTTGCAGGTCTTCTGTTTGCATCTGGCTCTTGTATAATCAGAAACCCAGTGCACACGGGAATTGCTTTTTAAGGGAACAGTTCACAGCTGGGTCATGAGATTGTAATAGTTTTGCAGGGACTGACTGATGAAAGAATTGCAGGCAGCTGGGGCTCATGGAGTAGGATGTAGTACTGTGTATATAGTAGCGTGTTGATGGTCTGTTCTTTTCTGTTTTATGCAAAGGAAGAACATACTTAGGTTTTCTCCTAAATAGTCTTAGCATCTGACTTTGCAAATGCCACTTTATTTCTTCCACTGCCATGCAGATGCATGCTTTACTGATGCCTTTCCTGTCTTCCCAACTTCTCCAGCTGAAACAGGTATAGCAGGTAAAGGACAATCAAGAGCAAAGTAGGATACAAAGCACTTTAAGCAATTTGCAGTATTCATCAGTCCAGACTTTTGCATTCAGCCGTGGTGGTGTCCTGTGGGAGCAAAGGAATAGCCTAGCATGAAGGAAAGGATGATTAAGGTGATAGCCTAGGAAATTACACTTCTCAGCGCAATTCCTAAAGATGTGTTGAGACAAAGAACCATGGATTGCCAGTGGGCATGTTCATACACAAAGATACAGAGTATTTTGTTCCTACACGACTAAGCTCACATAATAATGACATATTTAAATCTAGTGAGTGTGTTCTATGTCCATATCAGACATGGTATTTCATATTCAGAAATGTTTTACGTTGCTCATTGTTGGTATGATTTATTTTCTTTATAAAGATAACCAAAACCAAGGGGGAGCCCAGACCTTCAATCCAAATACTTTCTGTGTCATCACAAGTTATGTCATGGCTTGTTTTTGTGTGAAGTGTTTCTGAAAGTAATAGCTGAAAATGTCCATTTCATCTGCTAATATTTGGCCAAAATATATAAAAATCTATTTAATCCAGAAAGTAATTAAAAAATACTAGGCTTCTATTTGATTTGTAGCAACTGGCATTCAATTATTAGGTGCCCAGTTTGCTCAGAGATGCTCACTGTAGTGCCTATTTCTAAAACTTCCCTCAACATGGCAGAACAAATATTACAGTGCACAAATAAAAATGCCATGCTTCATCTGTGGGTGTAATCCATTACTACTTATTATCTGTCTTTATTTTGTTCCTGTACTTGGTTACTTCACAGATTCCTTTACTTTGTCCTCATTAGTACCCACAAACGCATCCTTCATGAACAACATCAGTGTTATCAAACACAGATGTGAAGAAACCACTGAGATTTTTTTAATACTTTTTCAGTTGTTAGAAATTTCTTTGTTGTTCTCTTCGGTCCTGATCCAACTCTGTAGGAATTGGTGATTGTCTTTCCACCTTCCTTCCAGCTTCAATGGAATCTGGATCTTGCCTTTAATAGTTCTACTGAATTCATTTTATTTGCAACCTCCAAGTATGTCTTAAATTTATTTTATTTTAAAATTAGTTATGTTTTGCTGTTTGACCTTCATGGATTTTATATATTTTTGAATACTGTCTTTACATTCCATCGGTTGCTTCTTGTAAAATTCAGACCTTGTTGCAGTCCTTTACCCATACACTTACTCTCCTGCTCTCTCACACTCTTTTTCAGAACTCTTTATACTCAGCTGACAACAAACTACTTATAATCAGTTCTTACAGGGGTTTAATTTTAGGTTTCACTCTCCGTCAGTGTGTATGTTCCTCCCAAGCCAACTCCACCACCTCTTCAACTTCAGCAAAACTTGTCTGCTCTGCCTCTTTGCCCATAAACATTGCAAATTTCTTATATTAAAATAGATTGAATTTAATCAAATCAGGTCACATATTCACAACCATTTCAGACAGTGAACTTTTCATAGAATCACAGAATGGCTTGGGTTGAAAGGGACCTTAAAACTAATTTAGTTCCAGCCCCTCTGCCATAGGCAGAGACACCTTCCACTAGATTCCACAGATTGCTCAAAGTCCCATCCAATGTGGCTTTGAACCCTTCCAGGGATGGAGCATTCACAACTTCTCTGGGTCAGCCTGTTCCAATCCTTCACCACCCTCACAGTGAAGAATTTCTTCCTAGTATCTAATTTAAACCTGCTCTCAGTTTGAAGCCATTCCCACTTGTCCTGCTACTACATACACTTGTAAAAAGTCTCTCTCCATATTTCTTGTAGGCTCCCCTCAAAGGCTGCAGTGAGATCACCCCAAAGCCTTCACTTTTCCGGGCTAAGCAATCCCAATTCTCTTAGACTTTCCTCACAGGAGATGTGCTCCATCCCTCTAATCATTTTGGTGGCCCACCTCTGGACTAGCTCTAACAGGTCAATGTCCTTCCTGTGTTGGAGACCCCAGAGCTGGATGCAGCACTGCAGGTGGAGTTTCACCAGAGAAGAGGGACAGGATCATCTCCCTCGACCTGCTGGCCATGCTGCTTTATAGATATAGCTCTGTGTTGTTCAAAAGCCAGACCTCAGTAGTGCCCAAGACCAGATGCAGAGCAAGAGCAGAGGGACAGATGCACTCTCTGATGCTAACAGCAGGGAAAAGTAACTCCCCTTATGTGACTCATGTCAGATAATGTCACTTGTTCATGTTAGGAGGAGTTGGCAAATGCATTACTTTGTTAGTTTTGGTTGGATTATTTTTTTTGCTTTGAAGGACATGGAGAAGAGCTGTGATTTTACACAAGACCTGAAAGTACGGGCAATGGCAGTACTATGGATGGATGTAATAAAATGTGAGGCAAAGTCAGGTATTAGATAGCCAGCATTTGCCTTTGAACTTGCACCTAGAGGAGAAATGACTGCCAGCAGTCTGGCATTAGAGGAGAAAAGGACTTGGCTTTGTTCCCAATTCCAGTGGACGCAGCACAAAAACCACTGTGATTTTTGCAGGTTTTTGCACTGCTAATGCTGTCCTTCGTAGCAAAAAAAAAGAAGAAAAAGCTGTGGCAAAGGAAATATCCACTCACTCTTCCATGCCATGGTTAGGATGAATCAGTGAAGCCCTAAGGGGGAATCTGGCTGCCGTTACCCGGGCGTTCTCTGCCCTATGTAGAAACAGGGCAAATTATTTCATTCTCCAGTGCTTTTGGCCTTGTGTCTTCCTCAAGAAGGAAATTAATACAAAAATGGAAAGTAGTTTGCCATTAACATGGCAGTGATTATCTGACGACCAGACTTGGCATCTATTGAAGGCAAAGGAAAAAAAAAAAAAAAAAAGGCTTCAACTTCCAAGGGCTTTGGCTCAAGGCCTAGGAGAACCTCTTCAAATTTCTGAGGATTGCTAGGCTACTGAAAAGTAATGTACGTACAGTGCTTCAGTGTACATATGTTGCTTTGATTATTTCATGGATATCACGTGCTTTGATGTTGGAGGCTACATAGAGACCGCCAAAAAAGATCTGTTAACTAATGACTGTTTATGCTGTAGTAGGCAAATGCTGAAACTGAATTTGGCCTTTTTCCCCTGGGACAGAATCCAAATAAATGTCATGAAGTAACTGCACAAACAGCACTCACTGGAAAAAAAAGGTCTTTGTTTTACTAATAAGCTCTTTTAAGGAACAATGGATACAGTTTCTCAGTTTTCTTTGCATCTGACAAAATAAAGCAGGCAAGAATTCTATTTTAAGGCCATTTGAATGAAAGCAATGAAAATTGGTTTGCTTAACAAAGATAACTTGACTAACGGTTTGTTGTGGTTAGGAAGATGTGAGAACCCCTATGAATGTTTTGTAATTCCTGAAAGAATTGCATGGCCATGGAGGTTTGCTTGTTTGCTTGTCTGGTGAGGGCAGTTGGCTTCCAGCACAGGGTTTACATGAGGCAGATTTCATGGGCCAAAATACACCCAAGAGTTGTAAAGTCATCAAAGGATGTTGATGTTCAGGAATCTACAAGAGCGTGTCTTTTGGAGGGAAGTTACACTGTCATTTAGTTTGCTTCTGATTGTAGCTGAACTGTAGGTTGGCTCGCTGTTTTCTGTAATTCCTGGGTAGCCTTCAATGTCTGTCCCACCGCTTTCAGGACAAATGCTCTTTTAGTCTTGGAGCCAGATTCCTTCTGATGTCCAGGTAACTCTACTTGCATTACATACTGAAGGGACGGCTAATTTCTGAGCTGTGAGCAGACTTCTCTGAATCCAGCCATCTCACCAGAATAAGTTAGTCTTTAGCTATTTGCTGTACTTCCCCTGTCAAAGGCTGCTGCCCTCTCCATCTACTCGCACAACAACTTGTGTAGGAGCTCCCTCATTTGTTTTAGGCAAAATCAACTCCATTTGTTTTGCTCATCGCTGGTCTGTACCAAGACAACAGGCTCAGCCTGAAGCTGCGCCATGTAGGAAGTGTTCATACAAACTGTTCAATGAGCACATCAGTGGGGGTGATCCTTAATGAGGAGAGCAGGGAATGGTGCTGAGCAGCTGAGAGTAGTAACCCCTTCCAACTCACAGCAGGGTCTCCAAGAGGACATCTGTTCGTGGCTTCTGTCTGCAGCTCCTTTGTAGATCTGACCAAAATGCATCTGGTAAAAAAAAAGTAAAATTAAAAAAAAAAAAAAAAGGAAAAGAAAGTTGGTTTAAACCTTCTCAGTAGGGAAATGTTAATTTCAAAAAAATTCCAACAAAAAGTGAAATGGTGCCTCTAGTAAAGGTAGTGAGATTTTATCCACTGTGTTCAGCGAAGCTGAGATTTCACACAAAATTATCTGGTTCATGATTTCTCACAGAAAACTGTTTTTGAATTGCACATTTCAATTTGTAGATTTACATTTTATTGATGACAAAAAAATTAATTTCTCCACCACTTCTAACATCTACCACTGTACTGCTGCTGCAAAAAAAGAAGACAGTAACACATTTTACTCACACTCACCCTGTAAAGACTTCAAGTCCTTACTGCAGAACTTGACCCTACTTATTTAAATGGTGAACAGGATTAAAATGAATGGGGACGACTGTAGCAACCAGTCCTAGCCTGCAATCTGTAGTGGTGGAAAACCTCATTTCCACATGGCTTTTCATGCTATAAAGTGCAGAGAACAAGATTCTAACTGCCTGCTTTTTGCAGTGCAGCAGACTTACCCTTGCCATCAACTCAAAGGTACTCAGTTTGCTGCCCACTTAAGGCAGAACTTAGTGCTTCTGAGCACAGCCCTGATGTGAATGTACAGATGTGTTATTGAAGTGATTTATATTTCTTGAAACAACCACATTACAGGGGGACAGAATTTATATTTTGCTGTGTTCAGCTCACAGCATTGTAATTTCTGGTTTCTTTATCCTTTAAATATGTATTAAAAAAACCCAACTTGCAGCATACATATTCTTAGTTAACATTAAATTTCAATAAATATCTCTCATCAGATTTTCTATGTTAAATAATTTGACAATCTCTTCGTGTAAGACTTTATCAAGGGACTTTCAAACAGTGTGGAGTAGATCCCCCTGCAGAACTGTAGAACTCCACAATTGCCCCTGTGTGTTGCTTAAAAAACATTTTCAAAGCAAACTGCATATTCCATATTTAAAGCACACCATCTTTTTTCTTCAAACGGGTAAAAAGCGTAGACCTTAATGAAGGCATAAATCCTTGATGTTTAATCTTTCTAAAGAAATGCAGTAGTGTTTGTGGAGGGAGGAAATTATGAAACAAATCAGTAACTACTGAAAAAATGCAGAATATCTCAATATTGCCATTTATATAAGCATCAGAAGCTCTTTGCTTTTTAGAAAAGAATACAAGAAACTGACTTTTATCTCCTCCCCCGCAGATTTCAGTAAATAGTAGTCTCAGAATGAAATTATCTTCAGTGTTAGCTGTGAAACCATGGCATGATGCTGTAGTCATAAGGATGGTTCCATCTTCAGTATAGCACTGCAGAATAAGCAAGAAATACCTTATAAGTAGGGCAT
Source organism: Campylorhamphus procurvoides (assembly GCA_013396655.1). NCBI lineage: Eukaryota > Metazoa > Chordata > Aves > Passeriformes > Dendrocolaptidae > Campylorhamphus > Campylorhamphus procurvoides. The sequence continues at coordinate 232,449 of WBMV01005603.1, read as the reverse complement.
GTTAAAAGAGGAAAGGGCATAATTTAAGGATCAGTATATAAATAAGTTGTAACTCTTTTTTTGAATCTATATTGCTTTTCCTAAATGTACTAAAACTGTAAAGTAATATCAGTGGAAAATTGCAGCAGAATGATTTGTTTTCATAGTTCATTTATAGTTAATTTCCTGTACTAGTAGTACAGGGAAAATGATTTAGCAGCGAGTCTAGTGTGAATTCCTTACAAGAAACCAAAAGATAAATAGCTTACTCCCCACTGCCTAAAGGTTTGAGCGTGCGGATGTACTGAATTAATAAAATCTTTGGAGTCTTTGTGTGCTCCAGTATGGAAGGCATGAAAAATATTCCTCTACTGTGCAGTTTATTTTCTATACATGTTCTCCAAGAAGGCAGCCTGCAGATAATATAGGGTAAGTTACCTTCAACTTTGAAAATCAGTGTCTCCTTTTAAGTCCTCTTCAGGTGCTACAGAAGACTGTGGGCTTCCTACCCTCTACCTGGGGAAGAAACTGAAGGTGCCCCCATGCAACTAAAACATTTGGCAATCAGATGAATGCAGAGAGGGCTGTTTGTGATGCTCTTTCATTTCCTACAGGGATATGTGGTGTTCCCCTCCACATACATAAGCTCAGCTGTGCTAACTCAGCCTCCTAATTTCTTCTATGGGAGCCAGAAGGGTGTTTTTTCGGGGCGGGGGGGAGTCACTTCTCCGAGTGCTTGACTGCTGTTACACTAAGGTTGTTTTGTGCTTTCTTTGTCCATCTCTCAGCTGTTGTTCAACACTAGCGTGCTGGCAGTATCCATTTGAGGGAAGGATGAGAAGCAGGAAAGGGGTGGACTTCTCATCAGAATTTGGCAGGATTTTTATTTTGGTATAATTTGGCCCTCGTTTTAAACAAACAAGACTTATATGGTATAGGAGGGTATGCATAAATACTCTGCTAAAATATATGTAGCTGTAGAGTAAAAGACACAACATATCCCACTCTATTTTCTTTGGTAAACTAATCAGACTGGCAAGTACACATTAATGGTTCATGGCTGCTCCCCACTTTTCCTGCCCTCCAGCTGTCTGCTTTTGAACAGTAATTTGCATTTCCTCCCAAACCTCTTCTAATAAAAGATCTAAACCTCACTGGTCCTGAGCTACTTTGACTAGAGAGGACTGGAGTGAACCTGCTGACCAGCTGCTGTTGTAGCTCTGAAAATCAAATAATTCATCTCCCACACATTTGCTCCCACACATTTTCTTTCATCAGTTACATATGCGATACAGTACAAATGGGATGGTCTTAATTATGAAGATCAGAGGAGTTACACAATCCTGCTCCTCTATTTCATTGATATCTAAAAGTAAAAAAGTTGTGCTTTCTTACCTAGTACACAAAGGTTTTCCATACTGGAATATATAAATATAAGTTTAAATACTCAAATCAAAACAGAAAGCAAGCAAATACATAAGCTACTAAAACTTTGTTGTTCATTTGTAGAGGATAACCTTGGCTCTTCAGTATTGGGTATTAAACCAGAGGTTCATATTGTTGACAAACAAAACGTGGTTGAAGCTATTGATAAAACAAAACATGAACAGATAACAGAACCTTTGTCATTTGTGTCTGTTCAGCTTTATCCACCTGGAAAATAAGGATCAACCAATCTGGTATTTTAAAAGGATGCTTAATGACGAAGTACTTTAAGGGCTGTTATTGTTATCCTGCTGTGGTACATATTGGCCATCGGTCTAAGATAGGAGCTCAGTGCTCACCATCTGATTACAATGTTATTATGGAAGGAAAAGGCTGAATGTTGAGTTAACTGTGTTTCCTTTTAATCTTTTCAGATATGGTCGTTTGAATTATTAGCATCCGGGTTAATTGCATGACTGTTAAGATGTTGGCTTAACTCTGGAAGGTACTTAGAGCTTTAGCTGAGAAGCTGACAACTTTCATAGTACTACATTTATACTTCTATAGCATTTCTGAAAAAACTACCCTTGAGTTGAATGAAATAGGATCAGGTCCAGGTCTGGGTGTTGTCCATATTCTTGCCAGGCAGAGATGTGTGAGAAGGACAGTGAGATTTGGTGTGTGGCTGGATGGCGATAGCAATTAAGTGAGAAACCTGCTTGTGTACCTGTTTTGATGAACTGCTGCCAGTATTTAGTTATTCAGCCACACATATATGGCCTTATTAAAATTATGCAAGTAGTTAGCCTGTGAGGATAAAGGGGTTTGCAGTGAATGTACCAAAAAACCCCACTGACTGCTTCCTACAAAAACAGATGGCACTAATATTTGTAAATTAATTGAAATACGTTGCTGATGACTTAGTAGTGAAGGTCAAAGAAACTTAGGCAGGTTTGGATTATCCAGCAGCTGGAGAAGGTTATCTTACTTGCACTATTTCTGCACATAACTGTAAAATGACTACTGCTGAAATCCAGAGCAGCCCTGTTTATTTATTTTAGAAGTGTAAAACTGACATTTATATTAGAGTAGGAAACAATATTGTAATGACTTCCCAGTTAGGGAATAGTGTAATTATTGGGCATCCAAAAGCCACCACTCACACGGACAAGAGTTACTATTTGAAATGCTGTGTATGGATTGCCAGAGGTATTTGACAAGATCTCTGCTAAAGAACTCTTAAATCATATCAGAGTGGTCTCATGGATTCCCCACAGATTTGAAAAATGGGAAGCAATGGCTGTAAGTGGCTAGGAGGTTTTGGTGTATTCCCACAGGGATCTGGCCTGGAGCTTGAGATGTTCAATAAGTGACCCACACAACGGTGCACTGACAATATTTGCTAGTGATCCAAGATTATTGTATTTAAAACTGCTTGTATGCATGATATTGAATGACTGGCAGATGAAAATCAGTGCAAGTAAATACTAAGCAATGAATATGGAGAGAAATATTCTTGCCCTATACAAGGCTTGCACTGAATTAGGTGTCACCACTCAGGGAAGAGATGAAGAGTCGCTGTAGATGAAAGCTTCCATTCACTCCCCAGATGCTGGATAGAGAAGAGTTAGGAACAGCACAAAGAATGAAACAAACATTTCATACAAAATAAATATTTTGTTAATGTAATACAGAACAAATGTAGATTTCCAAAGCAGTGACATGGTTCAAGGGTGGAAGCCCAGCTTTATGAGGTGTTTGAGTATCTCCCCTGCAGACAAATCAGGGCTTTGAGCCATGATTTCTGTACTGACAGGCAAATGTCCCTGTGGTGGCACAGTGCTCCCTTCTGCCTTCTTTGCTGTAAGTCCAGCAGTTTCACCAGAGGGGCAATGAGAGGTAGTACCTTCTTTTATGGTCGTAGCAAGACTTGTCAGCAGCTTCTGTCCAAAAGAGTTTTCATGAATTGTAGAGGGGAAAAGGGGCACAGGTTTATTCCCTTAAGAGAAGCAGCATTTGGGCTCAGTTTTTCCTCAAGCACTCAGGAGATGATCGGTTCTATAGCTACCAGCTACAGGAGTGTATCACTTTGCTGGTATGTTTAAAATATAGCATGGAAGGTGCTATATAAATGCCAATTAGTCTATTAGTACTAGTAATTAGGTTTTATATCCTATATTCATTTTATGCTTTTCATAAGAAAATGCAATCAATGCAGACTGCCTTAACCTTCAAGTGTCTAAATGTGGTTCATTCCAAGGGTTAACTGTACTTGTAGTTTACTGTATTAGTCCCAGTTGTATTTGACATAAAAATGTTTTTATAGCACAACCAAATACCAGCATATTTGCGGTTGCAGTCAGATGTTTTTAACTATATTGGATATAACCCACAATAGTTTCAGAAGATATTTCCATTGTTTTAGCCAGATTTAGAGAGGCTGGATTAAGCTATGGCCCAGTGGTGTTTACATATGTGAGTATCAGTCTTAAAGGGCAAAGAATATGATGTTCCATAAACCTTCATACAGAAATAAATACCTCGCAGCAAAAATGTTTTTCTAAGATCAGTTACTATTTCAACTATAATGACCTGCTTGGAAAAGGTCAGGGGCCAAATTCTTCTCTCATTTACACTGGCGTAAATCCACAGTAATGTAAGTGCAGGGTTTGGGCTTGGGAGTTTAATACTTTGGAATTAATTTTCCCCTGACCTGCAACATTTAATGCAATCTGTTCTGTTTGAGCGGTTAATTTAGCAAACTATTCCATGGATAAGTTCCTGATAAACTGCATAACATGAGAAATTAATTCAGTTGGAGCTTCAGGGCAGAATGTAGTCGTGGGCAGCCCTTGTTTTAGTTGTCTCTCCCTGAAAACAAAACCCTTCCAGTGATCTGCCAAAAGGCTTGTTCAGGTTGGAGATGTTACTGTTTAGACTGAATATGTATAAATATATGTCACTAATGTACTGAAGTTCTGATCCAACCTTTACAAGTGTATCTGTCCCCAGAAGTCCTTGACTTGTAACTGCCAATGCAAACACTCCTCAGTCTTTATCAGTCTTCTGGTTGAATCAAAGCTCCAGGTCATGTATGTTCCTAAATCTTGCCGTTCAGTTTTAGTTTTAAACTTTGTGGACTTTTCCCATATCATCTGTAAGTTCCAAATGCAATTAGTATTTCTGTCCTTTACTACTTGTAGTGAACATCTTGTTAATGAAAGGTACCAATTTAAACAACGAGAACTGTTGGAATAGACATTATGTAAATGTGAAGGATAATTTTTTTTAACTGCATCCCTGACTTCTGTGAGTACAGTGCAAATCCAGCATGTATACACAAGGCAATCCATGTTGTTCTTGACAAAATGTGGCAAATATTTTGTAGCTTAAAATAATAAGTTGTTTAATGTAGCTGAACTCAAAACCGGATTAACAGATCCTGTTAGAAGCATTCCTTTTAGCAGCCAGGTGTGTGGGACTCTGGACCCTCTCTCCCACAGATTCTATAGGCCAGTGTTGTGATTTATTCCAGCAGGTACCTAAACACTATACTGTCACTTGCTCACACCTCATCCCCTGACCCCAGTGGATTGGGGGAAAGCATTGGGGAAAAAAGGTAAAATCCCTGAGTTGAGATAGAGGCAGTTGCAATGAAAGGGGAAATAATAGAATATACAGAAAAAGTGATGCAGTTGCTCACCACCTGATGACTGCTGTCCAGCCTGTTCCCAAGAAGTGATTGACTTCTCCCAGCCAACTTCTCCCAGTTTATATGCTGGGCATGACATTCTGTGGTATGGAATATTCCTTTGCCCAGCTGGGTTAGCTGGTCCTGCCTGTGTCTTCTCTCAGCTTCTTGTGCCTCCCAGTCTACTCATTGGTGGAGTGGTAGGGGAAACTGTGCTTGACTTAGTGTAAACACTGCTTAGCAACAACTAAAACATTAGTGTGTCAACATTATTCTGATCTTAAATCCAAAACACAGCACTCTAACTGCTACTAGGAAGAAAATTAACTCCATCCCAGCTGAAACCAAGACAGTATCCATGCCTAATAGCAGTCCAAAGGGTAAGAGATATGGTCTGTGGTGCTGGGTTGTTGCACACCAGTGCCAGATCTGGTTCCATCACCGTTGTGCTTGCCTGATTCTGTCATTGCTGGACTTTGCCCAGTTTCATCAAATTTCATTCTTCATTAATCAGGGCAGTTGTTACTGTAATGCAGTTGATATTGTGTATTAGCAAGCATAGTAGTGATGACATACAGTATTGTATAGATCTAACATCATACAATTCAGTTCATTGGCTATTCTAACCCAGAATCAAATCCCCTTGAGGTACAAATCAGACTCCCCATCCTCCCCCACTACCCATGATATGCATCCAGGCCCCCAAGCAAAAGCAATGCCATGGATGGGTTTGCCTTTGCCTGAAGAAGGAATCATCCAGACTGTCCTCCCCAGCATATTTTCTATGTGCACTACAGAGCCTTTATCCCTTTCTTCAGTATGTAATAATTTTGATTGGGCAGGGCCAGCCCAACTGGCAGTTCCCCTAGTGCTAACTAACCAGGCAGCATTTGCAAAATATGTATCCCAGTGTTTGAATGTCCCAGCACCCATTGCTCTCACTGTCCTATCTCTCTTTAACTGTCCATGATATCTTTTGATTTTCCCAGAGGCTGGTGCATGGTAGGGAATGGGATATACACACCCAGTGTCATGAGTTCTGTGGTCTGAACTGATTCTTTCTGGGGTGCCATGTCACCATAAGACTTGTTTATCAAGGGCCAGGATAGTATTCAGGGCAGTGGTCTCCTGTAGCTGCCCCCACAGAGCATTTGCTACCGTCCATGAGTCAGTAAAGAGGCAGAGCACTGACCACTTTGTCAGAAGTATCTAAAGGCAGCTGGGTAGCTTTCACCTCTGCAAACTGACTTGATTAACCTTGCCCTTCAGCAGTTTCTGCAACTTGTCATGGGGGGCTCCACACAGCTGCCTTCCTCCTCTGATATCTTCCTACAATATGACAGGACCCATCAGTAAACAAGGCATGTTGCTTCTCATTTTCTGGTAGTTCCTTATACAGTGGGGCCTCTTCAGCACGTGTCATCTCCTCCTCTGGTGACAGTCCAAAGTATTTGTCTTCTGGCCAATCCATTATCACTTCCAAAATTCCCGGGCAACTGTGTTTTGTTATTTGAGCCTATTTTGTGATCAGTGTAACCCACTTGCTCCGTGTGGCATCGGCTGCATGATGTTCAGGGGGGACCCTCGCTTGAACATCCAGCCCAACACTGGCAGTCAGGATCCCAAGAGAAGCAGTGCTTCAGTGCTAGTCACATCTGAAGCACCGGGAACCCCCTCATATGTTGCCAGTATTTCTGTTTCAGTAGGAGTATAGCAGGCCTCAGATACTCTGCACCCTCAACTCCTAAACCCTAAGGGTTGGTCTTGAGTCTCCTGTGGTGCTTTCTGCCAGAGACTCCATGTAGGACCATTCTCACTGGCTGCAGTGTAGAGCACATATTTTACATCTTGTCCTATCCAGACAGGCCTGTGGGCTACTGCATGAACTATCCCCCATTTAATTTGTTCAAAAGCTTGTCCTTTTTCAGGCCCCCATTTGAAATTGTTCTTCTTCTAGTTCACTTGATAAAGAGGGCTTGCAGTCGGATTGTAATTTGGAATATGCATTCTCCAGAAATTCACGTTGTTATTTTTGGTAGTTCATGGAGACAAAGCTGTTATTTTGTTGATCTCATCTCTTGGGATCTGATTGGGGTCTCACTTTCATATTGTCATTTTATTCCTGAAAACTAGATCTCCTGTGCAGGTCCCTTGACCTTGCTTTGTGTTATGGCAAAACTGGCTTTCAGAAGGATTCCATGTATTTTGTTTCCCTTCTCAAAAGCCTCTTCTGCTGTATTGCTCTGCACAATGGTATCATCGATATACTGCAGGTGTTCCAGAGCTTCACCCTGTTCCAGTGCAGTCTGGATCAGCCCATGGCAGACGGTAGGGCTGTGTTTCCATGCCTGGGGCAGTCAGTTCCAGGTGTGTTTGGACACCCCTCCAAGCGGCAGTAAATTGTGGTCTGTACTCCGCTGCCAAAGGGATTGAGTAAAACACATTAGCAGTATCAGCATATCAGCCTAGCACTTGGCTGACTTTGACTTCAGTTCATATCAAAGTTCCAGCATGGCAGCACTCAGCAGCAGCATGACTTCATTCAGGCAGGCCAAGTCAGTCTCCATTTTCCATCAGACCTTTGCCCTGGCCATATGGGACTCTTAAAGGGTAAACGAGTGTCTTGCTGATGACTTCATGGCTTTCCAGTTGGTGAGTCAGCTTATGGATGGGTATCCCAGAGTCTCAGTTGGTATGATATTGCCATCAGTGCATCATTGTGGGGACAATTGACATCCACTGTTCTTTGACTTTCATCAACCCCACGACAGAGAAGCTGGGCCAGTCACAATGGGGTGCTTTTGCCACTCATTCCCAGTCAGGTCCACTGTGGCCTCCAACACAGGTAGCTTTTGGGATCCCCCACCACTCCAGAAATACAGATGGGTTTTGTCCCTGTCGAACTTGATGGCATTAGGGTAGACTGTGCACTGGTGTCTACTCGAGACTTACACTCCTCGTGAGTGTGATATGGCAGGTCATTGAATCCACACAGTTCAGTAACCCAGTTGTTCTATCCTCCACCTGGCTGGAAACAGGGTCTCTCTAGTACCAGTTACAGTATTCACTACTCTCTTCATGTAGATACAAATCAGAAGTCCCTTCATCAGGATCAGGAGTAAAATCAGCCATTCTACTCCATCTGGGGAAATGCCCACTGGCAATTGTAATTTTCCCTTTTGTGATTGTTTTTCCTTGCAACTCATGTATCCATGCCTCTAGGATTGAGGTAGATTTTCCATTCCACTTCCTCATGAAAGATGATAGTACCAGTTGAAACATCTGTTGTAATAGATATTATGTAAATACAAAGAATAATTTTTTAACACCATATACCTCACTTCTGTGAGTGCAGTGCAAATCCAGTGTGTGTACACAAGGCAATCCACATTGCTCTTGAAAAAATGTAGCAAATCTGTTTTTCAGTGTAAAAGAGTAAGTTGATTAACAGATTCCATGTTAGATGCAACCCTTGTAGCCATTAGCTACATGGGACTCAGCACCCCAGACAAATTATATAGGCCAGGCTACACATATGCAGAAAATGAAAGGCCAAAATATTTCAAGGAGCCTATAAACTCCTCTGCATATCTTGTAACCATGGCTCTTTCACGACTCAGAAACCTGAAATGAGATCCTCCTTCTGCTAGTAACACACATCTATACCTCATGTAGCCCAGCCACCTCCTATCACTTCAGCTCTCGGGTGCCAGGACTTCCATCATGAATGTGACAGCAGAAAATGGCTTGTTTGAAGCACAAAATCATGTTAAGATGATTCCTGCCAAGAAGATTTACCACTGTGCATTTTTATGAGTTTATGTTGTTGTCTTGGGCAGTGGGGGAGTTGGTAAGTCAGAAGGGCCAGTCCTGCCGGTAGTAAATAATAAAGATCTGGCTGAATTTCCCCACTTGACCATGCAGTGTGTTAGTAGATAGCTTCCATATTAAAACCTGATGTGGCTTTGGATATGCATTGGATTAGTTTCTCTCAAATAACTGTTCCCATCTAATTCGAGCGTTACTGTACACAAATACAGTAACAAGTGAGAGGATTTTTATTGTAGTCTTAATTCAACACAGAGCACAATGTATGCAACCACTGAAAACAGAACCACAACTTGACAGACTCAGGTCTGGCTCTTCCCTGATCCTGAGGACTCTGTGAAAAACCCTAATGGAAAAATACCCAGGAAACGATAGGATGAAATGAAATCAAACTCTCTACAGTCCTTTGGAGATGCTGCTGCCTTCAGGGAGGACCTGAGCTGCAGGGAGTGCCTAGTCAGAAGTTTGTCCTGAGACTCTGAAGGGAGTCAGGATTTTTTCTGTTAGTAACTGAACTTCATGTTGAAAAATATTCCTTCTTTTCATAGCTTCCCACCTCCCATCCTGGAAGCAAAACTTACTTCAGAGCCCTGCTGTTGTTTCATGTTCGTGTTACTGTGCAAAAAGAAGGGGACTCATGTAACTCTGCAAAAGGAAGGGGACTCTGCAAGTTTATGGTGGTGTTTGCTATTCTAAGCACCAGATGGATTTCTATCCAGATGCCTTAGCAGCTGTTGAAAAAGCATGCAGTAGAAAATGATTACTTCCCAGTTACACATGGAGTTCCTACATGTAGAAAAGACATGGAGAGGGACTGGCGGAGTTACAAAGCACAACTTTTCCACCTACTGTGGGAAACTTGGGGCTTTTATTCTTATTCTTCTTTAAGTCATTATAGATTATACAGTTCCTTACTTCTTGTTTTCCAATCCTGTATTCTGAATATCAGATGTGAGCTCAGACATGTCAGGGAATGCTGCTGGTGGAACCACTTCTGCATTTCAGTTGGATTCATTTCCATGCACTGTTTTGCAAAATGTGCTGGTCACACTTCCACCCTTTGATTTCTCTTACTCCCATTTTGTGATTGGGAGATCCAAATGTAAGTAAAGTTAATTTTCTTTAACTACAGTTAGACTGGGATTTTGCTCTTACCCCTTTCTCAAAAGAAATTGTGATGAGATTGTAAGCACCTGCCACCAAAGGACCACTGCTACAAAGCACTTGGCAGACAGTGACATATTCCCAAAGAGTTACAGCAGGTCTTCTGGTTGCCACCCAACTGACAACACAGAATCATAGAATGGTTTGGGTTGGAAGGGACCTTAAAGATCATCTAGTTCCAACCCCTCTGCCATGGGCAGAGACATCTTCCATTAGAGCAGATTGCTAAAAGTCCCATCCAGCGTGGCCTTGAATACTTCCAGGGATGGAGCATTCACAGCTTCTCTAAACAGCCTGTTCCAGGGCCTTATCACCCGTTCCAAAGTCTCACCATATAACAACTCTCACTCTTGCCTTCTGTGGGAAAAGTTCTGGTTTTATGCATGTACATCTGAGGAGTGAATCTAATGATTCACATCTCGAAAAATATGGCTAGCTGGCCTATTTCAAAACTATCTGTCTGAAAACTGTATCCTTCCATGCATCCCAGCATGCTGAGCAGTACTGGCCATTTTCCTCTGTAGTGGGCAAGATTGCTCACAGAATATGGTGCTTGAAGTAAAATTAAAAGCTCTGGGAAAGGCTACTTCACCACGGCATGGGCTAGTGAAAGTTGATGCTGGAGATGTCTTCTCTCTGGAAAGGAAAATATTTAAGGAACGTGGTATTAACTACTAAGTAGCTGCAAGCTTGTATGTGAAAGGGGCATGAGAATAGGACTTGATTTGCAGGGTGAGTGTGTTTTTCAAGTAGATCATCTTAATCAAATAGATTCAGATGTATAATATTTCTTTTTTTTTTTTTTTTTTGCCAGTGGAGAGTGGGATGCTGTGTAGGTGCTTTTTTGGAGCATCCAGTCAGCATCAGGAGCCCACTGTATTAGGAAGCCCACTGTACTTAAAGGCGTAGAAGGCAGTTATTCTGCCGGAAGGGGCTCAAAACCCAAAGCACACAGAAAACTGTTGTACTGGTAGGAGAAAAAGTCTGTTCTTTTAGTACAGTTGCTTTTTGCTTTCAGACTAATTACTTGACTTTTTAATGTAGTCTGAACAAATAATCAATTACCTTTTTTAACCAAATACTCAGCTACAATCATATAACTAAGTTAAAAACTCTGTTTATTTTGTATTTTTATTTTTGTCCCTTCAAAACAAGTAGTTCTTCCCTCAAAATAAGTAAGAATTAGCAGCTGCACTTAAAACGTATTCCGTTTAATAATATGTGTAGTAATTGCTTTTGTTCCTCATCTCATCAAGTTTTTTAAAAAACCAACCATTTCCAGTCTTTAACTGTGGATATATTTCTCTCTTGTTCCATTAGGGAACTGATCCAGCTTCAGTTTCTGAATAACCTAGTAGTGTCAGTGCACACGTCTTCTGTCAAGTTCAATTAAGAATAGCTCAGATAGTGGTTGAGTATTTTTCCATTGCAAATCGTAACTTCTTGACCTTTTCAAAACTTCTTCTGCAGATGTCCCTGTGGCAGAGTGTCAGACTCCACTTGGGCATCATTCGTTCCCTTAGTGTAAAAGAGTGTGATTGTGTCTTCTTTTACACAAGCAGCTTTGTTTTGTTTTCTCTGCTGTTATTTGAGTTTCATTATTGAGTGTGCATATGCTCAGATTTCCCATCTTGCAGCACAGCTGGCTATACCCAAGAGCATGCAGTCTCAAGTTTGCAGCTAGCACTGCTGAGGAGGGGAGTGCACTGATGAGGAAGAAGGGAGGGATGCAGTAGTACAGTCTTAACAATGTGAAGGTCATGGATTTATTTTGTTGATATATATATATCTCAATAGCTTGGTCAGACTAATAAGGGAAGGTTATTGCTATGTTGCAGTTAAGGTGTAATTGTGCTGTTTCCAGTGGATAATTACAGCTTATTTATGAACTGCCAAACCTGACCAATTTGCTTACTGAGACCCCTTTGGCAGAAGTAGTCATGAGTGTGTTACAGGTCAGGTATATTAACTTCTTCTGCACAATGTAATTATTCTGGGCCTCATACTATTTTGTTCTGATTACAGGTGTTAATAAGTATTGATATTAAAAGACAAAATCTCACTGCAGCTGAGCTGAGTCCAGGCTCAACTCTGTGCAGGATGACGTTAACAGCTGGCAAATGACACTATGTCTCCTGGATTCTTATATCATTGAAATTGCCCTGCATCTTGTTTGGCACAGCATACTTCCTGGTGTGCACTGCTACCGCATGCCTTCTGCTTTTGGGAAGGGATGCCCAAAGTCATGCTCAGATGGGAGGCTGCTAGAGATCTGTAGGTGCCAACTCCTGGGGGCTCCTCTTACCCCCAGACTAGTGAGTCTGATCCACATAGCCAAGATACAGAAACAGACAAAGCCTTTTGCAGAAAGACTAATGTTAAAAGGGATGATTTGGGGGAGCAACCAAAATGCCATATGGGGCCTGATCTTCAAATCTGTGGAAACCTATGAAAGTCCTTTACTTTCATGGACAAAATATGTGATGTATACTTCTCTCAAATTTTGGAAACAAGACCAAAAAGACAAATCCCAAAGCCCCATCTGCATGTTCTGGCTACAGCCTTTTTACAAGGCATTTGACCATTTAGCCTCAGTTGGGATCTCTTTGAAATCACTGTCTAACTTCGTGTTGCCTGCGTTTTCTCTCAATCCCTAGTCTCAGCTGTTGATGGAAGATACAGTAAATAATGTTGGACACTTGAAAATCACAGATTAATCGTATGAAAATGTCGTACAGGTCGAGGGGGATTGTGTTTCCTGTTATTTATTGATACAGGGCAGCATCACCAGTGGAATTTTTACATCCTATACTCTAATATAGTCATTCATTTGGCACTCCTTAATGGAAAACATGGAGCAATTATATGCAGACAATGCTGTAATGGAAAATAATTGAAGACAGACATGGTTTGGGTTTTTGTTTTGTTTGTTGGGTTTTTTTAAACAATGCATGCCAGATCCTGCATGCAATAATCCTTTTATTCCCCCAGCATAAATGCAGCCAAAGCTTGAGCCACATATGAAACCACAGTTCTGAGGCTCTAACTTCACAGCCAGCTAGAAATGACCAAAACAACATCTGCTACAGTTAGAATTTGAAAGTGGTTTTTTACTTTGTAGAGTTGCTTTCTCTGCTCAAATCACCCTCAGTAGAGTTAATGTTTTGTAACTGTTTTATCTGAGTAAATGGAAAAGTTGATGGTTTTCTAAATTTCAGCAAAGAATTTGTGTGAGAATCCCATCACACAAAAATGGATGAAATATATGTATGCATAAATCTGTGTGTATGTAGTATCTGGAGCATTTCTTGTTATGTCTTCCACAGTGCTGTAACAGTTAAAGCAAGCTTCTTTTGAGTCAGTGTGCACTTAATGTTCCCTTGCTTTTTATGGTTTTAAACGTCAGTGTTTACCTCTGCATAAGTGAAGCTGTCAACACAGCGCTTCTAATATTAATGTGACATATATGCCTATTCTTGTTGCTCTTGTTGTTATTATTAGTAATCATAATATTTGAGTTATGGTAGTACCTCAAGGCCCAGCCCTTTTCTCACAAAGGTTCTACAAAATAGAGAAAAGAGAGGATCCCTTCCCAGACAAAAGATCAGTTGAAAATCAGGCATGGAGAGGAGGAACAATGAGTTGCAGCAGGTCAGAAGAAGAGCTGAAGTGATGGTGATGATGCCACATATCAGAGGAATCAGAAATAATCAAGTTTAATTGATTTGGAGGGTCAAATACATTTCAGTGCTCTTGCACATGTTGGAGCAATGTGGCTGAACCTCTGGTACATGAATTGATCTCACTCAGTACCTCAGGCTGAGGTACTTTGCAGCCATGGCCATGAACCAATTAAGTAGATCAGCAGCTTTTAAGAGTCAGGTACATCCTCTTCTTCACTGTCAGTGGGACCCCAGAGGAGGTTTGTAGCAATGAGAAGTTCTCAAGAGTGCATGAAAAACAGGATGGGTCTTAACCCTTTATATACTCACTCAATGAGGAGTTACATTGTGTAGTGTTTTTATTCAGTTTATTCAGATAACTCTCGTTATTATTTTGCAAACTACCCTGGGCTACAAAGCATAGTGGTAGCCTTGTTCACAGAAGATAAGTGACTGCTTTCATGTACATCAAGCCACTCCTTCTATATCGTAGTTACTCATGAAGGCCCTTGGTCATCTTGCAGGGTCCTATGTGGTGGATTGATGCTCATGTTGTTATGAGAAGGTTAAAAACCTATTCTTCTTCTAAGCACCAAAAATAAAGATTTATAGCAGAACCGGAGCAAAGACCTCTTCTAACATGAAGAATGGCCTTAGAAGAAGTTGCTGGTGTAGATTTTCTCTTTTCCATGGCTTAAAGTTGTATGATTCTATCAAATAGCAAAAAACTTAGACATAATAGATTTTCTTCCTTGTACGAAATCATTTATTGTCATGTTGCAAAGTTGTCACATTGGAAAAAGTTTCTGTGTCTTTTTCCTTATTGATAAAATAGGCCAATTTCCATGGGGAGGTCAGAAGTTGTGGAAAAGGTACAATATGAAAGGTTTTGAGGCAAAGTGCTGCTTGATCATTATGCCTTACTGCTTCTGAGCCTTTTCTTTAAGCACACAAAGAATACCTATATGGCCATGTTTTAATTGCTTAACTGTTATGGACAGCATGATGAAACAAATCTATCTGCTCTTCATTTACATGAGATTATAGGAATTGTGAGCAAGCAGGGATTAGGAAACCTTCAAGTACTCTACTTGCACTGCTGTGTATTGGTGGAAATGAAGGGAGAAAGGCCTACATCTCCTATAATGACATATTAATACATTACAGTGTAATTTTGAGGTGGTGAATTTATGGTTTATTATCCCCTCTTCAAAAGCTGAGCTGCACCCAACTATTTAAGTGGCAAACACAGCTTCATCATGCCTAACTGACACAGATCCAATATGCTAATGATACAGTTTTAAATTCTGCATAAATCAAAGATGCAAATAAGTAAAGATGGGTTATGATAGAAGTTTTTTTAAATAGTTGTATGTGGAAATGGATCACAGTTTGCAGCTGACTTAGGAGTGCTCGGTCCATCTGTCCTCCTTGCCAGAGTGACAATGGAAGCGATTAGTGAATTGACAACATGGCAAGTAACAGCCTCCCTGATGGCATTGGCTTTGATTGATTTTATGCAGCACTGAGAGGCTCCGTGTTTCATGCCCAGAGACTCCGCATCCAGGATCAGAGGCTATGGGGATGGGAGGGCAGAAGCAGGATGATGTCTTCATTACTTAAAGGAAAAAAGCCAATTGTGCTGAACACCAGTGTTGTTCCCCCAGCTGCCATTGGCATCAGCTCCTGAGACACAGGATTGCCAAGTCTCTTGGCCAGTGTCTGCTGTTCTGGCAACTGGAGCCACCAAGAAAAATGAAAAGAAAGAAAGAAAAAAAAAAGGTTAAAGTAATTATAGGAGTGAAAAGGAAGACAATCTTAGTGTCTGGTTCTCCAGCTAATATCAACTCCCTGTGAACAGCAAAAACTTCAACTCTTCAGCAGGATTATTTATGGATTGGACTCTTACAAGATGGCTTGGGAATACATCAGTTTGCTCTTAAACAAATATGAATGTGGATATTTGTATGTATAGGTAGCCAAATTACCTGGAGGTGCATGGGATTACCATAATATATAAAATAGGAAATCTCTCTGCAATGTCTCTGGAGTGTCTAGGTGTACTTCTGTGCTCATTAGGGGAAAGATAGTATCTCTCTTCAGTTTACTCTGCTGGTTCTTTCCACAGTATAAAGTAATGGCTCTAGCCTACAGCTGTCAGAAGCTTTTTTTCCTCTCTGTCCTCATTCAACCTTCTCAAAGTTTTTTGAGGACATATATGTGATGGCTGAAACTTGCAGGAACTAGGTGTTTTCAGAGCCTGACTTAAAGTTGCAATATCCATATCCCTGCCTCCAAGAAACTGGGTGATCCTGAAACTGCCTGGATTTCATTGAAATATCTTCTCATAACAGCTGAAAAGAGACCCTGCTCTCAGTCCCTGAAAATAAGGCGTTAACACTTCGAAGATCTCTTTAGCAGTGTAATAAGCTTGGTACATTTCAGGCCTGGAAGTTATTTACAAAATTTTTATGGGAAGCCAAATACATCAATAAGCACATTGAAAATACCTACTGGGACAGTGGATTATAGGGTAACTGAGAGTGCTGAGCTTCAGAATTATGAAAATACTTTGAACTGAGCAAATGATGAATGTGATACCCTATTATGCTGTTTAAGCTAAGACATGCATTCATATGAGCTCATTTAATATGGTATCATTTAATACAGTATGCTGAAAATAAGCAAGTAAATAATTTTCCTTTATATAAGTGAAAGTGCTCTTTTTTCTTTTCATAATCATGCCATTAGAGCACATTTTATGTTGTTGACTAAAATTCAAAAATATAATTTAAAACAAAGGGAAAAATGTTGAAGAAATTCAAGTGTTAAAGGTATCTTCCCAAATTGTCTGTTGTTTTAACTTAAAAGGAAAAATGAGATACCTCTCCCTCTCTTTTTTCCTTTTTGCTTCACCCTCCTTCTGATGTAAGGGAAAATGGAGTGGAGAATAAGCACCTCTCTCAGTTTTTAGGGCCTCACCTTCAAAAAGTCAGCCTTGACTGGTCACACTTTCTTCTGCTTCATGCTGAAAAGTGAGTGTCTGTTCTTTCAGCACCCAACCCTGACTGGGAAAAGGGATGGTCTCTCTGGAATGGTTTTCTTCTTGACTCGCGAGTAGCGTGACCCAGCTGCTGTCTCCAGGGAATCCTGTGCAGGGAGACTTGGGGGACAGTCTGTTTCCCCTGGGACATGTGTCAGGCTGAGCTCACCCTGACCCACCTCAGCTCAGGACTGAAGGGCGGCCAAGAGCAGGATTAGAGCCAGGCGGCTCCTCGGGGATATCTCTAACCACTGCAGGATGTTTCCCGTCTCCTCTGCAAGTGGGGCGATATTGTGTGTTTAAAGATCTGAAGTGCCTGGCGTCATAACGAGAGCAGAAGCATCCAGACAAACCGGAGTTGGTTTTGTGGCTGGTGCTGTTTTCAAACTAGAAAAACAGTCAAGGGCTTTCGGATAAGATGTGCATGTCAAAAGGCAATAAAGAAAACAACTGGTCTTAAAAGCTAATCGCCATGCACCGTTGAGATTGGGACCAAAAAATGTTAGCTAATATTTTAAATGTGAGTGAAGGGTCAACAGATGAACCATATTGTAAACATACATGTCAGCAGCAGGGCAGGGTTGAAGATAAAATTGGAACCATGTGCTTCTCCATTTCTCATAAGGCACAGAGGTCGTGACCCCAGCGGCTTAAAAGTCCCTCAACAGGGAAAAATATAATAATGTCATATGTCATGCAGGGAGATGCTGTGCTTATTAATTTTGTAAGGTACATACAATTGCTAAGAATAATGTTTTGTACTATGAAGGAGTGAGTCTCTTTTAAGAACATCTGGTTTTTATCAAATAAAACTACTCTTGAATCAGGTCTTAACACAATACATGGAAATATAGTTAGAACTTACAATGAACTGTAACTAATCCCACAAACTGAAGAATCAGCACAAATCACTAAATATGATATTTAGAGCAAATGAATACAGTCATCTGATAAACTTTGGAACTGCCTCATTACTGCCATTTATTCAATCACTAAAGAGCTGTACCCAAGTTTGCATCTACACCATTTCCACCCTAATACCTTAGGAAGCTGTAGGCTTTTTCTTTCCCCTTTAATAAGCTCTACACATTTCTTTCCATGTTGCAGTTAGGTGGTCATTGTGCTGGTTTTTAAGTTAGAAAGGGAAGCACGGACTGACCATTGCACCCAACACAATCCCCCTCTACCAAACCCCAGGAATGGCAAGCTGGTGCTCTGAAGGTAGAAGGCACTGTTGTATATAAGGCAGCTTCATGGATGATTTAGTGATGGCAATGGCAGTGTGCTGTCACAGAGAGGGAAACCCTCATAGTGCCCACCCAGAGCTTCAGCAAGTTCTCATCCCAAGAAACATAGATGTATACTGTAAATTGTTCAGGAGTGATACTTTTCTGGAATACCAGATATTCATGGGTCTTTCCCCTGAAGGAAAAAAAAGAGAGAGAGAGAAAACGTGTTTTTTAGCATTTACTCTGTATCTATTCTTAGTGGAGTAAATAGGGGATGGAGAGAAAAAGTTCCTGAGTTCTGGCCTTTGCTTTGGGTGATTTTTCATGTCGTGGCAGGAAAATCTCTCTTGCTTTCTCCTAACACTGAAATGAAACATAGCTGTTGCAAACGTATCTCTGAGTATAAACCAGCTGCAGCTTCTCTGGTTCTTTGAAGATTCAAAGATGTATTTTTGGTATAGAAATATGTCACAAAATGCCAGGGCCCTCTTGGCCTTTCCATTGCTTGGGGTACTGTGGTTTCGACCTCATTGTCTTCTATTCCCAAACCAGACTTCTCTCCCCCTCTTCTACTTCTTATCAATATTCCACTTGTATTTCTTGCCTGCCAGATAGCTGTCTGTTTTATCTCCCTTTATGTGCATTTCAAAGCTGAGGCTCTGAAATGTCTGGGATGAAAATTGCCCTCAAAGGAGCCAAAATGAGGAAGGAACTGAATGTTCTACTTAATTCAGATGAATCCATGCTAAACCTGTTTTCAAATGTTTTCTCAAATGCAGTTATCGAATGCTACCCAAGCCAAAAAGACTTGTCTGTTGGCTTTTTTTCCAGTCCCTGTGTTCCTGGATATACAGGTCTTTTGTAATAGTTTATATTCAGAAACATCAGGCTAGAAGGAACCACCTTCTGCCTTTGAGGCTGATCTCCCACAGTTGCAACCATGAGACAGATGCCCAGTACAGGAATGCACAGACCTCCTGTTCTGGTAATCACAGCACACAAAGTACTACTTGTTAGCCTTAAAAAATACAGATTTGTAATGCAAAGTCAAAAGCCATGCTGTAGTGTGCCATAGGAGCATAACAGGAGAGATCAAGGGCATTGGAAAACAAGATTGTGTGCGAAATACAACTCCCAGGTGAAAAAAAAAGCTGACTAATAACCTTTGCTTCTGAGGAAAGAGGGAAATCCAGTGAGGAACCTGCCAGTGTGACCTGAAGGAAAAATCTGTGCTGTTTCTTCAGTGCCAGTGGCACGTGCCAACTCGATGCTGAAGGGAATGTAATGGCATGAAGTGTGAGTGTGTCTGCATTTTACTGCCAGTATCCAGTTGTTCAGCACAGGGAGGAAAATACCAGAAACAAGGGCAGCAAGGTGATTAGTTCTTCACAAGGCATGAAAGTTTTGAAGTTAATTTTGTATAACTACACTACAAACAGAGATACATTCCCCTTTCAAACTCCCTTGTATTTACTAATACACCGGATACCTACAGATGTGAATCAGAAATGTACTTTCTGTGAATTTCTCCTTATAAATTCCCTTCACTAATCCCCTCAAAATCCATCTGAAAGCCGTTTAGGCAACCTGTCACCATGAACCTCATGTGTAAGCAGCTTACAAAATTTCACTCTTTGGCTGTCTTCTTTAGACAGCTAAAAACCTTTTTCTAACTTTGGACTACATTTATTCATGACCATTTTATTACAATTTGATCTTACGTTCTATGGTCACAGTTATACAGGGCCATGATAACTTTTTTCTGCCTTTGCTTTATGAGGCTGAATAAGTCAGCTTCTCCTATTTTCCTATCACCGGATGCTTTTTCTCTCTCGTAATAATCTCTGTAATCCTTCTTTGAAACATAGTTTCTTCTAAAATGCTCTGGTTGTCCTTAAGATATTTAAAAAAAGGGTATCTGGGAAACCTGAGACTTGAACATTCAGTAAGTTGTCTGTGTACATGTGTTAAAACATATAAATTATGCACTCTCGCATGTATCTCTATGCATGTATTTTAAAACTAAAGTATCAAGGTTCAGGATCTTGCCAAGCTCCTACCCTTGTGCTTGGGCTGGATGTTTTGGAGCCCTTCTCAGTGTAAGTAGCAAGATGGAAAGTGCAGCACAAAGACAATCAAAACATATCTAAATACAATAAACAATAGCTACCTCCTCTTACCTTCTGAGAATTGTGTAACCTGACCTAGTTACATTTTTAGAAAGTTGGTATGTGCCCCTACATGTATGGCTTCCAGCATAAAGAAACC
The DNA here is from genome assembly GCA_013396655.1 of Campylorhamphus procurvoides. Classification (NCBI taxonomy): domain Eukaryota; kingdom Metazoa; phylum Chordata; class Aves; order Passeriformes; family Dendrocolaptidae; genus Campylorhamphus; species Campylorhamphus procurvoides. The sequence goes on along the minus strand of WBMV01005603.1, from coordinate 212,160 downwards.
CTAGAACCAGGCATGTTGTTATCATGTCACTTTTCATACTCCAGTCATCTTAGGGGATTTCATAAATCAGAAGGATGTTATTCATATTTTAAACATTGTCAAAAACACTTGAACTCTGTTACGCCATTCTAATTTTAATTTTCCTTATTTAAGCCTCTTATAATTGCATACGGCTTAAATGCTCATATAGCTGTCAGTACTTTCCCCTGATTTCATTACCTGCAAATTCTTGATAGAAAGCTGTGCACTGAAACTGCTGTGTTGTGGAAGACTTAAAGGGGTATTTTGGATGACTTCTCCTGGGTCACCTTGCTATGGCAGTCAGCACTTACTTAAGATACCAGTCTTGTATTTTAGTAAATGTCACTGTATTGTTTTCTTTATGTACTGAAAGGCCATCCAAATTTTGGGCCTGATTCTGCAGTCACATCTACACAAGCCTAAATGTATACATATGCAGAGCATCTTTGACTCTAGGAGTGCCTTGAGCAAACAGCAGTTTTATAATCTTGATTAAATTTAATAGTCAAAAGAAGAGGCTAACCACAAATCAGTGATGGTGAAATATAAACCTTGCCCACCCCACAGAAATAAGAGGATTCTGTATTCTCATCCCCTACCCCAATCATACTTAGATCTGTTTGAAAGCCAAACCAAATTGTAAATGAATCCAAAACCAAACCGCAAATTGGCTTCTGGCACTTTAGATGCTTTTATTTAGGTGCCACCCAGCTATGGAGGCTCCACAAAACCAAACTGGTATCATTATCACCCTTTATTCTACTTCTGAGACTGTTTCTGGCACCATCTAGGGCAATTTGAAGCATAATTAACATCGAAAGGCAATGAAATTTTGACTGAAAATGCTGTATTACTGTGGTCCCACAGCTTTTATTTCCTGAATAGTATGTCAAACTTTTTCATTAGAAAGCCATTTTTTCTTCTTCTAACTCTCTTTAGGGTTTTTCCTTAGGCACTGGTCTTCAGAAATTTCTTATATTCAGGCCCATCTACATAAGCTTTGATAGTGAATTTTGGGGAGGATAACAATGGGTATTTTTGATTTGAGAAAAATTAGTATGTCTTCATAGTTTCTTAGAAGGCTGTCACAAGAATGGCTCTCCTTTGAAAGTCCATATTTGGTTTTTGTCACTACTGGGTTCAAGCTGCTCCAGATAAAGAATTACCAAAAGCCAGATTTTTGGAGATATTAGAAAGTTGTGTTAGTGAATGTTCCTGTAACGGGGAAGAAAAAGGGTGAGCACTGCAAGATTCTTGGGTGTGCAGTTTCAGCTGAGATGTAAAGGTTTGGATTATTGTTTTTGACAGCCCTGATGTTTTTACATTGGCATTGACTCCCTGTTCTTGCCTCTCCTTGAGCTCCAGGTGTGTAGGAACCACTGCCTTAGCTGAGGCAAGTTAGTCTTGCTAGCAGCTTATTCCTATCCCCATGAGGATTTGGACAACATGCTTAGCTTCTAAACTGGAAAAGCATAGCCCCAAAACGTTGTTGACTCTTGGCCTGTTGAATGTGATATGGGACAGTGGAGCATTGTGGCTGTAATGGAGACAAACCAATGATAAGTGCAATACTGGTTTCATCAGAGTCACTGGCAGATCTTATTTACTTCAGCAGGGCAAAGGACTCAACCCAGGGGGAGGTGATTCATCTTGACTCTTTGGGTATTTTAGTCTAAGTGTTGATCTCTGATCTATAAGTCTAGACTCAATGGCCAGGGGAGGGAAAAAGGCATATCTAGAGCATGATGCATCTCATCCTAAAATAGACATCCCAGATAAATTGTCTACACTACAATCTAGCTGTCCATTTCTCTCTGCTGGCTATAAAAAGCACTAGCTCCAAACTTGCATCTGTGTTGACACTTGGAGAAAGATCATTTGCAGTAGAAGACTGAAATGGCATGGAAAAAAATCCCACCATAGTATTTGGGCGGAAAGTTACCTTATCAGTGTTGTTACCTTATGGACAACAATACAGTACATACAGTAATATTCTGCAACATTCCTCTTTATGAGACTCAGGAGTGACTCAGAGATCAGGATTGTTTGTGGTTCCTAACCCCTCCATTTGCATGTTCCCCTGTGCTGGTAAGCGGGAGGAGATGGGAAGGAGTAAGGCATGGTGAATTGGCCTTTGTGCCTCTTCGTTTCAAACTCTTTTTCATTTAACTCTTACCCTAATGTTATGTTTCCCCATTTTCAAGTGTTTAGAATTTAACATTGCAGCTTCCAATCATGAGTGCCATTCCCTCCCTCAATTCTAAGTAAACTAATGAAAGAAATTAATAATCCCCATGTAATGCACAGTATAGCTGTAAAGTTGTAGGAGAGTATCTATTTGGATATTCACTTTCAACAGGTTTTTAAGCAATTGCTCTTAAGTGTCATGTTTTTACAATGATGGACTTATGTACAAAAATTAAAATCGTGCTTTTTACATTTCTAATTCTTTTTTGCTCAAGCATTTAGAAACTTCATTTTTTTCTGTGTGAGATAAAAAGTTGATAGTAGTTTACCATCCCCAAGGCTTCAGAAGCGATCAGGATATTTCACTGATGTGATGCCTGTGGATTCAGAGACACTTTGTTATTATCTAGCTGTCACTGTCTGGCTGTCAGGTTCTGAGAATTTCTGGTTCAGAAGAAGTGCTTGCCACAGCACCATCAGGTGCCCTTCAAGTTTTATTGCCAATTCCTCTTTTGTCTCTTTATGTGAGGCATCTCCAATTATAAAATGAAATTTCATTTCTGAAATTTCTTATGGCATAAGGGAGGAAGATGCCTGATGTTCTGTCTGCTCTGCATGGCATCGTTTGGGGGGATATTGCCAGATTCAACATACTTAAGGCCTGTGTGCAGGATTTGTGCTGCTAAAATTTGCTCTGCTTTTAGAGGAAGAATATCTGCAAAAGCACTCTGACATAAAAGAATTTTTTAGGTAAATAAAGGAGTGATTTAATTTTTACTGTGCAGATGAAAGTACAGTTTGCAACAGAATTTTCTCTTGCTCTGTGCATTTTGAAATACTGAAGGCTACTGTATTCCTACTGCTCAACACCCAGGTTTCTTTGCTGGTAAGCACAGGGATCATTTTCTGGGTTTCATTTTCAAACCATAGTGACACTGAAAAAGCAGTGGGAGCTGGATATGAGTGAAAATTCTGAAGACCAGAAAATACTCCCAGCAGACAGAGCTCTGTGCGGTAGAACTGATGGTTCAGATCACTTGTTAAATACTTAGAACTACTACTACAAAACAAACACTGGGATTAATCAGCAGAAAAGTCTGCAGGTTGAAAACCGTGAATGAGCAACTGTAGAAGGATTTTCAGAACCACTTCAGTCTGTTGATGTATCTCACCATAAAGTCTTTCCATATTCATATTTGTTTTTTGGCTGAAGAAGCCAAACAGTGGTCTGGCTGCTAGTACAAAGTGTTCTGTCTCTCTTCCCCTCCTGCCTTCCTGTATTGCCATGACTCCAAAGTGAGGGAGGAGTCCTGAGACTGAGCAGAATCAAATGCAGGTGGGGATTGAACGCTAAGCAGCCAAGACAAACAGTGCTCATGCTGTCTTCTGTCTTTTTTTCTTTTCTTTTTTTTTCCCCTTCCCCTGAATTGTCCTACATTTGGAGCTCTCAGCCTGTTTGTAGCTGCTGGTGCATGCAGTGATACTGGTTGCTGCAGCACTGCAACTCCCTGTTGCAGGCAAATACATGCTCATGTTTCTTTTACATTCTCTCCTCCCCCTCCACAAACCTTTTTCCCCCAGTAGTTCAGTTTTAAAAGGAAAAAAAAAAATGCAGTGAATAATAGATCTGTGCAAAAAGCCCGGTAACAAAGCCAGGAGAAACTTGGCCAGCTTTCAGCTTTGTTACAGACTCAAAGCTCAGTCCAGGTGTGTGGAAAATTTTGCGACTGTTCTTCAGACTGCTCGGCAAACCTGGGCCCTCTTCCACTCAGACTGGAGATGATTTCTGGAGTCACATGGCAGCATGAGGAAAATCCAGCTCCCACATGGTTTGTGGGTCAAAACCTCAAACTGAAACCAAGGGACATCCAAACCTCAGCACACAAACCCAACCAAAGCAGAAGGTTTACACAAAAGCTGAGTCCCACAGTGCTGAATTTGACAGGTCACTAATTTTTCCCTGTAAGCCTCAATTTTTAATTATAAAAATATGATTATTAATTTTTTGCCAGAAAATTATACTGAAATGTTGTGCCTGAAATGCCATTAATCTCTTACATCATCCAAAGACATATGGTGAAAATGTTAAACTGTAGCAGCAAGAACTAAAACTAATCGCATCTTCTGTTGGCTAATTTGTTCCTTTAGGCAGCATTTTGCCACATGATCTTTCTCCTGGGCCCAGCTCTACCCCTGCAAGGTCTGTCTTTCTGGTTGTTGAGTTTAACCATGCACTGCAGAAAGTACTTTTACTGGGTCCCAACAGCAGTGGACACAGAAGGACCGCTCCTGGAGTGGTATGTGTGCATGTAACAAATACAGCTGTGCAGTCGGTTTTTATATGCTCTAATGTAAACATCAGCTTGTCTACCAGGTATTCTCTAAGCCAGCAGTAGGTGACTGCTGTTGGAGAGGCTTGCCATGCTTTATCACAGGGTATGGTTGTCCTTCTTCTCTTTGTTGCCTCCTTAAATTTAAAATGCGAGTCATACATTCTGAAAATACAAACCCCATACTGGCACTTTCCTTGTTTCAGTGGCACAGGGTGGAAGTGGAGTCATTCGGACATGGTCTGTGAGTGGTGCCTCCCATCTGACATCCTGCCCACCCATCCTCTCCCTGCTCCCACTCAGAGGAGCTCTGCACAGCTCCCTGCCAGCTCACCATGGTATCTCAGCCACTCCCCAAACAAGATTAATTGAAGTTGAGGATCACCTTAGAGAAACAGAAGGCATTATCAGGTTGTGTTTTTTTAGCTCTGATCCTCAAAAAACCTCACAGGCTTTCTTGTCATCAGCTAGGAAAAAAAAGCCCTCTGCCATCATAAGGCACTTGTTGAGAGGTGATAGAGGATTTAACTTCTGTGGGTGCAGAGAAAATCTTTTGCCAGCGCTGAATCAACATCCAACTCCCATGCCAGCAAGAAAATTCTCCCCATAGCCAGCGCCCACAATCAGCTCAACATTTCTCACTAGGACTCAGACCCCAGCTGCCTTTTGGGCTGCAGGCAATTATGAAACATGGTTGTTCCTCCCCTTTTTCTCCTAGCTGCATAGTGATGTATAGATTAAAATCTGTATCTTTCATGTTTCGCTCTGTGGAATACTGCTCAACACATGACCACTCTTTTTCTGCATTACTAGAGGTATCCATGTGCTTTTAAAGTACCTCCAGAGTGGAGCACAGGGTGAATGCCCAGCCTGAAAGTGCAGCAGTTGCACTGTATGTGTGGCAGTATCCTCACGAAGAGAAGGGTCTTGCTGCCTTCTAGCAAGTGCCAAGAACAGTCCTTTTAAAAAGAATTCAGGAATGTCTAGTGATAGCCTAATATGCTGCAAGGATTGCAACACTAACTGGCAAAGAATAGAAGAAATAAAATACTGTTAATTGGGAGCCAAAGATCTTTTGTAAACTCTTGCTGTTGCTTTTGCCATGCTCAGTGGAACTTTAGGGTGGGTAGTCCAATGTATAGTGACACACAGACATAAACTTCTCAAGAAGTCATGCTACCAGTACCCATGACTGGGATTTTTTTGGCTTATCATATCCTGGGTTAGTACAGTTGTTCTAAATCTTGTTTAAGTTTGTTCTGCTTGCTCAATTCGGGAGAATTTAACTTGTCAGACTTTATAACAGTGAAGATCCTCTTTCTTGCTTCACAACTTACTACAGTGGAATTGCAAAAACTCTAGGGAGAAAGTCAACTAAATAAGTGATGAAAACACTCCTAAGGATATTAAGAATTTGGATTTTGTTTGCTTGTAACAAAAACCTACTGTCAATTTGAGTGCTAAATTACTTGATATTGTTTGGTTTTTAAAAATTAATGGTAATTCTGCAGCGTAGGTCTTACTGATTGCCTTGGTGCTTTAGTTCAGAGCAGGAATGCACTTTTGAAAAGGTCATCTGACAATCATTTGTTACAGGCTTGGGTTTTTTTGAGAGCAAAAGAACGTGAGACGGCTATGAATGAAATCAAACTGTACATATATGCTACAGGAATACACTTAGCAAAATTTTGCCCCTAAGTGGCATTCCCTCCCTGGGTCCAGAGTAGAGCTGGTGTGGAGCAAACCCACCTCCAGAGAGAGGCATGTAGTGGTGATGATGGCTCTGGCACACCAGCCAGTCTGCTGCAGAGATCTCCCTCACCTGCACTGCCTCACTTGCTGACACAGAGACAGCTGCTGGTTCCCAAACTCAAAAGTCTCCTCTTACATTTTATTCTACACCAAATGAGAATGCTCACTTGAAGAATAAGAGGGAGAGGGTGCATATATCTGTGTCTTGTTTTGTCAGGTCGTTGACCATACTGGAAATCTAAACCAATTCCACTTCTGACATAAAGCACTTCTGAGTAAGATGAGTCCAGGCCTTGGTGCCATCATGACTCAGGTCCCTATTTATCCCGAGACATGAGAGGGGAAGTATTGATATGAAAGGAAATCCATCCAGCTGACTGTCCTGCCTGCATGGAACAGAGCAGCAGGGAACAGAGCAAGCCTACAGTGAAACATATGAACTCATAAGAATATATGCAATGTTTTGTGAGGTTCTGGAGAAGCAATTGTTAATTGACCTCTGCTAAAATTCTGATGTAGAATAATCATTCTTGTGAGCCTGAGTAGGAGACATGTATCCTGGAATACAGTGAATGTCCTTGCAGTCTGGTATTTGTGACTTCCCGTCAGATTACAGTTCAGTTATTCCACATGAAAAATAATGCCTTAATTGTAAACCAGTTCTTTTAACTTTTAAAATATGGAAACTTTATTCTCCTCTATCTGCTGAATGTTTTTATGAACATATGATATAGAAAGGGTTAAAGCGCATTTGGCCTCTCTAGTGAACCTGATATAAGAGTAAAACATGGAAAGGCAAAGGGTGCCTCAGCCTTTGGCCAGGTGAGTTTATATGGTATTTGGGGTCTACTGAAAGCAGGCATTTTTTTCTAGTCCTCAGGGTCAGTATATTTTAATGTGACTTTCTGTATAAAGCCACTCTGAAAAAAACACTTTGCACAGTACTTTGCTGCTGCCCACCCAGTGTTGTATTCACTGTGTCCTTGGGAAGTACAGCAACGATGACACCCATCTGTGCCGTGCTGGGAAACTTCTGCTGTCTTTGTAGGAGTGAATACACAGAGTAGTTATGAAGCAGTGAGTTGTGTTAAAGTTCTTGGAGGCTCAGCAAGTGATTTAGTGGTCACAGCTGTTTGTTTGCAGACAGGATTTGGACAAGTGGAAATATACTGACCTGTGATTTGAGACCTACTCCAAGCTCTGCAAGCTCTTCTATGTGACCTTGGGCAAATCACTTCTCTGCTTTTCCTCCCTCTATCTGTCTTGTCTATTTAGTCTCTCAGGAAGCTCCTAAAAGCAGAGACTGTATCTTGCTCTCTGTTTGTACAGTCCTAACATAACAGGGCCCCAGGCTTCCTGAAGTCCCAAAGATGCTGTTGCAACACAAGTTGTAAATGTTAAAGAGGTGTAAGAATCTGGCCCCGCTCACCATCATCACCATCTGTTTTCCTATGGCAAATTAGTAGTATGAAAGCACACAGCTGAGTGATTAGAGCTGTGACCATTCACTAGACTCCCTGGGTTCTGCTCCTGGGTTTGGCACTGCCGTGCTTTGTAACAAGAGCTGTTTAAAAATTTTCCAGCAACATACTGTTGGTTTTTCTTCCTTACAGAGTGTCAAATTAGTAAAAACTGAAAATAAAGAGGGGGGGGGAAAAGTCAAGCCCGTGCCAGTTTTAACAAAGCTTTACTGGGAAGATGATTCAGGGGCCCAGGCTGCAATTCCTGGAAAAACAGAAAGCAAGTAACCTCCTCTTCTCACCTCTTCTAGAGGAGCCAGTAGTGTTCACATGCACTACAGAAGGCTGTGGTTGAAATCTCTGCTCCAGCAAAAGTGTTGCATAAAGAAGACGTTGTTGTACTTGGTAATGTTATGGTGGCTGGAGTCATCACCTGGAGTGCCAAAAGGTTGGTTCTTTCTTGGAACTCCACAAATGGGCACCTGGCTTCCCCACTTCTTGATAACAGTCACCACTAGACTCTGATGTCCCAAGGAGAAACGGATTGAGATTTTCTCTGTAGCTTTATGCTCACAAATTTGCAAGGTTTTGAAGTTGTCCACAATGGAAAGGAAAAAATAAAAAAATTCTGTTCTGAACAGATAGGGAAACCATTTGCTGCTCAGCTCCTTGTGAAAGCAACTTAATTTCTTATTATCTTTGTGTATCCTATAGTAAGTGGTACACTGGTACTTTTAAATAACTTCTGTAACATGCTTTGTTATGTTTAACAAACATAATCACTTCTCCTTTGGGTCTGGTACTTCATCTGATCTGGCTGCAGGTGTGGGAAGGCAGCTGTATACTGGTGCTTTGTGCCCTAGAGATTGGGCACCACATGGAGCAGACACCGGGCAGCTTCCTCTAAGCTCAGCTGCAGCAGCAGCTAAGGAGATGTTGGCTCCACAAATATTCATTAGTTTTTGGTTGTGTTTCCTTCACACAACACTTCCCTATAGTGATATAATCAGCTATGCTGACTTTCTGCACCACCCAGGACACCCCTGGAGAAAGGGATCCCTCCAGCTGCACAGGGAATGCAAGCAGCAAGGAAGTATGCACCGCTGCTCCAGCATGTAACTCTGTCAGGATGAAATATTCTGAAATCTTTTGAATCTGATTAATTCTTTACACAGGAAATTTTAAAATATACCCTGCTATAGGTCAAATTGTTCCTGGCTTCTCTTTAGTAATTCCCCATTATTTGTTGGAAATCATGTCATCCAAAGGACTGAAACAAATTGATAATGGGAAGTCTACATTTAATCATAAAACTACCATATTTCAGCTTTTGTCTTACATAATGGATGAGGCAATGATTGGTGATGCTGCTTTTTGTGTTAATCAAGCCACTGAATTACTAAATTATTTCTATGGTTTTTATTCCACTTTTCTTGGAAGAGGTTTCTTTGACAAGCAGGTGTTTCTTTCCAAGATCATAATCAGTGCAGAAACATAGGGTAGCTTGGAGCTGTCACATTTCCACCAAAAGTATTTCATTACTACTATGTTTATGTCTGCATCCATTTAATGAGATTTCTATAGATCATGAGACCCACTTAGTATGTCCTTAACCCCATAATGATAGGAAATGGTACTCCTGACTGCCAGACTGATTTCCCTCATGAGGGTCATAATGTTAAAATTTCCTTTCCAAAACTAAGAGCCATATGTTGCCACATGGAACTGCCATCGGTTGCTTGAATGAGTCAGTGCCCTGAATTTTATGACAACTGGAATGGCTACTAGGGTTGAAATTAAACTTTTTGAGTTCAGGAGTTGCACTCACAAAGGAGGCCAGTGTCTGAAGTGATGTGGAGCATACCAGTGCAGAACTGAGCTCATTTCCTAGCTTGGATCTGTCATTTCTTCAGGAAGAGGATTTTGCATCTGTTCCTCCTTGCCTAGAGGAAAGCAGGCTTATTAACTGTATTTCTTCACTGAAAGGGTTGTCAAGTATTGGGACAGGCTGCCCAGAGAGGTGGTGGAGTCACCATCCCTGGAAATGTTCAAGAAATGACAGGACATGGCACTTAGTGCTGTGATTTAGTTGATACAGAGATGTTTGGTCAAAGGTTGAATTTTATGATCTTGGAGGCCTTTTCCAACCTTAATGGTTCTATGATTTTGTGAAAATACTCAAAACCTTGAGCTTCAATGATGCCCAAGTCACTTTGGTCACTGAATCGTGCAAGACATAGTTTAATAAAACCTACCACTACTGGCACTATTTGCACAGAGAGGAAACAGAAAATTTATTCATGGGAAGATTTATCCCCCTTTATTTGCATTATTATCAAACTGAGATATTTCAGGATGAGGCAGATATGGGGGAGTTGTTTGTTTTGGGTTTTATTTTGATTTTTATCTCTCCATGCTCAGGCAATTTTGTGAGCCTGCAGCTGTAATTCCAGGAGGAAACAGGTGAAATGGAAAGTAAACTGTCAAGTAATGTAAAGTTATCACAGCACTGTTTGCCAGCCCCAAAGCAGGAATCTTGAGAAACAGGAATGAAATCCTCCAAAATAAGTTGCAGTGCCAGTCTGTTGTGGTGTAAGTGACTGTTGTTATATATTCATATGAGGCATAGGAAAGTATTTGGCATTACAATAATTAATTATGCAGATCCAAATTTCCCAGTAACTCGTTGCAACTCTTTCTGCTCTGGTATGTTTATGAGGCTTAACTGACATTCCAAGAAAGGAGAAGTTTAACACAAAACATGACTAAATGAAAGTCTGGTTTATCCAAGGGTTTGCTTTGGCTTTTGATTTGTGGCATCTAATGTGATGGATTTGGTAGTGCTTTGTTACATGAAGATGATGCAGTACTGACAGAGGCTATTTGACATTAGAAATGCAATTCATTTGTACTGATTGATGGATTGCAAAATCCAGCTTTTTGCAGATTCCAAAAATAAAACAAAGCATGAAAAGGAAACTCATTTTTGAAGAATCCCTATAAATACTTAACTTTTAGATTCTTCCACAATGAGTAGATACTAAGTTTCAGCAGCTACTCTTAAAATTGTATTTCTTCATGTATTTCAAGCCATTGGTGGTTTTTGTTTCCCTTCCCCTCTCCCAGCCCCAGTCTCTCTCACAGTCAAAGTGTCTACAATACCAATGTTGGTTTGTGCATGTCATAGCTCTTAATCTGGGGGCCATGAACTCAGGGTTTCTCTTCTAACATAAAAGGATGGAAAGAGGCAAGAACTTGTATCATCTCTGAGATGAGTTCTATGGAGCCATGCCAGTGTTCTGCTAAACAGCGATCTGTAATGCAAAAATGTATTCCTGCAGGTAATTCTGTCACTAGAGGGAAGACCAGAGATTGATGGGTTATGGGTCTGACTCAACACTCATTGAAGTCAAAGGAGAGATCTCCAATGATTTTAATAAATGCTTCTTTTAAAGTATGAATTGGTGACAAGCCAAACTTAGATTTGAACTCTCTCAGAATCTGGGAAACAGTTGAGAGGTGATGTAGTTAAGAGCTGAGCCCTAAATTCAAGAAATCTCTGTGCTACTCAGCTCTGAAGTCTGCTTTAGAGTCTCTGGTGTAAAGATCTGTGAGATTTTATGGTGTTAAGTCCTAATTTTACAGTAGGAATTAGAAGGATGCTTCACAATCAATTTCTTTCAGGTGAAAAAGGGATAGAAACACAAACTGTCAGTAGGTTGGATTTCTTGGTTAACATGGTATATAACTATGTGATTGTCCACATGAATGGCCAACTTCTGTTACATAAGGCACATAAAATAGCCTGTTCTGACTATGCTGAGTTTCCCACTGCTGGTCTTACCATGTAAGTAGTCATTCAGCATTTCAAAGCTTCACCTACTGTTCTAGTGCTAATTTTCCATGTGAACAATAGTAACTGACGTGTCTGGAAATACAGTCTTGTAAAAGGAACAGAGGTTACTTCAAGGTACTCTCTGTTTTAAAACGAGTTTGATCACACAGGAATTTGCATAGCTAGTATTGTAAGTGATAATTTAACTTTTTTTTTAGTTAAATTTGGATTTACTGATGGCACAGCTTTACACTCTTGAAAGTTGGATCATTCAGAAGTAGGTTATTCTCCAGTTTGTTCTTCACAAATCATTCACTCTTGTTCATTCACCTTTGCCAGTAATCTAGATAACTCATCTAGTGCTGCTCCAGGGGTGCTGAGTTGTGCTAGATTCAGAACAAATTCATACTATACTAAGTAAAATACACATTTTTACTTGATGGATGAATCTTTCAGTGCCCTCAGAAATGTGAAGACTATATAATTTCCCAAAAGCATGAGCTGTGCAACATTTGGAAGTGTAGATTTGTCGATATTTGTTTAACATACGTAATACTTAGTGATATATACAAAATTAAGATATTCAGCATCTCTGGATGTTTTTCTTAAATATTTGACTATGTGGAACAAGAAGTGCTTCTTAGAATTGAAAATAAAATTATGGGATGCGTGAGTCTCCCTAACTTATTTGCTTGCTTGTAAAGTTTGGATGGGTGAAGTTTGTTCTACATTTCAAAAACATCATGTTTAGGTTTTTCAATAGCTATTTCATCTGTGGAGCTGTCTCGATTAATTGGGTTTGATTACTGGGGTTTTCTAAGCATGAAAATTACCTATTTTTTCATCTTTCACGTGAAATAGGTATTTCTTAAAATGTATGCAGACACAAATATGTGTTAAAATATGCCTTTAAAGGCTAATATTAATTCACTGTCACACATTAAATCCAGTCTTTCTTTTGGAATATATTGTCCTGAGGCACAAGTACAGATGATTTTAAAGACTGTAGTTAACCTGAGACAAAGCACAAGACATGAAGAAGATGGTGAAATCTTCTTTAGAGGAGCTCCAGATCATTTACACCTGAGCTTCCAAGTGACTAGAGAGTACCTGTGCCATTTCCTATTAAATTGCAATTCATTATGAAGAATCCATGGGTGATTCTTTCATGCTTTCATCTGTCTTAGTAATAGCCACTCCAAATGGAATAAACTAAAGATTGTGAAAATTTTATTTTTCTTTCTACTTCTTATTGTCAATGCTAACATAAATCAGTTTCACCATAAGGGGGGGCGGAGGAAGAGGAAAAGTAAATACAGCTGTAATTGTAAACATTTGTAACATGAGTTATGGACATGGGATGCCAGAATTTTTAGTCTTTAAAGAGTATGTTTTTATAGTACGGAACATAATACTGCAAAACTGAGTAACAGCATAGAAACTCATATGACTTCTCTTCCATGATGTTAAAAGCATACTCAGCGTATTCGTTTCCAAGCAAGATCAAGTGACTTCTTCAAAAACTTAATACCTTTTTTGAAATGTTTTTGTTATCTGAATTGTGAGGACATAGGTATTTACCTGGTGTAAACTGCTGTTACACCATTTAGTTAGCGGAAATAGCAATTTATCCCAGATGAAAATCCAGCCTAAAATCTCTGGTATTTTGTTTTCACTTCAATCAAACCGTATTAATTATAGTTCTTAATATTAAGACTTGTTTAGGCTGTTGCCATCAAAATTTCAGTTATTACAAAATAATTTTATCTGATGTTAAATGTAACAATTTCGCCCTGTCTTAATTCACTGAAGCATCTGTTGTTATTTCCAGACTTTCAAGCCCACAGCTTTGATGTTTCATCATTCTGTTTGCATATTTCTAACTCTTTCACCATCATACGGAGCATATAGTACTTAGATTAGTTTTAAAGGTCTTTCATGATATATCTCCTTCCTGGCTTCGGATTATTACCCTTGCCTTTGGTTTATCACTCACACCAGCTTGCATCACAAAGTTCCCAGATCATTAGAGAAGCTCAATTGTATTTCATCCCACATACATATATATATATATATATGTGATCAGAGTCAGTCTCCATAAAGGTATTCCACCTTTTTAGATCCTTCTGCAAAACTCATGCCAGTATAAAGTACCCATCATACTGCCTGTTGTGTCCTTCTTGTCCCCCATCTATTTTTTGTTACTCTATGACATTTGGACTAGAATACACATGAAGCAGGAACTGTCTTCTCCCTTGTTCTCTTTCTTTTGTTAATTTGTAGTCTGGCAAAACTGGAATCCTCATCAGATTAGTCTTTCCTGAAAGTATGATAATAAATACATAATTGAAATGGTCATAATGGTTGTCATTGCTCATGCATGTGGCCTAAGATTGTAAAGGACTCCTTCAGTGTACATTCACCCTGTGTTTCCACACAGCACTTTCTTTTGTGGCTTCTTCAGCTTCTCCAGGTTTGCTGTGGTTGGGAACAGACCTGCCAGCTCACAAGGAAGATTAAGGGTCATTGCATTAATTAGAAACCAAGTTCAAAAGTGAGCTAGATTAGACATTGACACGTATTCCCTCTTGTGAAATTAACTTTTATGAAAGTATTTGAAATTTAAAATATTTGTCACTGACAGCATCTTGTAATTATTCACTTATGATTGAGAAGGGATTTTCCTCTGTGTTTTTTAACTCAGATGAAAGTAAATGTGTCTTTGGTTTGAGCTATCATGTGGAACCAGAACAATTTTTGAACTTGTCTCTCTGTCCTTTAGAAATTATATATGCGCCTGTTACCTTCCTTAATGTATGTACTCACTGCAATGTTTTCTGCCTGCATGGGGATTTCAGTTATTAATGTTAATTTTTTTCTCTATGTGTCTTGGGTCAGTTAAGTGACCAGTTAGTCAGTTAAGTGGTCAGTTAAGGTTTCTTTGATTAAAGGGAAAATAAATTTACTGTCAGGCAAGTTGAAGATTATAGTGGAAGGGGCAGCATGCTGAGGCTTGTCCAAGGTTATTGCTATCTGTATGGTTTCAGAAAAAGATTAGCTGAAGGCTATTAGTTATCTGAATAACTCCCTTCAGAATGTCTATCCACTAGCTATGTGAGTAGGGACCTTACAGTGTTATTTCCTGCTTTTGTATTTAGTAATGCAGAAATGTGCAAAGTGGTTTGTTCATGACATGTATGTCCAAGGCAGTATTTGGAGTGAAATACATGAGCATTGTTTGGGGTAGTGTACAGTACATAAGCCTCAGGACTCAGCCCCTGTATGATTCACTTCTCTGCTCCTGGAGTCATGGCGTTTTCTGACTCGCTTGTCCTATGCTATGATTAAACAGCAATCTGTTTACTGAAGGATTTCTAAAGCTGTAAAACTAAGCAGAACACATGTCCAGAGAAGTGAACAGCACGTCATAAATAAAGAGCAGTTTATTCACAATCTCTCCAGCAGCTGATGAACCTATCAGGCACAGGAGGGCTTTCAGGACAGGAAACGTCTGTGAAGGACAGAAGCTAGTTTGGGAACAGTGATTTATCATCGCATGTTGTGTGAAAACAGCAGCATGTTGATACATCTGTAGAGCCCAATATATAAGCTGTTGAACAATTTGTCCCAGGGAACTGAAGAATAAAAAAAAAATATTGATCTCTAGTTGAGTTCTGCTGGCCTCCGAATCCTATCTAGGTAAGTGAGGAGTCTGCTGGCCCAAAAGATGTCACAGGAGGGAGGTCTGGTCAGAAGCCAGGACCCTGGGCTGTGTGTGGAAACACAAGCAATTTTCTCTGCCCTCAAGAAGTGTCTGTCAGCTGCAAACTCTCTGACCTGCTTATTGGATCAGCATAAAGGGATAAGGACATTCATTAATCCTCTCCCATGTTCTTTACAGAAGTTGTGAGGAGGAAGCTGCTATCAGCAGCAGCACAAACATGCATTCCTTTGGCTCCAGCTGGATGTGAGCCAACAATGTGCTCTTGCTGCCCAGAAAGCCAACCATATCCTGGGCTGCATCAAAAGCAGCTTGGCCAGCAAGGAGAGGGAGGTGATTCTGCCCCTCTGCTCCTCCACTTGGGTCTCCTGAGACCCAACCTGGAGTGCAGCATCCAACTTTGGGGTTCCCAGCACAGAAAGGACATCGATCTGTTGGACCAAGTCCAGAGGCCACCAAAATGATTAGAGGAATGGAGCACCTCTGCTATGAGGAAAGACTTGAGAGAATTGGGATTGCTCAATTTGGAAAAGAGAAGTCTTCCGTATGACCTCATTGCAGTCTTGCAGTACCTGAAGGGAGCCTACAAGAAAAATGGAGAGAGACTTTTTACAAGAGCGTGTAGTGACAGGACAAGTGAGAATGGCTTCAAACTGAGAGCAGGTTTAGATTAGATATTAGAAAGAAATTCTTTACCATGAGGATGGTGAGACACTGGCTCAGAGTAGTTGTGATTGCCACAGAGTAGTTGTGGATGCCCCATCCCTGACACAGTTCAAGGCTGGATGGGGCATTGAGCAACCTGGTCTAGTGGAAGGTTTCCCTGTCCATGGCAGGGGGCTTGGAACTAGATGATCTTTAAGGTCCCTTCCACCCCAAGCCATTCTGTGATTTTGTGATCAGTTCCAAAGGCTCATGTTGCTGTCGCTGTTCTCTAATTGTGGAGAAAGGTCTGTGTGCATCAAATGTCAAAAAAAAGCCCCTGAAATTGTATGTGACTGTTCCTTAAAGCTATGAATTCTTTTCTGGGTTTTGGATGGGGGTTTTTCTGAGTTGGAAAAAAAAGGCATATAAGAATTGCTAGTAATTTTAAAGAAAATGAAAGTAAAAACTTCTCAAAAGGAACGTGTGAGTTTCCAGATGTCCCCAGACTGTTGAGACATACTTTGTAAAGGAAGAATGTGTGAAGTTTCCTCACTATGTGGTGGATACTTTTGTCTACATGATCCCCTATCTCATCTTGCCTATTTTTCCTTAAATTACTAATCCACAGAACTAACTGATTAATTTGATTAGGATTGGTGAGAGATATACCCTCTAAGCATATTTTCCTCCCTACCACATGAACTCGTGTGTGTTAAGACTTGTCAGGCAACAATACTTTGGTCAACAGTGCCTAGCACTGGGTTCAGATTAGCGCTCCAAAGGTGAAGAGGTTTCCTCAGCCTTTAGGAAACAAGCCATCCTTCCTTTCTGAAGGGCATTGTACACCTCCACCAGAGAGACAGAGTAACACACACACTGTAAATTTTAATTTTAGATGGTGAGACAGTGCAACCTGGAAGAGGCATGGTAAAATGATGAAACTCTTTGCATAAACAGCTTATTTTGGCTGCACATCCATTTAAACTGGAAAATTCCCTTTTTCCCCAAGCTAACTGTAGTTTTTTCTCTTATTGTTTATTCTTGGGTTTTTTTAATTCTGTCATGTTCTTAATGAGAAAAGAAATGTGGTGTAACAGATTATCCTAGCATAGCAGGATCCAGATTAGGAGCATGGGTACCTTGGAGATTAGGTAGGTATTTTTTCCTCTGAAAAATGGCTAAAGTGGTGTATGAACAGATTCAGGGCTTATTATTGAAAGGATTAAGTCCTGCTTTTTTCTAGAACAAACTTGAACAAAGACCAATCTATTTTGTTCATCTTTCATAAAAAGATTAAGCAGACTGCTTTATGATGTGTTACAGTAGTCACACACTAGAAAATTCTTTCCAAAGCAAAGACGCCTTTTTTATTCAATTTAAAAAAAAAGAAAATTAAAAAAAATTGTAAACAGGAATGGACAGGAACTGCCATGTTCCTAGGCTGATCCAGTGTGAACATGTTGCTCCTCAGTTTGAAGGTAGTTGGCAAGTTTTTGGCAGGAATATTATTTATTTAATTAATTAGTGTGAAAAGAACTGTTTGGCTTGTTTTCCTACTCTCCTTTCCATCAAGAGCTTTTCCCTGTTGGATACTCCATCACTTCTTGCATACCACTTTTGCAACCTACTCCCTTTAAGCTAATGCATTATGCTTTTCCTTCAATTTTGTGAACCAAGTTAAATCATGAGCAAACTAACTGTCTCTGACTCTCAGATGCTCAAAGCAGATCCCATGGTTTTATTGCTAAGCCATTAAGAGACTTCTTTTTCTTTTTTTTTTTCTTTTCACTTAAAACTTCTCTGGACTGGGTTCAGGCCAGAGGCAGTTTCCCCAGCTCACAAGTTTCATACTCTGCATGGAAGACAGCCTCCAAATAAGCATTGGCCCTCCCCTTTGGGAGCCCCACAGTCCATCAGTTTTGAACACACCAGCCTGATCAGCAGAGATTGTCAGATGTATTGGGACACTCCATCAATTTAATGTGGAGACAGAATCCCCTTTGGGAAGTACCTGGTGGTGGTGTGGGGGAGATTTATAGAGACCAGATTTTTGTTGGGACTCGATGATCTTAGAGGTCATCTTCCAACTCAAAGGATTTCATGATTCTCTGAAAACCTACCAAAAAAAAAGTGTAGTGAATGTACTCCTCTCTGCTGAGGGTATGGGAGGGTCTTTTCTTGAAGAGTTCTCTCATTCCTAATGGGCACCAGAAGCAGAGGGGAGTGCTTGGAGGGTAGGCACAGCAAGCAGAAGGAAATCATTATGTTAGGTTTTTTCTTATCAGTTCTGCAACTTAAAACTACCCTGAAGAGACATGTTTCGACAGAGCTCTTCACACTTTCAAACAAAAGAGCTTTTCTCTCTTCCTCCCCCCTCGCCCTCCCCCTATTTTGGATCTACGGCTGGAGAAAAATGATTGCAGGCATTGTCTGGCAACAACAACCACAGAGTCTCTTCTGGAAACATGTTGGGTCAGGTTCATGAGCGCGCACAGAAAGAAAGAGAGAAAGGGGGGAAAAAAAGCTCCCTGGCCAGATAAATAACTCACTTTTGGAAGATGCTTCCCCAGTGTTCCTGCTGTTCTGTAACAGCCCCAGCCAAGATCCAGCTATGTCAGTTGTTTAGTCACTGGTACTGGGAGAGGTGATACGCTAACAAAAGTATGCAGTAACAAGCAGTTAAAATGTGTTCTTTTATTAGTTTTTCAGTAAATACAGGGAAGATAACTAGTGACTAATTTCTGCTTTTAATGTAGTTCATGTTGTGAACATGAAAATGAGCAAAGGAATAATTTCTCGGTGGCTGGATCCTCTCACTGACCCTGTGCATGTTTGCACTGAAACAAAAGAAACTAGATTTCTGCCCATGCATTACTGGAAAAAAACCCCATCTATAATTTTGTATGTGTATCGTGACAAAAGGAAATAATTTGAGTATGAAATGGGGAGCTGATTAGAACAGTAAAATAATCAGATGTTAAAAGGAGCAAACACAGTGTAACGGCTAAAAGCCCAGGAGTGGGAATCAGGCCAGCTGGGGTTCTGCTTCCATTCAAGCATGCTGTGCAACTCTGAGTAAGTCAATAAACCTTGCAGTGCTTCAGTTTGACCATCTGTAGAATGGAAATAATAAAAATATTATTCCCTGTCTCCCCAAACTGCAGTGAGGCATTGAGATGAGTATTGAGTCAGAGTGCTGTGAGTTGAAAAAAGACAGATTTAAACTTTCCCAAAGTTCAGAAGTTTGCATCCCGTTCATTTCTGTTTGGGAGGCTCAACTCCACCTTTGCAATTGTAAATCTGTTCTCCTCCCTCCTCTGTAGCTGGTAGGCGTCTGTTGGCCTAATGTGAACAGTCAACAGACAAGATGCATTTATGTCCATGACATTATGAGTCAGAGATGTGTGTTGCACTTTGGGAACTGTGGCAACAGGGCAAAGAGTGCACAGCTGAGGATGAAAAATTGAAGGAAAACCGTGGGACTAGTAGTTAAATTCTTTACATACTTCAGAAATCTCTCTCTAAAACAATCCACTCAAGACCCAAATCTCGTGAGCCCATGCTGTATACTTTTAATTATGACAGCATCTTTCTCCTTTGAATTTTTATGCAGCTCTGAGTCAGTGTGCTCCAGAGCCCGGCTATCACCAAGATATATCTCCGTGCTTATCCCTCAGCACCTTGAGAAACACCATTGAGGTGGATGAGGAATATTCTCAGTGTACATAGTTGCTCACAGTCATAAGTCTTGGTTAGGGCTTAAGCATATGCAGCAAAGGGACAGTTAGGACACATGAAATACTGTACAAGTTAGCCTTGGTAAATTAGCTTTGAATTGTTTCTAGCTATAAATTGTTTTCCCTGTTAAATTTCATCTCTGATTCTGGGTTGTAGCTAGAAACAGAAGTGCTGAAATACAAATCCAGGCTTCCTAGTGTATTTGGTTGAATGTCAGAGTCTCCAGAGGTTAAAATAAGTTCCAGAGATTATTCCAATGGTTTGTTTGCTCGTTGAAAGTAATTTCCAGATCTCTGAGTAGTTCAGAAGGTGAAACAATCAATTAAATACACTCATGTGCGTACACACATGCACAGAATATCCTCAAGGTGGTTAATGTGGCAAAACGTTTAAAAGGCACCAGGAGCCCAGTTCAATAAAGCTGCAAAGACCACAGCAGTTTGGACATTCAGTCTCTTCACAGCCTACAGCTGGAACTTCCCACATCTTCTGTATCTTACACGAAAGCCAAGTAACAAGCAAAAGGGCAGCACAATTATTTTTTAATAGTAAAATGTACATTTTCTATAATATAAATTCTTTCATTTTGCACTCCAAAGTAATTATAACAATAAATATACTCATGTAAAATATTTTACCTTTTCCTGTGTATGGTTGGCAGTGGGTTTTAGTTTTTCACATAGCCCTCACTAAAAGTCAGCCATATGGGAAGGGCTTACAGTGTGTTGTAAACAGCAGGTTCAAATCAAGGCTAAACCAGTCCTTTCGCTCCAGCCAAAGCCACAGGGTGATTGAAACTCCAATCTATTGCAATATTGGAAACAAACTACTGTGCAGTAAATTGTAAAGACTATTTTTTCATGTTGCTACTCTTATATGAATGTATTTTCTTTCAACTACAAAATGGGGTGAAAAATCTGAGACAAAACAAAAGGAGGAAGAAGAAATCTTTTCAGTTACAGAATAAGCTTTTTTGTGGTCTTAAGTTCACAATGCTGCACAATAGTGAATTTAAAGAAATTCTAAACTACTGAGTTGAGAAGATTGTTTATTTACGTGCTCTAAAAGTCTTTACTTCTTGTTATATGTTTTATTTTATGTTTGGCAAGATGGCAGCTGAGTCCTGAAAATCATCTCAGTTTAGGTATCTCAAAGCAATTTTGAAGTTCTGAAGCGACTTCTAAAAAAACATCTTTTTTTCTAACACTATGAGCTTTAATCCTGGTCTGTACATGCAGATTCTGTAACACTCAGTAGAATCTTTGGGAATTCTCCATGTACTGAGTTTCCCATGAAGTTCTGAAAGCAGAGTTTTGCCTTTCTTATCTTACTGTCAAATGATTGAATACCTTTTTTCTTTTTTTTAAGTTTTTAAAGCAGTGGGAGCTTAACACCCAGTCATCTGTGTGCCACTGAAGTTGGGGAATATTAAGGTTCATGGTTTACTCAAAGACATTATCTTTTCTGCTTCAAATTGACAACACTTAACTACCATCTCATTGATCGTTTTTCAGTGCATGTCATGGTCACTGACAGAGCTCCATGCATCCTGTGTATTATAGTGGCAGGACTCCAAGGCAGTATTTGGCTATCAGTTTTTTCACTAGATTTTTTATTCAAAATCCCTCATGAGCTTTTCAGTATGGCTCAAATGAATTATTAGTTGGCTTAGAGTGCTGGCTGTAAATGTTTGGGCCTTTATTTGAGCATTAAAAAAGGCCTGGGAACTATTTCAGGGAAAGTATTATTAACAAATTCTGTGTGATAAAAATCTACTATTTGTTTTGGTTTTCAAGCAGGATTTTTTATTTTGGGGGAAAGGCAGGGAGGAGGTTGGTGGCAAGGAGAACAGTTCATGTCAGAAACAATGTCATAATTACACAAAGTGGAGAGGCTGTCTAGAAAATAGGATTTTAAAACTTACATAGATGCCTTTATAGCCAAAGAGGGAGATCCCCGTGGATGGCCGAGAGGGTCTTCAGGAGCTGGGTGAGCAGCCTGGTACAGGAGTCCTGTTGGAAGTGGAGATTAAGGTTTCACTGAGAAAGCATCTTGGACAGCAGGCACACCCTGATTTCCAGGAAATAGGTGTTACCTTATTAACTCCCTGAACATAAATCGAAGTGCAAACATTCCTGAGAAGTGGGCAGAACGCACTGCACCCCGAGCAAGGCTCCTTCAAAGGGCAGTGCCCCTCCAGGTTTTCCAGAATTACCCTGTGCAACTGGATTTTCCAAGCAGTGATCCTCAACATCATCCTTTTCTATGTTAAATTCCCTCTACACAGTATTTCTGGTCTTGTCAGGAGCAGTTGTGAGTCTCCATTGGTATTGCCATTTGCGTCACGGGTCGTGGTGTTTTCCCATGCAGCTTACAGATCTCACTGCATTTCTTCTTGAGCGCGGATATTCTTCATAAACCCAAGTTTGTTACAGTCCTCAAGGGACAATCAAGGCTAAGATTTTTGATCCATGTCTCATAAAACCACATGACCAGCTCTACTGTTTTCTTTTTCCTCTGTATTTTCCCTGGTAATCAGATCAATGTGTACGAGACTGGCTTAACAAATTGGGCTTTAGGATCAAGATGGTTTCTTGTATCACTGAAAACTGAGTAATACCAGAGATTAATGGAAAATTTTCACCTCTAATCATTAGATGGATTTATATTTTCCATCCATTTCTACAACTAAAATTCTTGGAAGCACTTTTTATCAAAATTTGAAAAAGTAGACTAGGTCTGACACTAATTGATTGCTCAGATTGAAGCACCTCCAGGTGCCCTGACCTGGATGCTCCTGGGGCTAATCCCAAAGTAAGTATGTTGTTGATAAAAAATAATTATTCTTGACTGTGCTTCTGCTGCTTTTAAAGGCAGTGGCAAAGGTCTTGCTACCTTTAGAGGACCTCCATCCTATCCTGTTTTCACACAGTGATCCCAATACAGAGTCTACTTTATAAGACTCCCAGGTAGAACATGCTACCTGTTCAACCTGAGCAAAGCTGGACATGGAAAGGTGCACTTCAACACTCCAAAAACCATACATAAGTTTTCGGAAAAAAAAAAACCAAAACAAAACAAAAAAAAAACCCACAGGGAGAAATCATTTGTCTCTCCAGGGATTTCTGCTGGAAAGAGTCATTTAGAGACACTTACAGAAACAGAAAAATCTGCAGTTTTGTGAATTCTTTTACAATTGATAGCCCTCATGGCAGGCAGTTCTTTGGACCCTTTGGAAGAGTGGTAGAGTTTTTACTTTTTTAATTAAAAGTTTCAGTACTGTCCATGTTCATTATTAAGCTGAAGCCATTTAGGTGTTTCCAATTTAAAATAGTTGCAACCTCCACTACTTGAAATATCTCTATGTATTTTGAGAGATTAAAAAAACTGTGATATGTCATAATTTCCCATACATTATGTCATAATTTCTCATACATTCCCATACATATGGTCTATTTTCTGACCAAGGTGAGTAATGACAGCCCTTTTCTCTGTAAGAGTAACCAGTAGGGTGGTATTGCAGCCAAGTAGTGAAGCACAGTTTGTCTCCCATGTGCATGTATTTTGGGATTTATTATTCATGCACACCTGTTGGGTTTGGGCATTGGGAGTGCTTTGGAGCCTTACCAAAACTTTCTAAGATATTGCCCACTCTAAGATTCTGTTTCAGTTGTGTGCATATTTAGCCATCTGACCTGAAGTTTTCCATTTTGAGCATCTCAGACTAAAATCTATGGGAATGTTTCACCTGAAAAGCTTCAGTCATCCCAAGAGGAAAGACAGGAAGAGACACATAATTTTGTGCATATTGCGGTGATTATTTTTAAACCTAGTAAGTGTTTTGTGGTGTTCTCCTATATCCATATACTTTGTAATGAACACTTGAAATTCATCTGGAAGTTGTCCTAATCTCAGGTACCTTTATTCTTTCTATTAAAAAATACCCAAACAAACCATTAACCAACAAAACAAAACCTTGAGTTTTTATTTCACCAAAGAGCCTCTAAAATCACAGAGTCTTTGGTTGAGGGGGGCAGCTGGATTGGGAGGTGCTGATTGCCTGCCTCTGGTGACCAGTGTCAGAACACAAGGAAATGGAATGAAGCTGCATCAGGAAAGTTCAAGTGGGACATTAGGAAAAGGTTCTTTCCCCAGAGGGGGATCAGTCACTGGAACAGGCTCCCCAGCTAAGTGATCATGCCACCAAGCCTGAAAGAGTTCAAGGAGCATCTGAATGATGCTCTTAGTTATAAGGTTTAGTTTTAGGTAGCCCTGGAAGGAACAGGGAATTGGAGTCAAAGATTCTTATAGGTCCCTTCCAACTTGGGATATTTAATTATTCTAAATACCACTTTTAAAAAATAAATAAAACTGGTTGATTTTCAGGAGAAAGCTACTTCTGAAGTAGAAAACTACTTTTTTTTTTCCCAGAAAACAAAAGTCTTCTGAAGACAAACTAGTCTAATAATTCTTTTCTTTTTTTGTAAGAATGTGTGAACTGCAGGTCAGATGTATAGAGAAATCCCTTAAGTGATTATTTACTTCTTTCCTGAAGCATGGCACAGTTTGTTGTTTCTGTGGCTGCTTGCACGGAGGACTCTGCAGAGAAATTGAAGAATCCAGACTTCCTTCACCAAATAAGAAATCAAAATATGGGACTTTATTTCCTAAATTGGATTTTTCTAAGGCTTCAAGTAATAAGTTCACAAGTAACTATTGCTAAGTGAACATATGTGTTCTTGCAAGAGGTTAGAAGTATGTTGCTCCCCTCCTGTGCTTAGACCCTCTATGCTCAAAAACTGAGCACAGCTCTGAGCTCTCAACTTCTTTATACAGGTTTAAGTTGACTTACAGTTAGTAAATAAAGGGTTAATGAAGGAAGATGAAGTTGATTTGAACTGGAAAACACTGGTTCAGTTCCTAGCTTTTGCCCCAGATATTTTATGTGTGAGCACAGGAAAGACATTTAATCCCTCCATATCTCAGTTGCATATGTATAAAACAGGAATGAAAATATGATCTTTGTTCCACTCCTAGTTTTTATCTCTTCTCTTTAGATCATGCATTTTTCAAAGCAAGGGCTGTTTCTTCTGTGTGTGTGTGTGTATCTCAGACAAGGCCTTTAAGTGCTGTTAGTGGGTAGTAATAGTAGTAGTAATAATAACAACAACAAAAACATATGGAGTTCAAATTCTGACAGACAGCTCAGAGCATTACCCATTCAGGAGAATGAAGTGCAGCCGAGCCCAAGACAGCTATTTTCATCAGTGATGAAGGTTAACAGTTTGGCAGGGCGACCAAATTTGGTGTTATGTAAGCTGGGCTTTGCAACTTCAAGCCATGGGTTTATTTATGTTTTGGGAGGTTTTCCTTCCATTTCCATAGGGTTTGGTCTGTGACTGGCACTGTTTCAGAGCTGGCTCACTGTGAGTTCTATCCTGCTGCAGATGACATTTGGAAATCTGAAAAGAAGGTTTCTTTAATTAACTGAAAACCAGAGCCCATAGTCTACTTGATATGAAAAATAGACCAAATTATAGTGGTATTCATAGCCTGCTGGAATGGTTGGTTGTTTTGGAAAAAAAATGTTTTTAAAGGAGGCTTGCCAAGAAACTGTTCTCTCAGGAAATGATAAATGGCAGTTTGGAGACTTGAGTGGCCTGTGCTGTATCTATGTGCCTTGGTAACTGCTGACTCAATCCTGTGTGCTCCTGATGGCTCCCACATTCACAGCAAGGGAATTTACAGTCCTGATTCACAAACTCATTACTGCCCTGCAGTTCAGGACTTATACACATGGCCTCAGGATTGTTTTATCTGAAAACAATGCAAACACATTTCTTCAAATTACACTTCAGATAACCTTTTGGTTTTCATTACTTTTACAGTGTATGCTAAAAACCTTGCAATTTCTTTTCCAAAACTATAGTTTCTCTTAATATACCTTGCCAGGTTTGGTGTTTTCTGTTTAAGTTGGATCTTTTTTATATTTTTTTATGTTTTCTGTGAAGCTGTGAAGTCTTAAGAAATTTAAATAACAGAATAGTGATGACTTGGCAAGAATTTGCATGACAGGGTTGGGTTTTAAAAAGTAAAGGAAAAGATTGTCTCTGTGCAGTGACGAAAGATCTGCTTTATGCAATGCACCATTTAGTCATAAAGAGTTCTTTGCAGTGATATGTGTCATTTATTATATCCTTTCTCTACAGGGGATATGTTGTGTGCAAGTGGACAAGCCTCTGGAGCGTGCTCTTCTGAGTGCTAACAGTGATCCGTGTTTTCAGGCGATTTATATTACCTTAATCCCATTGACATCAATAAGTTTACTCCTCATTTACTCTGGAGTAAAAGAGAGGCAAACTGGGACTATTGTATATTTAGGCGACATTGTTGCAAAACATGTCCCATTCCTGAGTCACAGTGGAGGGAGAGAGAGGTTCATGCGTACACAGAGCTCAAGGGATTATTGTTTTTCTAATGTTGCCTAATGAATCTGACTGAAAAGGGTCACACAAATGGTAGAAAAAATTTGCATCTAGATGTCCATGAAACTTTATACTGTGTGCTTGTAAAATACAAGATGAAGTACAGATTAAAGAGTTTGGAGATAGAAAATTTATAGATTCATTGCCTTTAGCTTGAATGTTAGAGTTCCTAGGCATCTTAGGAAGAATTAGTGTACTTGGTCATTTGCATCCTTGAAAACCTTTTTAGCATTTACATAGGAGGCAGTTGTGAAAATGCCGAATACTTCAATGATCCCTTCTCTACACTGACTTTGTTGTTTTTCTGCCTCTGCACCTGTGCTTTGCTGATTCTGAACAAATTCTGCTCCTGCTCCCCCTTTGCTTACCCTGTGTATGGTACTGCAGTGCAGAGCAGCTCTAACCTGGGTGGAGAACCCTGCCCATGCCATCACTGCTCCCTGCCTTTGGTAGATGTTGTTCCCTTTATGCTGAGGACAGCAAAACACCTAGGAGCGTATTTAATTGAAGGCAGCACCTACCTAGAGTAACTTCTGTGTTGTGATTTCCTTGTGAGAAACGTGCTGACAGGTTTCACATGCAGAGATTAGGAGAAGAGGAATGTGAAATGCAGGTATCTCTGCCCTCTATGACCACTTAGATGCTGGTTTGCAGATTATATACCGTGGATTCTTCAAGTTTTGCATACTGAGCTAAGGGGAGAACCAGCACTGATTAGCATCAGTGTATGCAGGGACCACCTGGGAAGAATTGATTACTCTAGGTGCATAAATAGCACATCTGAATCGCAAAGGGAATAAAATTAAATTATTTTATATTTCTCACATGCTGTTAAGTTTTTCTGGGTCAGGTATTGATATAAGAGAGATGGGAAAAAATGACATTTGCATGAAAGTCAGGAGAATCACAGAATCACTAAAAATAATGTTAAATTTTGGATTTCAAGAGCAGTTTCTGATTACTCTCTTCATTCAAATATTCTGATCTCTTTTCTTGTGTCCAGCAATGGAGTATCTCAGTCTTTCACCTCTAGAGACTTCAGAGTGTGAGTCTTTTTCCAGGGTTGCCTAGTTTTGCAGCATCGGAATGACTGCTCTAGAAATGTAATGATGTCTGTCTCCTGGGGTGGCTGATTTAAAACCTTTGCCATGAGCAATGAACCCCGAGTGAGTGAAGTGTGTAATTAGTACAGGTGTTCACTGTAATAACAAAAGCATTTTTAGGTTCAGGGACAGTCTGCAAAAATTGACTTAATGTCTTTTTCTACACAGGGCAAGCTGCTTTGTCCAGCAGGGTCATACAAGCCCTAAATTAACAGTATAATTATAAATAGACTATAATTATAAGGAGAGAAACCTCATTTTGACCTCTTGTATTATGCTTCCACTGTTAGGCAAAGTTATAGGCTATGTGTTTCACATATACTTCTATCCAAATACATGGATCTTCCTCCGTGAGTATCTCACTGGAGCTGAGGGCACTCAGAGAGTAAGAGAAGTGTTGAGCATCTTGCAGTACTGCATTGCAAACAAGTTTGACAACATTTAATCTGTGTGAAATACTCATATAGAAATGGTTCCCTGGAAAATGACACTTATTTCTGTGTGTCAGTTTTATTGGAGAAATGTTGCGATTTAAACAAGCTTATGCTTTAGCCAGAGGCTTATTTTGCTATTGTACTAGACTCTCTGTTGTGCAGCAGCAGGGGAAAAAGACAAAGAATCAAGATAAAGTTATATTTGTGATGATGTGTCTGTATGTCTGCACATCATCTGCAGCTGTGGATTTATTAGTTTTTAACTGTGGATTTATTAGTTTTTAATTCAGTATAACTGTTACACAAATAATGCATATCAGAGCTGGTCACACATGGTCTACTCACTTGAACATGTACACTGTGAGTACTGGCTGAGCCAGAGAGGAGTAAGTGCAAACAGACCTTCTCTGTCCTCTCTGTAAATTAACTTTTAAAAGGCAGCGTCAGACACTTGTGTCATTGTGACAGTCCATGTTGCATCTAGAAAGATGCATTGATGTGATTATTGTGGGGTTTCTAAGTGGTGTGGGTGCAGTACCTGGCTCAGGCATCGTTTTCTGCAGGACTTTAGGCACATTCATTTCACTTTCTGTTGTTTCCATTTCCTCAGCCCTGAGTAGTGGGTATGCTAAAGCATTTTGAGGCTTGGAGATCAAAAATGAAAACAGAAGCACTTGGTATTTTTATAGTTTTTATTCCCACTGCTGTTCTGTATTTATGTTAGATATAGTTTGAGAAGATTACTTTTTTATTTGAAAAAACTATTAGTGATATCAATACAGTCTGGGGGATGAACAGGTCAAGAGCAGCCCTGATGAGAAGGACTTGGGGGTGCTGGTGAATGAGAGGCTGGACATGAGCTGGCAATGTGAACTCATAGCCCAGAAAGCCAGTTG
Source organism: Campylorhamphus procurvoides (assembly GCA_013396655.1). NCBI lineage: Eukaryota > Metazoa > Chordata > Aves > Passeriformes > Dendrocolaptidae > Campylorhamphus > Campylorhamphus procurvoides. The sequence continues at coordinate 183,553 of WBMV01005603.1, read as the reverse complement.
TGTCCTGGGCTGCATCCAAAGCAGCATGGCCGGCAGGGCGAGGAAGGGGATTCTGCCCCTCTACTCTGCTCTCCTGAGACCCCACCTTGAGTACTCTGCGGTCACCAACACAAGAAGGATGTCAACCTCTTGGAGCAAGTCCAGAGGAGGCCACCAAGATGACTGGAGGGATGGAGCACCTCTCCTATGAGGAAAAACTTGAGAGAATGAGGTTAGTTTAGCTTGGAAAAGGGAGGGCTTACTGGGGGACCTAATTGCAGCCTTGCAGTACCTGAAGGGGCCTACAAGAAAGATGCAGAGAGTGTTTTTACAAGGGCATGTAGTGACAGGACAAAGGGTAATGGCTTCAAACTGAAAAGGGGTAGGTTTAGGTTAGATATTAGGAAGAAATTCTTTACTGTGAGAGTGGTGAGGCACTGGAACAGGTTGCCCAGAGAAGTTGTGGATGCCCCATATCTGGAAGTGTTCAAAGCCAGGCTGGATGGGGCTCTGAGCAGCCTGGTCTAGTGGAAGGTGCCTCTGCCCATGGCAGGGGGTTTGGACTAAGTGATCTTTATGATCCCTTCCAACCCAGGACATTCTGTGATTCTGTGAATATATAAATCAACAATGCAGGTACTATAAACTGGAGCGACCTATACCTGAAAGGAGCTGTGATCATTCAGACGGTATTAAAGCCCTTTCACATTTCAGAGTAGATGTGTCAAAGTTGTTAGTCAAATCACATAATGCCATCTGTGCAAATGGATGAAAAAATCTTTAATTAATTCTTAATTATGTTAGCATTTTAATCTGTAAAGTCCTTAGGTACTATCTGACAACCTTTTTTTCACCAATTGCATGATTGGGAGTGAATGAATTTCTCCAGAGTAGCTGATTACTCTCTCTGGACTGGGGGAACAGTACTATTTTAAAAAAGAGATTAGCAGAAGAAAGAAAATAAATTACTCCATAGTAACCTCTTTCGCTCATTCAAGGAAAATGTGCAAAGGGAAAATACGAAATGCCTTCATCTAAACCAGTCTGTGTGGTGGTACACATGGTCTGTCCTCTATGAACACAGATGATCAATCTCCAGGAGGAGCAAGCTGCAGCTTGCTTCAGATGCAGGGTGCAGATTCTCTGGTGTTCCCTTCCTGGAGTGCCACTGTCAATGAAGTCCTTCCTGACTTTTGCCCAAGACAAACTTGGTCCCTCTGTGCAAGGCCATCCTTTAGATAACAATTAAAGTGATGTCTTGTTACTTGCAGCCATTGAAGATTCCAAAGCACTCTGGCTGCCTCAGACAGGGTTCAGTAGCTTCTTTCTGGCACTGTGATGTTCCACTCTGCTTTCATTATATCACTGCTCTTTGTTCCTGTCTGTAAATGCAGTGCTACCCTGTGTTATGAAACAGATGCTGCCCCCATCAAAAGGAAGCTATAATTTGTTATTGATTTAACAGGGCTTAGTGTAGCCCATAGTGGCAGGGACTTGATGGGAGCATATCCATGCTCCTCCTTTGTGCAACTGATAACAGTTCTGGTAGGAGGTGGGAATGGGGAAGGGAAACATCACAAAGCTTTATGTGCAAGACTGTCACCACCTCAGCCTGAAGGATCTTCCAGCATTTCATCATGTCTAGACTATATGTACTGTGTGATCTTGTGTAGTGGCCTCTTCTATCATAGTATAATATTACAAAGCCTGAAGCCCTTTTTGTTTTGAACAGTAACGATCATCATTATCTTCAGAATGAGCAATTCAGGCTACTGCCTATGAACCAGAAGAATAAGAGGTGGATGCACAGCTAACATCTGGGGCTGGGCAGATCATTTAGTCTTCAAGCCTGTCATGATGATTAATCAGCTAGGAAAGACTGTGAGCCTTTTGCTTCCACTACTGAGCAGTTGCTTGTGCTGCCAAGAGATCCACTTTGGAGTTACGGTTTACCAGTGCAAACAAATGCCCAGCCTGTCTATATTCCTAGAAGAAGTTACTGACGAAGAAAAGTACTAAGGATTTTTTCTTATCTTTGTCATCCACTAAATTTTTCAAACATGTTATTTTATCAGAAACATTTGCTTACATTTGAAGACATTATAGCTTCAAATGTTATGGAAAAGAGCCTTGATATTTTAACTAACTCAAAACTGGAGGGAAACCTGCAATGGAAGTAATTTGGAAAGTTAACCCATGCAGAACTTGTTACCAGCAGCAGCCAAATGATCTGCCTCTTAGTTTTCAAAATGTATGAAACTTCCAAAGTGTTAGGAAATTGGCTTAAAGTCATAAGGTTGTATTTAAGCATAAAAAAAAGGAAACAGATATCAGAGTTCTTAAAATCTAATTTCTGAGACCTTGGTGTACACAGAAGACCCATTTTCAAGATTTCCTCTGCAATAATGTTGGTTAGAAGCTAACTCGGGAAACTGAAGTGGATATTCTTGCATAGCTGATTGGCTTTAGAACTTGAAATTTAAAGAAAAATGTCCAAAACTACAAAATGTATAACAAAATAATCACTTCATTTCCCCCGAATTCAACTGGCAGAGCTGCTGAACTCCTGCAGGCATGGTAATGACTTTGTATGACCCATGAAATTTGACTGAAAACCCTTCTTCATTAGCAATTGGTTGCCTTTGTTGTAGCTTTGCTCCTGGTATCCATAAGATCTCCTAGTTTGCCTTTATGAATAATACCATGACAGCCAACAAGCGGTTTCTTTTCCTTTTAAATATGGGTTTCCACTGGTAAATATAGTACATTCTACTTCTCTCGTTGATTATTTGCTGGCTTGTGATTGATTGTATCTTCCTTCACTTTTTGAGGCAGCCAGTAATAAAATGAAATGTGGTTTTGGGATGTCCAGGGCAAGTTAATTTTAGAGGGTGCAGAGCACCTGCATCTTCTCTGGATTTCAGTGGGTTTTGCTAGGTGCTTGCATTTCTACAAAATGAAAGTGGTTTTATTTTTAGAGTATTCTGAAGGAGATATTTCCAAGGATATGATTTCAGCAGAATTGAATGGTGGTTGGAAAGGCTGGGGGAGTAGAGTGGGCTTGCAGACTTTTTATCACCACTAAATTTCACCTCTGATCTCTGTGCAGCCCCTGGGAATGAAAAGTGCCTTTGGAATTGTGTGTGGTTTTCTTTCGTTCCACTGAGCTTTCCCACTGAAATTTTCTGTCTTGCATCTGTGTCTTTGTAAAGCTTAATGCAATGGCAAAACAAGAGGCCGCCTCCTTTCTGAGGAGCAGACTCAAGCATACAAACCCTGGTTTTGTGTGTTCAAAATGGACGCAAACTTGCCACCTTATTTATCACCAGGATTTCTAACCTTCCAATGCCATGGCCCATAAATGACTTATCCATAATAATGTTTATCAAAGTATTTCTGGTCTAATTATTCATGCTGAACTTGTTCTCTAAAAATTTCTCTTGAAAGAATCTTTTTAAAGATTTTTCTTTTGAAAACAAATTCATGACCACATCAAACAGAGATTCATGTTGCCGTTAGTTTAATTACCAGCAGCCCTCAGGGAATCTCAAAACTCACTGTTGTTATAATTGCTTCTCTCCCTTTTTCTCCCCCACTCTTTTTACTCTTCCATTTTTGATTTCTGCAGAAGTCATTCTATGGTTATTAATTTTTTAAGCTCATTTTAGGGACAAAAGAGTTTATGTCCTTTATTGCCCATATAGTAACTGTAAAATCATAAATAATGAGTAGAGTATGGATGCTAAAAAAGAAACTGTCCAAAGACCTTATTTTGAAGAAATAATTGAAGCTACCCTGTTTTTTATCTTTTTAAGCAAAAAGTCAGGTAAGTGCCCTTCCCTGTGCCATGCCACGAGATCAGATCCATAACCTGTGGATGTGCCTCACTTTCTATTCCAACCATGAAACCTACCACACCTTTGAAAAGCAGTATGGATGCCTCATTTGGGTGAAGTGTGAAACATAACATAAGCAATGCTGACCTAACTCGACATGATACATGGCATATTTGCTTTAAAAAGAGCAGCAGTCTCCAATCTGTTTTGAATTAGGAAAAGTGTTTGAGAGAAAGAAAGGGAAAAGGGAACCATTTCGTAGAAGGCATCTGAAAAATAACAGCTTGGAGGAAGGGGGGAAAATTGTCAGGCAAAACCTAACAGTTAAAGCTGAAAAATGTATTTCTAACACTGGGGATTATGAGTGTATATCTTATTCTTTGTTTTTTTAAAAATAAAATCTTGGCAAGTTAAGTGCATACTATAATGATCCAGAACAAGAACAGCTACTCAATGGTGAAATTATCAGCAGTGCTCCAGTAAGAGGTCATTAGTCATAGTCCCAGTATCATACAAGAGCCAGAGCCAAGGATTCAAGAAGCAAAACATTCCCCTTTGGAAAGAGGTCAAGATTAGTCACTTTTGTTTTCTTTAATGGGGGGGTGGGAGCAGGGAGATGGGGGATTGGCTTGATTTGGAGTTTATTTTGTTGTGGAGAGGAGTTTAGGGCATATTTTTATGCCAGTTGTGTGTTCTACTCTTTTTTTAACCCTAAAGTGTTGTAAATATGCCACTGTTCCACATTGGGAACAGGAATCTACAGCTCCGAGAAAGCTGTTGTCCGATAGCCAAACTTCTGACAACAAAAATATGGAGTGATATTCAGAGGCTATACTGCCACGATTAAGGCAGCAGAAAGAGTCCTCCAGAGGCAAGTACCACAGGGAGTTTTCTTCACATCTGTGAAACTGAAGCATCTGAAATATAAGTGCCTGTTAGCTAAAGAGAAAGCCTGTCTTTCCTCTGCAGGTAGGTACCAGGGTGCTCAGCCACAAAGACCAAGCTCAGAAATGCTTTGCTGAACAAGAATATGATTGAGAGTGAGAAAACAATCACTTTTCCAACCTTCTGTCTCCATAATAAAAACCAGGAAAGTGCTGTGAAGTTTTCTTCGAGATTGGAAGATTTGCCCAGGACAGGGGAAAGTATTTTTAAGGTTTTGTTATAGCCTCTCATCCAAGCTGAAGTTAAGGATGTTTAGTGTATCTGAAGGGGGATAACTAACTTTACTGCCTCAGTTTCCCCCATGCTGTACTGGCAATAACAGTACTTAACCTGCTGTAATGTTTTATTGTGCATCCAGGTTCACACAGTGCTTTAGATATAAGCTGCACTAATCATAGAATCATAGAATATTCTGGGTTGGAAGCGACCCACTGGGATTATCAAAGCCTGTCTCCTGGTCCTGGACACGACTGCCATTTACTCTAGGACTCTATACAAACTCTTGCACAAAGATAAGGGGCTTTTTTCCCTAGGTTCTTTTATCAATATTTCTCCTATATTTCTTGTTCTCTCAAGCCTATTTCACATCCTCCATAAGGCTGGATTTCAGTTTAAGCAAAATTTGGGAAGCTGTTTATGATGATGGTGCTAGATGGACATCCAGTGATTTCTGCAGATACATTAGCTTCTAATGCTTTTGGTATCATTGATTCTCTTGTAAAGAAAGAATCCCTCTCTTCTTGCCAACTCGTGTCTTATTTTTAAATAGAGAGGGAAGACAGTTGTGCTTGGTCAAAGAGATACCATTCCTGAAGGTGGGATTATAGCAAATGAAGATAAGCAAATTCTTGAAAAAAAATCAGAGTATTGAGTTAATAAGATAGGTGGATTTTATCATCTTTAATAATTTCTGATGAAAGCTATATTTAGAGACAAGACCCTTAACTTCACTTTCCCAGTTTCATGAAAGGAGTGAAAAACATTCCAAGCTCCCTTGTTCATCTCCTGGTACACTGTTAGTTTAGAGGAAAGGGTTAAAAAAATAATATCTGACCTTTGTAATATTTAAGAGCAAAAAATGCTGTATCCTGAGGCAGTGCTGGGCCAAAGACTGTAGATTTTGGACATCGTTCTAACTTGAAAATTTCCATGTGTTTAAAGTCTCATCTCATTTATCTCAAACAAAAGTCAACCACAAATTTAATCACTTGGCTATAGCCTTCTGGATGCCAGATAGATCTGCAAGCACTGCACACATCTGGGCATGCACTGACTACTGTGAGGCCAGCAGGACTGGCCTAGAGCTTGGGACGTGATAAGCAAGCAGAGGGGCTTCGTGGCCCAAAACTACACCTAGAGCTACTGAAAGGCTCTCAGAAAGAGCTGGTTTCCAACAGTTTGAGTGCTTTAAATAAGCCAAATATTTTTGCAATTTGTTAATAACAGCAACAAAAGTTGTGAACTGAGACCATGGTTTTCTGCTCTCCCTTCTCAAGTGGCAGCTGTTTCCAGTCCCTGCTTATTAACGTCTCCCCCAGCCACATCCATCGTGGTCCTTATTTCTGTCTTGACTACTAGCATTTTAGGTCATCCCTTTCCAACTTTGTTTTACCTTCAGGTCTTTCTGAATCCTCTCCACTTCTAAAAGAACCACAGAATCAGAGAGTGGATTGGGTTGGAGGGGACCTTAAAGATCACCTAGTTCAAAACCCCCTGCCATGGGCAGGAAAACTTTTCAGTAGACCAGGTTGCTCAATGCTCCATCCAGCCTGGTCTCAAACACTGCCAGGGATGGAGCATCCACAGCTTCTCTGGGCAACCTGTTTCAGTGCCTCACCACTCTCATAGGCAATCATTTCTTTCCTATACCTTGCCTAAATTTCCCTCTTTTTCTTTTTTGAACCCAGAAAAGAAAAAAACAAAAAGCGCTTAAAAGAAGAACTATCCCCGAAGCTTTCTGTGTTTTGAGGTCTTGTACTCTATAACAGTCCATGACCAAATGTATTTCACTCTCCTGTAACTTAATTCTCCCATTTGCCAGCGTCCTACCAACCTCCTTGTTGGAAGGAGAGGTTTGTATTCATCTTACTTTGCTTCTGTTAGTCAAGCAGCAAGTTATTGACCAATAATGTTATGAAGGTGATCTGTAAAAACCAAATCAATTTGCTTGTAACTTTTGATCTCTACTTGTTCCTCATAATTTTTAAGATCCTAAAGGAATTTTTCTCTTACATAAGCACAGCATCTGTGGTTGCCACTTGTTTCTTTGTAGGGAAAAACACTAGTGTCAGAGAAGAGGGAGTTATGAAAGCATGATGCTGGTATTCTGTGTTTGGTAACATATATGCTGTATTTTATATTGTATTATTTATTTAATCACATATTACTGAAGTGGCCTTTTCATATTTTTTTTTTTAGTTTTTTCCTCATCAGAGCAAGTCTCTTGCTACCATCGGTTTCAAATAGAATTCAGGGGGGATACCTAATCCGAAAAATTATATTATGGTTGTAATCTACACTCTTCTAAGAATCATGAAAATCAACGTGATAGAAAGGGAGCTGAGTGAATAGTTAACCAGAGATGTCATATTTCCAGAAACTTTAAGGAGCTCTTAGAAAATCATGCTTTTCTTTGGAGAAAAGAACATTTGGAAAAGAAAAATAATTCTCTGTAGTTTAGTTACTTGCTTATCAAAATTGCTTTCCCAATTCTAATGGAAAGAATGTATGCATAAATCAACTCTGTAATTTCTCCCATTTCCTATAGCTTGAGCATCTGGTACCCAAGGTCTTGTCCTACACAATCCGGACAGCATTTTTCAAACAAAAAAAAATTACTTTAAAATGCCACAAGTGTTATAGTCAGTAATCAAATGTCTACATGCTGGTGTTGCCAGTTTGTTTTTCTTCCCAACACAATTTAAAAAATGTGTGGCAAAACTGAGTTTCTATACAGTGCATTAGGAATTTACTGTACCAAGCCAAGCCCTTCTTAATAGTGCACTGATGTCAAGGTAACTTCTGAAGAATTAGAACCAGAAACTGATTTGTAAATCCTGGTTGTTTCTGTCCTGACTGACAACTCCTAAGTTTCTCCCCAACCCCATGTCATCACCCTCAGCTGAAGGCACAAGCAGCACACCCTGATCAGTGGTGAATTCTCAGCAGCCATTCAAGGACTACTACTACTACTACAAAAAAAAAGTGTTTTTTTACACTTTTGAGAAGTGTAAGATAAATATTTTACTATAAAAATACAGAGAAAGATGAGAGCAGCAACAGTCTCAGTTTATTGGAAAAACAGAACAATTTTTAGTATCTCAAAGCAGAGCTTGTCGCTGATAGCTTTATGCAAGAGAGTTTGTTTTAGGACTCAGGGTGTAGCAAGTGCCTTTCTTTCCAAAGATGCTTTTTGTCTAAAAGTAATCCATTTTGTATGCCAGTTAAGAGAGTGCTTACAGTGTTCATATAATATTTTCATTGACTAGAAGGAAGCTTCTCCATGCAACCCTCAAAACCTGTTGATTTTGTTCCTCAGAAGCTCCGCCTTGATGTTTTCCTAGCAGTGAACAATCTTATAGTAGAGTGTTTTCTCACTGGCTACACTTCTTCTATCCTTCTCCTGGACACTGCACACATACTTTCTTCTTTGGCCAGCTCTCAAGAGAAAGTACAGACAGTCTGGAGAATAAATCTTCCTTCATGCAGATTATATTCTCCTATAAACACCTTCGTGATGGGTATATAACCTCCAGCAAAACTGCTGCCTACTCTCTGCCAACAAAATAAACACACTGAAGCCAGGAGTTCTGATAAGGGGTTTTGCAAGAATATGGGATCTTGGGCATTGCAAATGGAAGGAAGACAAATTCCATGATTTTTGAAGAATCATGCACCTGAAGAAAGAAACTTTCTTAAATAATATTGAAATTGTTGGTCTCTCCTGCCACTATTATAGACAAGTATTTAAAATAAATTCCCCCTGAAGATTCCCATACCTATCCCTAAGCTCCTCTAGAAAGCCACTCCTAACATAATACCCGTTCCTGCCCAAAGACCCCTCAAAACTAAAGTACTGATTTTTAGAAATGCTGAGATAGCAACACGTGTAGAGGCTTAGCAAGAAGAGGAGCCGGGAAGCTGCTCTCTGAAGCTTCCTCAGATATTCTGGAGAACTTAAACAGAAATGATCCCACCAAAGACAAACGTGATTTGTAACCACACCTTTTCTTGCAGAACAGGCTCACTGTTCTTAAGTACTGCTGGATACTGATACATTCCTTCATTCCTAACATTGCCATTAACAGGTATCGTGAGTTCTGGAATATTTTTTGCCTTTCATCTTTTCTTCAGCTGAGTCATTAGAGTGCCTGTGGATTATTTTGTTAACAGAAAGGACTTTTTTGTGTGTTTTTCTGAAATATAAAGGTAGCTTATTACTGAGTGTAGCATTGAATTGCAAACATGTTTGGGATTCTATACAACGTGGAAAGCATCATTTTTTTTCACTAGAAGTTCACTACACTGCAGAGCAATAGGGTCCTCCTTATTAACAGGTCACAGGTCATCAGGAGTGATAAATACTTGAAGGTTTCCCCAGTCATCTTCAGTTATTTTTAAAAAATGCCTTAAAAAATTAGTTCACTTTGAACTAAAAAGCAGCACCCTCAGGAATGAATGCTACTCAGGATAAGTCAGGGTAGCAGACTTGGGAGTCTGATTTTCATTCAGCCAAGTGTTGCTCGCATTACGGTTTCCCTCTTTCGCTTTAGCAGCCTCACTCTTGACTTTCTTTACTGAGAACAAGGGCAGTCCCCCTGCACCTCCTGAATGAGGAGCGTGCTGATAAAAAGTCTCGTGATTAAGGGTAAATAATCTGGTCAATCAGTCAACCATGTTAAGAACACACAGATAGTTAAAAACACCATTCTGTCCAGAGTGACTATGACTTTTACCCTTAATAATCTTTAAAGTCTCTGAGAATGAGAATGGAGGGCAGATGAGACAGTTTTAATCAGCAGCAATAATCAACCTCAAGCCCTCCAGATCATGGAGCAATATTTGGAATAACTTATTAATAATTTGTGGTCTTTGTGACCTAAATTATGCCAAACTCCAGATTTTATCCTTCAGCTTCTCCACTATCCTGAATAACCATGGCTGAAATACTGTTTCACTCAGTTCCATAATTCTGTCTTTGCCCATTCCTGATAAATTCCTAAAATTAGTTTTTGGAATAGGTCTCCAAAGTGCTGCTCTTTGGATATTACAGGGGTGCCTGAAAGGGACCTTTCTCTGACTGTTCCTGGAGCCACTTAGGCTTCTGTGTTTTGGTTTGGGTTGAGTTTGGGTTTGTTTGGTTTTGGTTTTGTTTTTAAAAGCAAGGAAATAAATTCATTATGTATTATGTTCTGAATCATGCCACAAACTTGCTATAAGTGCTTAAAATTACAGGGCATTTCAAATTACTATAATGTGAAAATCTGAGGAATATTAAAATTCTTCAGATCTTCATAAATGAAATATAATATAAGGTAAATATAATAGATAAATAGATAATTTTAATTGAAAAATTATTTTGTTTTCTTAACAAAATAATATCTCTGTCTTGTTCAGTAGCACCTCCTGGAATGCCTTTGATACCTTTATAAAAATTGATACCTTTATAAAAACATGTCACTTAGGCCAAAAGAATTGGGATTGTTCAGCCTGGAAAAGAGAAGTCTTGGGGTGACCTAATTGTCACCTTCCAGTACCTGAAGGGGCCTACAAGAAAGATGGAGAGAGACTATTAAAACAACATGTAGTAACAAGACAAGGGGGAATGCTTCAAACTGAAATTAGATATAGTTTAGATATTAGGAAAGAAATTCTTTACTGTAAGGGTGTTGAGGCATTGGGACAGGTTGCCCAGAGAAGCTGTAGATGCCCCATCCCTGGAAGTGTTCAAGATCAAGTTGGATGGGGCTTTGAGCAACCTGGTCGAGTGGAAGGTGTCCCTGCCCGCAGCAGGGGATTGGAACGAGGTGATCTTTAAGGTCCCTTCCAACCCAGGACGTTCTATGATTCTGTGATTTATATCCAGTTGTAGAAGCCTGCTGCTCTGAAAACATGACCTAAGAGGACTTTGTGATTCACAGCACCTACATCATCACCACTAGTCTCTTGCACATGGTGGCAGAGTATTCATGTGCCTCTGTGGCATTTCAGGAAGAGGAAAAATCTGTTCTGTGACATGGCTACATTTCTTCAGGATGTTCCATTTAGGACTTGTATGCTTTCAGCCTTTGTGAAGAGCTATTTGATTCAGGGGTTTGGTTTTTTGTTTGTTTGGGTTTTTTCCTCAGCGCATTGCATGGTTGGGATTGTATTAATTTCTAGGAGCTAGATTCAAAACTTGATTAAATCTGCTTCTCCCCATCTGTGCTCAATCTATGATCCTTGAATCTTTTTTTTTTCTTTAAAAAAACCAAACTTATCTTGGAGGATGGAAAAATCATGTATTCATACAGTATTTCAGTAAGACTTAGGAATAACTGTGATGTGTAATTTCTGAAGTTTCAAACATTGCTTCCTCTCCCCAACAACTATGAAACACAAAGGAAATTATTTGCATATAAAGAATTTTAACATGCAAACATCATCCTTCTAATGAAACATAAATCAGCTACAAAGAGCTTACTTAGTTTTTCCTAAAGGGAACAAATCAGTCTGAGTTATTTTTCTATGTAATTAACAATGTTTGCTGTTTTGAGTACAGAGATCGGAGTTGTTCAAAGCAGTTAAGAATAGAGCAACATCAGCAGTTTTTCCGTTTTCTTTACTTTTATTTCTTCTGGCATCGTGGCTAATTTCTAATCAAGTAAATGTGTTTGAAAGCATGATTCAGGGGAGATGATACACTTCTCCATGCTAAGTGCATAAAGCTAGTTTAATAAAAAGAGTATTGCACATGCTGACATTTTTGTAGTGGATATATTTCTCTCTGCAGCAAATAAGTGAGTGATGCATTTCAGGATGTGTATTTGGATGACAACAGGCAGATATGGCACACCAGTAAGCAAGGCTGTTCACCAGCAAGCTTCTTATTCTTGTACATCAGAGGTCAGTGATGACAATAGAAGTTGCCTTCTCCTGGCCTTTACTTCTCTTTTTGAAATGTCTCATACTTTAAGCAGATGCTCCTGTAGCAGAACTGAGGATGGTGGCCCATCATCCCACTGCTGTCTCATTTGTCAATGTCATCTTTTCTGATGCAGCCCCAAGAAGAATCGAAAGATCAACGTACAGAAATCCAGACTGATCCTTCTCTTGTAAAATAAAAAAAATACGTTACTATTTGAGACTGATGATTCAGTCCAAGACTGATACAGAGCCCACTGAAGTCACTGGGAGTCTGTGATTGCCAAAAAACTACCACTGACCTCAGCGTGTCTTGGAGCAAGCCCTTCACGGGCACACAACACCCAGGGAAATGGCTTGTTTTATTGGAAAGCAAAACTGGTTAAACAACAATTAAGCACAACCAACTTTCTGGACCTCCCTCCACAAAAGCTTTGTGACTTTAGAGCCCTAGTCCAACAAGCAGGGAATAGAAGACAAAAGTCTTTACTTTTGATCTCATATGGCTCAGCTCAATAGCAATTAGCTTCTGCCTCTGCTTCTGTGGGCCTCCTGCACTCCACAGCTGCAGCAGCCAGACCTTGTTCCCTAGAAAAAATTAGACAATTATCTCTGGGAATTTATTTCCCAGCAAGAATTTTCACTTCTCACTTCTCTCCAGTACTTCATCACCAAGATGCACAGCTGTTGAAGGACTATCCAGATCTCAGTCCAACCTACTGTCATGTTCAATAGCTCATCACTGCAAGAGTTTCATAAATGCACATTTTCCAGATATATCTCCAGCCTGTGTTTCCTCTGGTAATCCCAGCCTGGAATCACAAATTAAGAAATATATACATATAAAAATCCCCTAGTTTGTTTAGAATAATTGGCAAAAAGACATTCCTTGTAGAAGAAAAATTTGTCCTTCAGACTCTGAAGATAGCTGTTTGCCTGCAGGCTTTCACTGCAGTCCTTCCAGTACAGCAGTCTCAGATCACAAATGATACCTGGGCAGTGGGGGATGCAGGAATGAAGTATTTTTGCAGACTTCACTACCACTGATTTGTACTGTCACGCTTGGGCCATCATGAGTTTGCCATCTGTGATGGGCACCATTTGGGCAAAATGTGTCTTTTTTTAAGGGAGTGAACAAATAGCGATGAAATGAAAACCTGATGATCTGCTCAGTTTTCCATCTGTATTTCCTTCTAGAAATCTTGAACTTATGTGTTCTTCAGCTTCCTCATTTCATAGAATCTCATCTTTCAACAGCCATTTCCATCCAGAATTACTAGTGTTTCATGTACCGTCTAGGGTGCTTTGCCTAATGTTTTCAAAACCAGCTGCAAAGTATAAATCTCTGGCACCTCATATTTTTAAATCACTGTATCTGCTTCCCTACCAGTTGTACAGAGTGTTTGAAAAAACCCAGCATTTTCTCTATGGTGGAAAAACATTTTAGTCTCTGCTGAAATCCTCCAGGTTTGTTGATGTTCTGCTCAGCCTTACTGTCTTTTGCTATCCTGTGTGATACTTGGATGACAGCCAGGCATATATAAATTGCTCCCACTCATGCTCTCTCTGGCAGTTTTATATGCCTTTCACTACTTTCTAGCAAATATTTTAGGCAACAATTTATTCCCATCACTTTTTTTTCTGCTTGCTTTCTTTTCCCTTTTTAAAACGTGCTACATCTTTTTGCCTAGAATTTACTCTATGTTTTGGAATCCCTGTGGATCTGTGGGTCAGAGACTGCAATGGCAAAATTATTAGCCTTACAGAAGGGAGTAGGAGGCCAGAAGGCAGAATCCTACTGCCCAATTTCAGTGCTTTTGCCATGCCAAGGGTCAGAGAGTGGCCAGGACTTTGAAGCTGGAAGTGCCCATCTTCCCCTTGGGATATCTTGCTCAGTACATTGAAGTCAGCAATGAGAGAAGGCTTCCCATGCTGGATAAAAGGGGTGATACAGGTTACTTCTTGACTGGAAGATGCAAGAAACTAGAGACTGGATCTATGGTGCTCCTAGAAACATTCAGTTCTCCATTTTCCTTTGAGTACCACAAATGTATGCCAAATAGCATCCATAACTTCTCTTAGGTATCTGATTTTTTCATTACATTTTCTCCTAAAGATGAGAAGAGCGAGCAGAGGAAAAAAATTAAGGACATTCTGTCTAAAGGCAGAAGAAAATGAGCATTATGGATTCAGGCTGAACACCTGGAGTTCCCTAGTCAGAAATTATTTTTCAGCCATCTTAGAATTCTCAGTTTCTATCTTGCTGGGGATCATGTCATTGATCGTGACACAGTGAGAGCATAAAACTGAATCAAGCCCCGCTCCCAGCCCTTGCCACAGAGCCCAGCTGCTACATATTCACAGCAGCAAAAATACCTATGGGCATTTTGTGGCCTGAGCTGGTAATTGGGCCCAAATGTAACAAAGAGCATCAGTCAGTCCTAGCTTAGAGTTGATTAGATCACTGCAAATCAAGCATTTATTTACTAGAGCATATTGATATAATTAAGGCATATAAGTGTGCTAGAAGTTTGTCATGTTTAAAAAAAAAAAAACAACTGGACACAATAATAACAAAAAAAACCCCACAGAAACTCAGTTCTGGAACTTAGTTCTCTATTACAGCACATCTCTTTAAAACCCTATTTTCGTATGTTCATCCACCTATAAAATGAGCATCAAAGCACATACAAGAGGTAAGTATTAACAAGCTTGTCCTCATCCAACTCTGACCTATTGCATTAAATTTTTAGTGATTTGTTTGATGAACCGTGACTCTGTGGTATCTTTGTAGAGGCTGTTGTGTTCCTAATTAAGCAAATTGTCTTTTTAATATTACATGTGTATTACCTGGTTTGTTGCAATCTTCTCACATGCTGCTACTAAACAAAGCTCCCCTTTGCCTTTGTAGGTTACACAAATGGATCAGAAATTGAACCTCATTACAGATATGCTGCATCATCTGGTTTCCCGTCACCAGGGGGATCAAGGGAACACCCGACCATCTCAGAGAGGCAACAATGTCAACTCAGATCTTTTCCTCCCGAACAACACTCTGCCGACCTACGAGCAGCTGACAGTACCGAGAGGAAACGAAGATGATATATCCTGATGTAGGATAAGTCTGGGCTGGGTTCTTCCTGCCTTTCTCCTTTAAAAGGGACTGAATGTTGGGAACCTGGAAGAAATTAGGTCCACCAGCCAACCAAGAAAGCACGTGACTACTGTATCTGCACCACTAGTCTCAAATGCGCTCTTCTACAGTTGCTCAAAGTAGCCAAAGGATTGCCACACTGTCTTCTACCAGGCAAAACTTCTGGAAGCTCCACCTTGGTTTTGTTCATGAAGAAATTATCACAACTCTTTATTTCTCAGAAAGACCAAAATGATGTAAAGACAGGCAAAATGGCAAGGATTTACAGCTCCTTTAATAATAATAATAATAGCAATAATAATATTCTAATAATACTTGAACTTAGATGGAAAAAAGTGCATTCTCTTTATGAATCTGCAGATAGCAATATATTTCTACTACTAAGGTTTTTAAAACAAACTAGGATAACTTATGTTGTTTTTATTGTATAAACATACACTAACATTCTAGAGAATAACAAACCACATACTGAATGATTTTCTTTTTCTGTTTTATTTTAATGTTACTACATGAAGAGTTATCAGATAACGACCAGATTTTTAAAATCTGTTTTTCTTCAGGGAGGAGGAACTAATCCTTAATCTGGAACAATAGTATTTATAGTGAAAAGTGATACAGATTTTCTCAGATGTCAGTTTTTCACAGGGAGACAGTGAAGTATTACATAGCAAAAATGATTCTGCTTTCTAGAAAATTGTTGCCAAAGAATTTATATATAAACAGAAAACACTGTGGTCTGAATGTACTTGTCCTGACATAGCATTTTAAACAGAAGGGCCACTGTTTCTTAAATCTACTGGTTTTTAGCTTACAGAGGCCAAGAATAATACAAGAGACTGAAGTGGCTGGACTTCGCTGGTCAAGTGCTTGAGCTGGCCACTTACAGAACATCCATAATCCTCTCAGGAATCAAAACCCCAGTTCAGGGAAGCATCTCTCACCCACACATATGACAATTTGAATGATTTCCTGAATAATGTTTTGAGAAATCCAACTCCCTACAGGAGTCATTTGGTATTGAAAAGTGCCAGCTCTTTATTTAGAGAACCAAGGGCCTCAGCTACAACCCATGGGGCTGAACCACATTACTCCACATACAATGAAACCAACATTTCATTTAGCTGCAGTGAAACCAACAGTGTTGGCTCAGAGTGATGTTTCACATACACAACGTGAGCAGGAGTTGGGCTGTGCTTACTGTGGTTGAAATTCAGCCCATGCAGATATTCAGCACCTGAATTGTATCAGCCCTTCTTTGACCATGAAATGTCTTTAAAGCTGACAGTGTCAGGAAAAGCTATTTAATCCAATGTGGTGATGGTGGTAGTTCATACTGCTGGCAAAAAGAGAGAGATGTAGATAGATGTATCAGCTCTCACACTTTGAGCATCATGCACATCCAGTACACCCTGTTCCTCTCACTGCAGAGCCTATACCCCACAGTGGTCTCTCTCCCTCCTCTGGAACACTGATGCCCTAAAGCCTTGTAACTTGGCACAGCAGTTATTACCAGTCTTTATCTTTGAGCAATCTGAAATACTGACACGTAATGAATAAGATCAAAAGGAACCTTCTCATAGTGCTGCTCACATTTTGGGCCTTTCTTTTCAACATTTCATCTCTTTCACTTGGACTGCAGAGAAAGTATCCTGTATTTAACTTTACAGATTCTGTTACAATTATCCAGCCTCTCCATTGTACAGTAGATAAATGTTAAGGGTGTAGAAATTTACAGGCATAAAGAGGAATTGAATCTGGGCATTATGTTTTCATAGAAATCAAAATTATTCTCGTGATTTTGAACATTTTTTAAATGAGATTCACTGTGTAATTTTAGGTTATCAATCAGCCTGTTAATTTCCTAATAAAATACAGGACAAGAGTGCTATGTCTTTTGGTTATTCTTAAATCCAGATACTTCATACACACAAGAAAGCTGCTGGCTTTTCTTTTTTTTCTCTCAGCCCACTGTACAGGGTACAGATGCCTCATTTGCAATGCAGGACTAAACCTTCTGCTGATTCTTTACTAGATAAATAAAAGAAAATCATTACTTTATTGTCTGGAATGACTTTGGAGAGAAAGGTATGCCATATAGCCCTGGTTGAAAGCAGCCAGGTCTGTGCATTCCTACCTGTTTGTTCCCAAGACTGTACCTCCATTCTCTGGCACCTAGTCTTGGTGATAACAGTCTGGCATAGCAAACAAATAATGTGAAACGTAATTTCCCTCTCTTGTCAGTTGGTCTATAACCACCTGAAAGTCATGTTTACCGGAGTTCTCGGAATAATCATATTTTACAGGTTCTCAAGGCTGGTGGCAAGTTGTGAGGTCAGCGATTCTTCACCTGGGTCCAGCTGATCCTTTTAGAAAGTACACATCTCTGAGACCCGCTACTTCAAATCTGATAACCCACCCTGCCCTAAGAAAAAGAAGATGGTCCATTTTCCCAGAAAAGGCTGTTATAAAGTAAGCCGTCCAAATTTGCCTCACAGGTGCCTGGAGCCAGCCATCCTCAGGTGCTCACCAGGGACAGGTCTGACCTCTCTGCTTGGAGGACTGGAATTATCTTCCCTGCTGGGGCTTCATATCTCAATAACTTCTCCTGGAAGCAGGTGCCTCAACATCCTTTCTTCAGCAGAGCATTGTGGAACAGCAGCAGCAGGAAGGTGAGCTGAACAGTTCAGCACTGGACCAGCCTGCAGTGAATGTTTGTTTCTGCTGAAACCTTTTCTACTGGTGTCTGCTATTCATCCAAACTGTCCGGAGTGAGTTTTTTTAAGTGGGTAGGAAATGTTTGTAAAGAGCTTCAAGAGGAACAAAGGAAACTGTAAGGTAGGCCAGGCCGTGACTTAATAATTTTCTACCCCATTTTTGAGAACTGTGTTGAAATAAAGGCATCTGAGGCTGCAAAAGAAGTCTCTTTCTTAGAGTAGCTCAATAGAAGTTTGCATTTCAAGACTGGTGTAAGTCAGACGTAGATCCTCATCCCTGCCTGAAAAAAGAAAAAAAGGTGAGGTAAGAAAAAAGTCATCTAAAAATGTTAGTTGGCTCAGCTTCCCCAGCCTACCAGGGGAATGCCAGATATGGAAGGCAGGAAGCCAGTGAATAGGAGAGGAGGCGAAATATGGGGCAGCCCAGCTGAAGGTGGTGATGAAAACTCACCCTGCCGCAGCCTACAGCAGAGCCAGAAGACTGTGCAAGTGTGCAAAAAGAAAGATTTGTGGGAGCAGGAAGCATATATGCAAGGGAGGAGGTTTAGTCAGTGAGCAAAAGTATGGGCTCCTAGTTAGGGGACTGTGTTGGGATTCAAGAGGCAGAAGCACTGTACCTGCCATCTGCATTAATCTACAATGTGGCCTCAGGGCAAGTCATTTCACCTGTTTGGCCACCTCTGTTGCCCCCTCTCCCGCACTCAGCCCACTTGTCTAATTAGACCACAAATTCCTCAGCAGAGGGTTGGCCTTTCTCTGTGTGTTTGCTCATTGCCCAGCACAAAGGGACGTGCCCTCTGGGGACTGGAGGTAGCACTCTTCAGTAATTACCCTAGAGCCCTGCTATAGGCAAAGCCTTTAATACCCCGAGCCCAAGGAGAGCTGCAGGTTGGAAGCGCCACTGCCAAACTGACAAAGCAGGCTGAGTTTTCGATGCCTTTTGACACCGTATCTTACAAAAGGTCAGAAGCCCAGCCATCATGTATTTTCACTCTTCGGTTTTAAAGCAGGTTCATACCAAGTAACGCAATCGGCCACTGCTATGCTCGAATACTAGCTGAGGCAGAAAGTTTTGGATATCAGTGGATTAAACAGACATTTTAGTACAACAAGGTAGAGGGGTTTGTTGCTAGCAGACACCTCTGGGCTGATTAGCACCCATCAGTTCTGAGGAAGGTGGAAATATTCCAGGGCACTGAGCTGGGAAAGAAAAAAATTCCTTTTTGAAAACAAAAAAGTAAAATACAGGAAGATTTTCTTTTCTTGGAGTTTAAAGGAAAAAAGGTAAAAACAATTTTAAGGTAATGCTTATGTGCCCTACTGAGATGTGTTTTACTGTTCTCATTTCACTGTTGGGGTGGTGATTTGGTAAGAGGAGAGGCATTGAGAAGAAAAGGAAAAAGAATGAAGGTTTGATGTGGCTCCCATGAAAATGTACTTGTGCACTTGATTTATGCACAGGAGTTGGGCTATCACCTGCAGTGGGACTACTCAATCCATACAGGTTAATGTAAGCCTTTGGAATTTGAAAATGTGTAATAAAGATGCTTTTCCATGGTCTTTCAGTGAAAGCTGGACTCAATTGTCCAGCATTGCTTTCCTCATGGTCACAGAGCCACATGAATTCACAAGTTTCTACTTCCCATTTCTGTTTTCAAATCATTGGTTTCTAATACTCTCGCATGCTACTTGGGTTTTCAAGCCACAACAATTAGAGGTATTTCTTTCCACTTCAGTGGTAGGAATCTCTTTACCTGTTGCGCACACACAACACAGTGGTCCTTCACACAGAGCAAAGGCTTTTGAAATGCCCTCCAATTTCATTTAAAATAGCTTGTGTAACATTTTGCATCCTGGGTTCCCTGAGCAGAGGCAGCTGTGATGAAGGCAGTGAGTTGTTACACCAGTGCAATGTGGAGGTCACACTTGGCTGTGTCCTGAGAAGTTTTCAATCCCATGGAATAGCCAAAAGGCGTTGAGTTTAGACTGAAGCTAGCAAGGACTTCTGTGAACTCTGGTTTTTTTGGTCTTGTCCGTAGTCTGACTTTGAAGTCTAAGAAGTGTAAATTTTATCTGAAGCTTTCCTTTTATGGTTGCCAGGTTTATTTTCTGTGTCATTCCACTGATCCCCAACAAGATGTGCATTCATGTTCAGCCTTTCCTTAGTAAGGACATTGATACCAGGCCCATCGCTCTTCTACATAAGTGACTGTTTTCACAGAACTTATAAGATTTTAGTTATTTTCTAGACCCCTATCCTTCTGTCAAGATGAGTAGAACAAGGCCAATGGGTTCAAGAGTTGTTAGGGGGAGGCAAAACAAACACGGCATGAGGGCATTAACCTTATTTCCCCAGGAACTAGACTGAAAGTTTTCTCTTTCCCTGCCCAAATCCAGAGGTCTGAAAGAAATGTAACCCCTCATTTTGGAGCAGAAGACAACCTTCAGCTCCTGGGGTGAGGAGAAGACTTGCAGGAGACACATTCTTGGGAGTTGTTGGCTCTTGCAAGGCTTAATCCACCTTGCCTTTGGATCAGGTATTGAAAGATGTTGGAAAATAGCTTTTTTTCTTATATCGCTCCAAATGACAGTGACCTAGAAGCTAATACATCAAAATGCTTGGTGCCACAGCAAGGAACATGCAGGTGCTGGATGGGCAGCATATTATGAGACGTGTCCATGCTGTCCAGTGAAAGGGTGTCTGCATCAGTGGCCATGGAGCACTGCTGGGGAAGGGCTGGCCCAAAAGAAACAGCATTGGCAAGGTTCACATCACTCCCACGAGCTGGCAAGTGCTGCCTGCGGGGAGAGACTTCCCAGGGGTCTGACGTGAGGCATTATGCTCTCTGCCTGTGGATTTGCACCTAAGAAGAACTGATCTATAAAGCCAGTCTTGAAACCATCTTGGAGCTACATTTGCTTCAGAGCTAGCATTGCTCTGGCAAGCTGCCCAGGGATTTAAACTCAGTTAATCCAAGCTTGGTTCTCCATGGCAGACACCCATGGAACAAAGGGAATAAAGCTTCCACGACCCTGTCAAGTTGCTGGTCAATCACTCAGCCAGGTGCAGAAAGTGGGCTAGGCAGCCTTCAGTGAATTGTTTTGGATCAGAGAGGAGCAAATTCCCAGTGGGGGTGTGCAGAGAAGTCTATAGAGATTTGCTTGCCATAATTTCCCAATTCTGGGAGCATCGCACACCAACCCCTGGTGCCTGTATGTTTCCCTAAACCTCTAAAGCCAGCTATGCTGAAATGCATCACTGCTGCTTTCTGTGCTGGCAACCATACACGGAAGTAAAAAATAAGAAGCCAAGGAGGAAAATAAATGCAGTTTTCAGTTCTGCTGTATATTATCATTAATTTGTAAAGGCAGGCAGTACCAGTGCTGTAAGAACCATAAGTATGTGTGAAATATTAAGTTTACAAACAACCTGTGAGCTGGTATTGCCTGTTTTTTAAGCATTGCTGAATAATTTGTTAGTCCTAATAACTGGCTAATGGGGTTTTTAACTGAGCTGTCTATATATGGAACCTAAATGTAAATATGATTCAGATTTGACTTTTTTGAGTCCTCGGCCCTTATTCTGCATATCAATTTCTTTGATTATGTTCCTTTTCCTAGTTCCTTCTATTAATTGAAAGACTGGATGCAGGTTTGATTGGCAGAGGGATTACTTTTGGGAATGATCAGGTAAAAGTTACCTACCTGAGGACTGATTGCAACTGCAATAGGGAGTCTTCTGCAAGCCACAACATCTTTTTAATCATAATTTGTCTTCTAAAGCTTGAGTGACAAGAAGATGTGCTTCCCCTGCTGAAACCCTCCTCTGTCCATGCCACAGGAGCTGCAGACTCACAGCCAGCACATGCTCACTTGCAGCCATTATAGAGAAGATTTGAAATAATGCCTTTGCTTAAATGGTTGCAAATGTTTCTCTGTTATTTCCATCAGCAATCAAGCCAGTACTTTACTTTCCATTTATTTTCTCTCCTCTGCTAAGAGGTGGGGGAATCCTCAGCAGCCACAGGACAGAAACCAAAAGCAGGGGAGCAGAAAGGTGCACCAAAAAACAGGTCTCATCATTAAGCAAAACGTACTGCACCAAGCACACACATTTCAGTCCCTGCTTCTTGCTGCCTGGGCATTGCTTTTACTACTCTGAATTGATGTTCTTGCACCCGAGTGTATTAAGTGCCTTAATACACCTTTATTAAAGTACTCTGAAGTGTCCTGAACCTTGATTGCTGTGTGGTTCTCCCACTCCCACATGCTGGTTCAGGTCTCAGTCCAAAGCCAGCAGAAGGCAGCAAGGCTTTTGGCTGGCTCTGGTGGCACTTGAGCTGGGCCCCCGGGATGTTTCATGGTGCTGGCACCTCACAGGCGCGTCAGTCACCGCTCCTTGGCACCGCACAGCCTGTGATTAGCATTTCCTTCCTACGCCAGTCCTTCACACTGCCGCTCCAACTCTGACTTTTTGTTTTCCTCCTTCCCCCCTTCCCAGCCAAAGGGGAGAACAATTCCTGGAAAAGAAAAATGCTCTTTCCCCTGCACTGCCGAAACCTTCGCAGGGAGCTTTGGGGAGGAGAGAGGAGACTTTGGAGAACATATGGCTAAAAGCGTTTGGGGGTTTTCAGATGGTAAATGACCGATGAGGTCTCAAAGGGGTTTTATTTATAAATGATAGACTCCTGAGAGAGAAATAATTGCTGCTCTCCCAGGCGTAAAAAAGCAATTCACCTGACATAAAACCCAGGGATAAAATTAGCTAAATGAAAGCAAGATATGGCAACTGTATTAAGCTGCTTTTTTTTTTTTCTCTTCCCTGCTGAATGGTGAATCATTTTAATTTTGTTTTCCCCTCCTTTCTTGGAAGGAGAAAAAAAAAGCCAACGCCAAAGCAGTGCCTTGGGTCTGAAAGAACAGATGGTGCCCTGGGCGGCCCTCCGGAGCGCTCCACGGCGTGCATTCCTCCACTCCACCGCTCAGATAACTGAGTTATACAGCACACGACCATCTGGTGTATGACACATCTTGTGTCCCCCGGACAATGCCCCAGCAAACCTCTTCAGGGGAGAGGTTAGTTTCTAGGGTAACAGCAGCATGTGCAACTCCAGGCCTTATTGAGATTCAGGGCTCCTCACTTGTCCCTATTCTTCTCCTCCCTATTGTTGTCACTTGAGCTTTTGCTGCTTGGTTACACCGAGACTGACAATATCCATCAGTATTTTGTCCCCAGCCCAGAAACCATTGTCTCCAAATTTTGTTTCATTATTTATGTTTTCAATATCCAATGGTTGACTGAAGCATCTGCTGTAGAGTGATAAGGCAAGTGCCTATTGAGGAGGGCTGAGCTGCTGCCTGACAACGATGGTTTGAATTATTTAGGTTGTGGTTGGACAAGCATTTGCAAAAGCCAGGGTATCTGTGAAGCACCGAGGTGACTTTATTTATTTATCTGTTTCAGCTTTTTTAGGTGCTCGCATCTTTTAATCCAGATCCAAAAAAAGCTTAAAGACTCCATAGAGAAGTCAGTCTTGAAGAAGTAGCTCTGCTCATTCTGCTCGTTGACTGAAAGTCTCTGGATGTTTCCTTGCAGGGAACTATTTGGGATTTTAAAAAAACCCAAAAAACAAAGAAAAAAAAAAGGGTTTCACCTTCCTTTTAATTTTCTGTCAGGTTTCTTGTGAAGTGACTTTGTTTTTTTTAGCACTGATATTCTCCACTTCTTTGAAGAGCCAAGGTCTGGCTTATAACCATCACCAAGCATGGTCACTATGGGTAGTACTTTGAAATTCAGTCTCAGCAACCTAAATCAGAAAGCTTAATCAGCAAAAAGAAGTAGTAGGTAAATGATTTCTCCACCAATAAAAGATATATGCCCCACCAAATCGTTTACTCTGTTGCAGAACAATTTTACTAGCAGTGTTACCTCCCTCACATATCTGTAATTGTCCCAGCCAGCCAAAATCCCACCAAATTCTTCTTATACCTGCATAGAGTAGACTTTTCATTCAATGGAGTTAAAAAAGCTGTTAAAAAACTTAAAACATCGAGCATGAGGTTTAAGCATTAAAAACACACAACTGTGAAAGTACCAGAGATGCCTAAACAAAAATGTGCTGAACTGCAGACCTCATTTAAAGGTATTTAAAGGTATGAGTACCTTTAAAATACTGCCTTGTATCTCGGGGTTAAGGTCAAGGATTACAGAACCAAAAATAACAATTAAGAGAGGTTCTGTATCTACATATCAAATGATAGTAATTATATATATATTGATATTGTGGTAAGTTTGCTATAACATCATCTGATACATTATTTTCACTTATTTATAACTAGAGATTTTACTTTCAAAGTAACACTCATCAAATAAAGATTTATGACCTAAAAACAATTTTTAAAAAGATTTGCTTAAAATGCTTCAGATCTACTATAAGGAAAAAGAGGAAAAAAAATAGGGTTTTCCCTGCATGAAACAATACCCTTTTTTTTGTAGACCTCAGAGCTGGTGGCAGAAAATAACAATGGAAGTCAACCCTGAGCCTGAGACTGGTTTTAAATATTCTAATGAAATTCAGTTTTGTTGCAGCATGTTCTGCCCCTGACCTGTTCATTAGGTGTGCCATGGCAGTGAATGCATTTACTTCATCACATGCTTGAGATGGCGTGTGATCATAAAATAGAGACCACACTACGGTGCATATACAAGAAAGAGCTGATCATGGGCAAGGCTTGCTTAGCCATGTTTTGCTTGGCATCTTTCAGCAGGGAGGAGAAAGGGCTGGAGTTCCTATTTTTCTGTCTAACTACTGAAAGCTGTCAGCACTTTGCTCCATCAGAGCCTCTGCATTACCTCTGTAGAGGTGAAACCCTCCAACTCGGCCAACTGAGTAAGACCATCTGAGAAGGTACAGGAAAAGCACCTGGGCTTCAGGAGTTTGTGAGTGCTCCAGAAAGGTCCATATGCCAAGGTCTATCACATAAAATGGAAAATGGGTCTCGGTCATGCAGCCCTTCTCCACTTCTCACAGCCCTCCTACCTCCACTCTCCCAACACCAGAGATGGAGAGCTGCAGCCCTGAGGTCCCTCAGCATCTTTCCAGCTTCAGAGCGTGAAAACAACTGACAGTGAACCAGAGAGGGCAGTCCCCTCCTGCACAAGGTGCTCTTGTTCTCAGTACAGTGCCTGGTGAGGTATTTCTCTAGAAAGTGTGGGAGCTGCACATGGTACCAAGCCTTCAGCTGGGGCACTGTGTAGTAGTCTGGTTGCTTGAGCTGGATGAGTCTTTCCTGAAACTGGCACAGAGCAGAAGAAGGGTAACAAGAGTGGTCAGAGGAATTAAGAGCCTGTTTAGGAGTTAGATCTCTGTCTAACCCAGCAAAGCAAAGCACTAAGGTTGGTTTCCATAAATATATACAGAAAGGAAAATTGCTCTTTCACCCAAAGGACAATGTTACCACAAGAACAAATATATGAGTTGTCCACAAATAGATTCCCAAAGGTTTCTCAACATCAGAGAAGGGGCTTTCTGTAACAGCATTCCAGTGTAAATATGGGGAGCCAAAACTCCCAGCTTTAAGATGTCACTTGAACAATTCCTGAAAGAGATTACAGGCTGTGATTGCCTGCAAAGTCAGGGAACTGTGAGTGAGGACATCCCTGCTGCTCCAGTATTTCATTGGTTTTAAAGATAGAAGAACCCTTACATAATCTGGTCAGAACTTCTGTACTATACAGGCCATAGATCTCACCCAGTTACTCTTTGCTGAGCAGCAATCTGTCTGACTTAGAAGTTATCTTACAAAAACTCATTCAGTCTTGACACGAAGAGGCCAAGATCCATTTCTTTCACTGAGGCTTGTCCCAGTCTTAATCTCCCTGCTATTGAAATGGACAACTTTGCTTGATTTGGTCTGAATTTGTTTGAAAGTATCTTTGATAAGTATTGGGCTTTCCACTGACAAATTAAAACGCCTTCCAGCATAGGAAATGGTGACAATAAGACACAGAGTTATACTTGTGAAGGAGAATGGGTCTTTTTAAAGAAAAATGGAATGAGATCTGTGCTTTCCTTTTTTTTTCCTTTTTTTCCCCACTGGCCAGAGCATAGTGCTGCCTAATGGTCAAGACTGGTCCTGCTTTCTTCCCTGGATAATATTGTGTGAAGTTCCCTGTCCTGTCCTGATCCAAGCTGCTCCTGAGAAAATGAGGAGAGTGTGTGTATATGGATGTATGTTTGTGCATGTAGCATCCCTCACCAGAGAATGAAACATTATTTTTATATACAAATAAATAAATGAATATATAAATATTTTGATCACCATTTAAAGAAATATGAAGGAATACACAGATACAAGTGATACATGCAGTGTGGAAGCAGAAGACAGATCTCACTTCATTTCTAGAAGAATTTATTGCGTACACAGAGTCAGCCTAGAAGGAACTATTTTTATTTCTCTTGTGGAAAGGAGGAGCTGACTTGGGTTTTTTGCCTCTGTTAAATCCAGAATGAGGAAGGTATGCCAGGCAGATACTGCATATAGCAATATCACTGCCTTTACTGTCCTACCACTTCTGAGCTGCTAATTAGGAGCAAATAGGAGCAAAAAAAAAAAGCCCAAGGGATCTCCATCTGTGAAAGCAAATGCTGCTTATAGGAAAAATCTTAGCTGAATCAGGAGGGAATTACCATCTTTCCCATTTTACATATAGGAAGGACAAGCCACAGAGTATAAATCTTTGCTCAATTAAATGATCATTTTTCTAGGTTTATACTAAGGTGTCTCTGCACTGAGAGCCACACTTGACCGTGCTGCTCTGCCTTTGTTCAGAGCTCCAAGACCCAGATGAAGCCAACCAGTTTTTCACATAATCTGTTTCACTGAGAGCACAGAAAATGGCTTCTTAGCAGAGGATTCTCTGTGGAAAACAGCACTGAAGAGTCAGACAAGCAAATTAAATTAGGAAGCATAAAGCAGACTGCCATGAGCAAAGGGCAGAAAAATATACTGATGTTTGCATGTGATTTAAGAAGTCAAAGATACTAAGTTTTTTCAGGAACATCTGAATACTTTCATACTTTAAAAAAAAAAATCATGGCACAGTCAGTTTAGATGAAAAAGCAAACCAAAACAAGTGGGGCCATGAGACATGATGTAATTTGCATCTAAATACGTTTTAGAGATAAGAACTTGTTCAGAGGAAAACACAGTATTGCCCGTTCACGAGACTTACTTTCTGGTATCTTTGTGGGAACCAAACGAATTGCAAAACATCTGCAAGGTCCAAAGTGTCAATTATGCCTTTATGTACGTAGAGGAAATGTCACATGATGGAGGCAGTCATTGGACATGGTCAATTGTAAGGTTTTATCCTTTGCTTAGCCTTAAAGCCTCGCTCAACAGTCAGGTTAGACAAAGGCACTGTCAGAGCGGGAGATGGATCAGTTTGGCCACTCAGAGGAGTTGCTTATCAGCACAGAAAGTGTCCGCGGCCTCGGACAGCGCTGACATTTCGTTTGCAAAGCCTGGCTCAGGGCTGCTTTGAACAAGTAGGCTTCCAGATTTGCACATCTAGAAGCAGCCAAACGAAAAACTGAACACAAAGCACAGATATCAGCTAGGATTTGCAAAAGTAATCATGCAAATGAAGTAGTTTTCCAAAGTTTCCCTTACACCAGATCTGTGTTTCTCAGTCAGATTTTTCCTCCACAATTTATTTAAAAAAAAATGCCAACTTTGCAGAAGCATCTTACAGGAACATATAAAAGGAGGTTGTGCATCATTCAAGGACCGTAGGAGCTGCCAAATGAGAAGAATGGTTTTGAAAGGCCCATATGTGTGACTCTGAATGCCAAATATCCTCATTTTAATGGCTTATGTGTTACAGTTTATATTGAGCCCTTCAACAAGTCCCAGTAATATTCTTTCTGGATTTGCAAACGTACATTGCTTCTCCAGGAAACTTTTAAATCCAGCAATATTTGTAGTATATTATTTGTGTGTTTTACTATAGACAATATCTGCAGCAAAACAGCATCTACAGTCTGTAAAATTGCACAGAAATGCCCCTTGGCACCGTTTTCAGCTGTGCTTCAGCCTGGGTTCTGATTTCTAGTTTACACCATGTTTGGGCACTCTCTACACAATGCTAGTCATGTGCCAGGGGACATGCTCTTTCCTTTCAAAGCCTGCACAGATGCTGTCAAAACCTGTGTGCAACAGTGATCTGTAGGGGGGAAACTGTAGGGGGCATTTTTGTGGCAGTTAATGAAGGATGTTTCTGCAGAATCATCAGAGAATACTGCAGAACTTGATTGTTTCTCCAAAGTCCGGTTTTTAGGTTTGTGGAAAGAAGATCAACAGCCTGAACTCATCAGCCTTGTCAACTCCACAGTTGCAACCATCATCCTTTTACTCTTTAGTTACACATACTCACATGTGGATTATTGGCAACAGCAAGTGATGTCGATCTTCATACAGTTCCCCTCAAATCATGGAAGCTTTGGATTGAGCTTGTAAATGTTATTAATTTTAATTATTTTATTATTGTATCACTATGGATGCTTTTGTAAAGTCTATGTGACTGGGCAAGTGTGTCTGGATTCATTTCGAGGGCGTGTCCGGATTCATTTCAAGGGCGTGTCCTACCAAATGAGATGCTTATTTGCAAGATACAAGCCAGGCTGGATAAGACAATGAGCAGTAGATGGGGGGAATAAGGAGGCAGGGAGAGGAAATGTTTGATAACTAGTGACTCTTTTATGACAGGTGCATTTCTGTACTCTGTCGGGCCACAGTACTGTTGGTGTTGACACTGTATAACACCATTTTATAAGCTAGAGGGAAAAAAGAGGAGCTCAAATTATGTAACTTCTTAAAAAATCTGGTGCATCCCTTCAGTTTGTTTTTTCCCTCATTAGGCATTGAGTGGTCTCCACATCATACCAGTCCAAGTGCTCATGTGTGGCATCTCCTGGTGGTACTGTGAGTCCATAATACCAATATTAATAATTCTACCAGACTACCCAACTAATATGCTTGTGACACAAGCCCTGGGCTTCACTGCGTGCTCCATATCCCAACAATCCCTGGTTGGTCACCTGCACTGCACAGTTGCCTCCTGCTGCACATCCAGGTACCAATATTGCAAAACCCTTCTCCTTTCTGGGAAGCTGGAGGACAGTATGCAGAGTAATAAGTCACTGAACTTTGTATCGGAACCACTGGTATAGATTGTAAATTATTTTATTCTTTCTTTTCATCATGAGCTCTCAGAAATCCTCATGCAGAATTTTGTTGCTGTGACACCAAAAGAAATCCCAAAGTGTGGTACAGAGTTTGAGAACAATTTGTCAGCGTGTTAGCAGGACCACAATTACAGCACATCCAGAAACAGCTGGTGGCTGGTGTGGAAATGGAGCAAAGGCAAGGCATTCACCTAAAAATAATTATTTAGGTTCAAGGTAGAAATATGAGCCACAGGATTCTGGATCTGTATGACTCAGGCAAAGAGATAACTGAGCAGAAAGTGAGACATGCAGAACCAATGTTTTCTATAGATTTAGAAAGCGTGTAGCCAAACTTGGAAATAAAACATTGAGAATAAATTTTGTTCAGAACTGTAGAAGCCTTCACACTGTTTTAACGTGGATTTTTTTATTTAGTGTAGCTATGTTTACCAGTGCAGTAGGAGATAGAGTTTGGGAGAGGTTTTAACCTGCAGGAGGATTTCAGGCCCCTGCTGCAGCAGCAGTCCTTCTCCCACTGCCCACTCTCTGCATCCTTCTGCCTTTGTCCTGCAGAAGCTGTTAAGTGTCTGTTCTGTCTAAAATACTGTTCAAAAGCCTGGCTTAAATCATTATACCCAAAAGGAGAATGACGGTTTTGCTCTGGTTGTGGATAGTTGTCAGTAACTAAACAAGTTTTGACAAGGTAACCCATACACCTAAAGAAGAAAAACAACTGAAAAAGGGATGGAATTTGCTCTGTTGGGGAGGAGTAAGTTGCCTAGTAACCAAAATGATGGCATTTATTTAAAGTTTGTTGGATAAGCCTACCAATACAGGTATTCCAGGAAAGGGTGGAGTTTGTTTCACTATTCCAGGAATGGAAAGGAGTTTGATGAAGGAAGCAGACGTAGATCACGTGCACTGTGAGATAAACCCAC
Organism: Campylorhamphus procurvoides; assembly: GCA_013396655.1. Taxonomy (NCBI): domain Eukaryota; kingdom Metazoa; phylum Chordata; class Aves; order Passeriformes; family Dendrocolaptidae; genus Campylorhamphus; species Campylorhamphus procurvoides. Next base: position 153,634 of record WBMV01005603.1, on the reverse strand, counting down.
TGGACAGGTCTGAAGGGCATCACTCTTTGGGATGGCTTACCTCAACCTGAGTTTGGCTCTCTGTTTAGTAGGGGCTCATGAAGGAAGGCAGCTATACAAGACTGTTCCAGCAGTAAAATTACTTGAAGAGATGATTCCTGGAAACTGTTTTTAATTTGAAATTTATGGCAACAGTTTCCCTCTGCCAATAAAGCTTGTGTAAGTAACAACTCTGCAACAGAGAACATTTAATACAGTGTAAAATCCAGCATCTGATGGTGAATGGATCAGGCTTCAGCCTGCAAAACCTCTCTAAGGGAAAACAGTAAATACCAGGAGGGGTCAGATTGTTGTCCATCATCTCTGTGGTAAAAAATGGCTTGCATTTGGGGGGTGGGGGGAGGGTGCGGATCTTAAAGAAACATACAGTTTATAACCGGAGAATAAGCTCCATTAGAATCTCTTATTTCTGTTTTGGTTGCCCTCCTTTCACATGTTTAGAAGAATTATCTACCTACTGAACCAAACTTAAAATACAAGTGTCCAGTCCCTCCTCTTCTAAGCTCTTGTCATCAGGAAAAGAGCACAAGAAAGTGTTTTATGACTAATACTGAAAACAGGTTCTTGAGAAGTTGCTGAGTAACCAACTGATAGGGGTAGGATTCCTTCAAAGCCAGTTGTGCATGGAAGAACATAGGTTTAGCAGGAAAACAATTAGTATTTCTTCAAAATGTTATGTGGCAGAGTTAGCAACTGCATCATTCCTGTTCTCCACACAGGGTGAGGTTGATGCCAATGGCTCCTCTTAGCAATTTTTTTTTTCCCTAAGAAGACTTTGCTTCACGTATTTCGTATTTTATAAATCCAAACATAAAAGATGGACTTTTTGTCACAAGCTTATCTCAAACATTGGGCTCTACATATAACAAAATGTGTTGTCATTTACCAAGTATGCTGAGAAAACACCAGATGTGAGGACTATCCAGATGGTAGTTTCCTATGGACTTGAGAATATTGGTGGCACTTTCAGCTTTATCCTGCTTTAAAGGTTAGCATAGAAAGCTACAAACACGTTGGCAGTTCCTGCTAGGTAACATGCTGTCTGCAAAACAAGAAGGACTGCCTTGTGCCTCCTCTCCAGCATATTCACTGCTCACAGGCAAAATAAAAAGGAGATTTGTGGTATTGCCACAATGAGGATTCATTGAGATTTAAAAAATGCACTGTTCCTCCAGGTCTGATGTACCTCCTGATGAAGCTGGTGAACATACCATAAGGGGATGCAATGGGAGCTGACCCAGGTTCAATGTTCTCCTGGTTATACAAACCATAGGAAACCAGCCTGCCACACCAATTTGCTGCTAGATATCACATTATGGCTTGAAATGAATGGTATTTAGGCTATGAGCAGGGAAGATTGCTATTTAAAATGGCAGCTTTGACATTGTTTGACCAATGGTGATCTGCTGATTTGTTTTCTGAATTGCAGCTTCTGAACCCACAGGACACAAAAATTTTTGGGTTTCTTTGTTACAAAAAGGAGCTGTTTAGCTCTCTGTTTAGGGGGACAGGGTGGGGTTAGGAAGTGTGATCAGATTGCAAAGCATCCTGAGAGTCAGCAAAACCTGGTTTGTATGCACCTGGCCCATAATTGACTTCAGCTTGCACACTCTGAGCACTGCTGTGCCCTTTGCTAGATCCATTATGGCCACAGATGTGGGACTGCCAGCAATTTGACTAGCAGGAATAATCCCGTTAATAAAACTCCTCCCTGTTTGATCTTTGCTGATCCTCCTTACCTAATTCTGCAGAAAGCCTTGGAAAAAATCAAGGTGAGTAGCACTACTGATCTGTTCCCAAGGAGGATGGAGGTACGCCTATCTAGGGGTGATTTTTTAATCTTTCTGTGTTTACATATATAGAAGTTTACAAAATCTCATCAGCTTCTCTTTCTGTTAAACACAAGTAAGGAAAATTTAGGATTTTTTTTTGTGGTGTATTTTGAATTTGTTAGCTGGGTAGGTTTGCCTCTAGTTTAGAAACCTATTCCATGCTGTTTATGAGGCAAAGATTAAGAGCAGAAAATGTGCACTGAGCTGTCAAAAAAAGCCCCATCATCTCTGATGTTATCCTCAGGTACACAGCTAGGGCTTAATCAGGTATACTCTACAGGAGAACCATGCAATGTGCCATTTGGTAGGCATATAAATGCTACGAATGGAGAATAATTTCAGGTGTTGGGGTCTCAGCTCAGCTGAGAGTCCTCTAGGAAAGAACCAAAGCAGATCAGATTGGGACAATTTTTTAAGCATCCTTCCTCACAGTGCAATGTCTTGGACCCCAATCTATCCACCTATGTGCTCCTTCTCCATTTCAGGGTGCCTTACTTACCCTGGGACTGCTCCCCCTCTCACAGATCCATTCATTTCAATTCCATTTGCTTATTTTTCCTCCCTTTTCATACTCAACTGCACAAAAACAAGTTAAGGCAAGTTTTCCACACCTAATCAGCAATGTAAGGTTCCTGCGTTTGAATAAACCTAACCTGAACCCTCTTGAAGATGAATTCTGGCAAGAACAAAGCACAAGTCCTAAACTGTGGACCAGTTTAGATCCTCACTATGAGGCAACCAAAATTTCAAAAGACAGTCACAATCCTGGCCTTCTAGTTTTTGTCTACTTTGATTAAACCTTTTTTTTAATTATATACACTCTTAGTGTTGGCCTCACCGGTTGTCCTACGTTTTTGTAGATCTCTAATGTGTTTATTCAAACAGTGTTTGTTAAGATTTGAGCTTTTTCTTCTCCATTTGAATACTACTCCTCTCCCTGTTTTCTCCACTTGCCATTCGAGTATTCTCTATGTTTTGTTGCCTCTTCTTTTTATCAAATAGTCCTCTTAAAAATACTGCATTTGATTTTGTATAATGGTAGATTTTGCTCCTGGAACAGCTCTACCACCTTTCCTTGGCCAAATTACACCTACAGCAGTCATTTAATGAAACGTTATTTAACATGACAGAGTTTTTTGAATCTATCCAAAAATCAGCATTTAAATACTTTAATTTTACTATCACTCACCTGGCTATTGTGAAATAACCATTATCCTCATTTTAGAATCACTTCAGGTGTTTTTGTGCAATAAAGTCAGAACTGCACGTGCTTGTCTTAAAAATCATCAAGGTTACTCATTATGTTCTCTGTATTATCAGTAAAAATTTAAATGTGACACATGCTCTGTGGCCAATTAAAACACTGGCAGCTTTGTGATTTCTATTCTAATTGCAGCATTTAGATTGAACTATGAGTTTGGAGGAGTTTTGGGAAGGATGGAGCTGGTGGGAAGAGGATGGCATCAAGGGCCAAACTTTCTCTGTTTAGTCACACATGAAGTATAGGAATATGTTTCACTGAAATAGAAATAAAGCTTTAAGAAACCAAACCTTCTAGTCCAACCACAAGGATAAACATCTTAAATATTAAATGAGTCACAACCTTTTTATTGTTGCCTTCGTTGGTCTGAGATGACAGACAAAACTGTCAAGGTTTTGGAAGCATACCTGAGGATCTCAACTGGTAATCAACCAGTCTGAGCAATTTTCTCCCTTTATCTCAAAACCAGGATAATTCTGAAGTGCTGCCTTAAAAAAGTATTACATATAAATTGTTCCAGTGACAACCATCTTGTTTGAAGAGTCCAACCACTGTGAGAAGAGGAGCAGTACAAACTTTTCTCGCTCCAGTATCATTAGCTGCACCCTCCTGCCCTGCCCTTGGCATCTGGTAGCTGTTAGTAAAACCTGCTGCATTCAGCTCAGTCCTGGCATGAGTTGTGTCTCACTGGTGTTGAACAAGTGACTTTAACTCCTGGTGGGTGGCTTTGGACAGGTATCTCTGTCCCAAAAAAAGAGTTGTTTAATTGTTGTCCTTTTCTCCCTGTAACTCTTCCCCTTTTATTGTAACCAGAGACAGCGTGAGTTGTCTCCATAGCACAGTTTAGCTACTCTGGAGTTGCAGCTTCGTTTCTTGCTCAAGGTTAAGGTCTTTATGACAGGAACAGAAGTGGGACTCCCCACGCACCTCTTCACCCAGAAACACAGCAGCACACGGGAAAACAACACGCGGTGCTCCCTCTCCCCCTCACTCCCTTTGGGCTTATCCCCCCAAACCGAGAGGTGAGCTTGCAGTTAGATGTCGTGTGAGCTTCTCCATTTGTTCCTCTGCTCTCTTCTTCTAGGTGCGTTCTCATCAGTCCTGGGGGAAACGCGCTTGTGTGCGTCAATCGCAAAGTAGATTTTGGCAAATGGCTCGAGGTGCTTTTTTTTCTAGAATGCCAGGGGGCGGGGGGTGCATGCCAAGGCTCCCACCCTCCTCCACCTTTTGCCTGCGACCCTCCCCTCTCCAGCAGCAGCCCAGGGGGGGCTGCACTGGAGGTGTTCATCCTTTCCCCCGGAGGAATCGCCTGTGTTCGCCGTGTTTGCCCGTGGTGGCGGGCAGGGCGGCCGGGAGTGCCGGGGCGGGTCGGTGCCCCTCGGGGTGCGGGGGCGCGGCGGGGCCGGCAGAGGGAGCGCACACGACGCGGTGCTGTTGCGGCCTCGCTCCGGGCGGGGGTGGCTGTGTTTGCGGACAATTAATGTATTTCCCAAACAGCCACGTCTTGGCCCTTTCCTCGCCCCTGCTGCGGTCCGCGCGTATGTGATTTTTGCCAACATTTTACGTGATTTGGGCAGTTCCCGCTGCGAGGCCGAATCCTCGCCCTGAGGACTGTACGGCTTGTCTTTGTCCTTCAGAGCATCTCTTCCCTAAACACGCTACAAAATTCACAAATACCCACCGTCTTTTTCAAGCAGACACCGTATCCAGGAATGTCATCTGCCGTATGCCACTGATGCTTTATATGTGACCATCACCTCTGCAGTCCCCGTGAGCATCTCTGATTGCAAGTGCTGGAGCTGTCACACCCCAATGGGGTATGGGGCCCACAGAGTGGCAGCGACTGATCTCAGTCCCAGACTCTTGTGGCTCTTGATGCAGAACCGGTTGGAATAAGTCTTTTGCATGAAAATGATCAAAATTTGAAAAGAAAACTCTTGAAAAGACTTATTTGTTTAAAAAGAAAAATATTTTTGCATCTGCCACTCAGAAAGCACCAGATGCTTTATAGACAGAATCCACCCCAAAGCGCCTGTGGGACCCCAGACTCACAAACCAATGCTTAGTGGGGAAGTCTCCACCTGCACAGAAATCCATAGGCTACAGGGGAGTCTGCACAAATCATTCTGCAGGAATAGACCTGAAGCCAGTAACACAGATGGGCAATGTGACATTGGTTTGTCCATTGTCCTTCATTATATTCTTAGCCCTCCCCATGCCCTAGCTAATCTTTATTTTCTATGTACAATGAGGGAAAATGGCTTCTCCAGATGTCTCTAAGCTCCTCTCAAAAGCCATTATCTGGCAGGTCTCTCTAGAGGACTGGGCTAACTGTGGGACCATTACTTAGTGGATAATACTACCTATGCTCTATTTTCATGCTTCTATCAGTGAAAGATCTGGAGCTGTCTAATACATTTTCAAGCAAATCACCAAGACAAGCAATAATAAGGATGATAGGGAAGGAAAAAAAAGCAAATGTTGGAAGGATCTGGGCGTTTTTGAGGAGGATTAAGAGTAATCAAGCTTGGATCTGCCAAGCTTTTTTTTCTTCTTTCCTTTCCTGACAAGCCCAAAACATTCCCTGCCCTTTGATGGCTTCCTGCTCTGTACTTTTGTGTTCTTACTGCCTTTCTCTGACCTCTCTAAGACTAGGCTTGCAGCTGCCAAGGCCCTCCTTCTATCCAGGCTATAAGTCTGTGGGTTGTTTCATTTCCAAGTGGTCTTCAACTTCACCTTCTGAATTTGGAGAGAGTAGGCAATCAAAAGAGGGGAAAAAAGAATGGTTTCTGGGCTGCAGAAGTCCAAGGTGTTTAGTGATGTGGAAATAGCTTCTAATACAGTGATTTCTTCTGCCACTTCTCATTTCTGAATGTGGTCCTATCAGAAGAAGGTAGAGGGGATCTATGTGAAGGGGAGAGAAAGGAGCTTGTGTTGCTCCACTCCTGTGCACTCCCAGAAATCTGGAGGCTGGCAAAAGGCAAACCCAAAACAGACTCACCCTGGAGGAGTTTACAGTTCCCAGTACAAGTCCTGTTGCTGTGCCATCCTGGCTTGTATTCTCCTGGTGTGGCTGAAGCATTTTGTATGCCTAGCCAGGAGTCACTGGTGGTCCCAGCTGCACTACCCGTTGTGGCTGGGGCCAGCAACACAAGACGAATTGCAACAGTGATGGAAAATTTCTCCACTGATATATGATGTCTTGTCCAAATTCACCAGAAGGGCATAAAGATGTGTGCTGGGATTCCTAGACTGTGCTAAGGCTGAAAGGTGGGTGGAGAGGAAAACAACCCCTTGAGGCTAAGTCCAATCCATATTCTTCTTCAGAGTTAACCAGTAGCTAGGACTGTCTCAAGACCCAAGGTGGGCAATTACTTAAAGCAACAGACTACTCCAGACAGCAAACTGGTCTGCAATCAGTTTCTCCTTTGCCGGAGCACAGAGGCTGTTGTGGTCAAGGCTGGGGTACAGGAGCAGGCATCAGGGCAGAGCACTGCCTTGCAGAGGTAGCACTGTGTGGTTCTGAACTTATCCTGCTTCCCATCAGGGAGCAGACTGTGTTGGCATGTTTGTGCAGTATCCATGGAGCAGCAAAAATCAGTCTTGCCTGCAATGACCAAGATCTTCCAGCTGGCTCTGCCTGTAGAATGTTGCTTAACTCAGGTAGAATAGTGAACTGCACAAAACCAAATACTGAAACAGCCACATACACATACACACATGTATATATAAATATATACAATCTATGAAGCAAACATCTACAAAATAGCCTCCTCATATATATTTGAGTGCTTCTGCTTTGGTTATTATTCAAAGAAATATCTTTGTTGGAAAACTCCTCAGTCTGTTTTTCTTTTTGCTATAGAGGACACAGATTTACCTCTGCCTAAGCCTCAAAAAAACATTTCACATTTATCTTACCTCCTCCTAAAGATCGCATGACAATAAGAGGTAGGAATTGGTCAATCGCTTTGTAATGTCTTCAAGACACTCAACTTATTGTAGGCCATAGTACTGGCACCTTACCTAAGAGATGGGTCCAACGCAGCTCAGGCAGTCTTTTTTTTTTTCCTTGCTGCTAGTACAGGTTTTTTTAATCCTATTCATATGTGACATAATGAATGCTAATGGATGCAGCACTCTGCTCCATGTTTGATACCAGGTTTTGAAGTGGTTGTTGCTACTACATCAATCACAAGGGTAGCCAGAGAAGCCAAGCCATTGCCTTCAATTAGGTGGCCCACTTGGCTTGGGGTACTGCTGGTTTGTTCAATAACACCTAAAATATTTTTTTCTAATCACTGCGTGCTTTTCCCATCTTTTCCGAAGCTGAATCTTTATTTTCTCTCTCCATCAAGAATGGAACTCAACCTTAACAGCTAATAAATTCATTCGGGGAACCACAGAACATTAACACAAGGTGAATATGAGGCAAAGATGCAAAATTAGTCTTTATGCCACCCATGTGATGAGGATCTATCCAGCTGTGGAGCTCTCTTATTTTTCAGCATCCACTATGCTGAAAATATACCTCGAGGGTACAGCAGGGGCTGTAACATGTTAGTACCCCTATGCTGAATGGCAGGCAAGCCCCAGCCATTGCAAAGAGGGATGGTTGCTGCTAACAGCTTCAAGTGCAGCATAGAAAGAACCTAAGAAAGAGGCGAAAAAAGCAGGAAAGAGCTTATGCTTGGATGTCTAGGGCCATCTGCCACCGCAGAAGTACAATACTGGATTCTTGAAATGTAAAAATAGATCTCAAAAGAGACATGTTTTAATGAACTGAACACAAAGAAACATGGTCGAAATAAACTGAAAACAGAAGCAAGGTTCAAGGATCTGTTTGTTAAATGAACACCCAAAGCCAGAATATGTTTTTAGTGCTGGAGAATGCTGGCTGTCTGGTTTCTGCTAAAGCCTCCGGTCTCTCTTTGGGATGCATGTGGGAGAAGGAGGGGGTGAATGGCAGCCCTTGTTTGTCCTCTCTTGAGGAATCTAATTATGTATCAATTGATTTCAAAGCCTGGAATAGTAACTCTCTAGAAAACACTCGCTCAGAGACATTGTTCCAATTTTCGCCTGTTCATAATTTATTCACCTCCGGTTTCAATGAGAAGGGCGCTCCTTCATACTGATTCGCCCCCCACAAGTTGCACAGAAAATCACAAGTTTGTGGACTTTTAAAAGAACAGAACCAAACAAAACGTGCACACAGAGCAGTGCTGAGAGGCGAGGGGAAGGCATCTGGGCAAGCACAAAACATAGTTCCTTCAACAGAGGGTTCATGCCCACCTCTCTGGTGAGCAGCCCCCACAATTCCCAGCTGGGAGAAAAGCTTTTTCCCTTGCCCCTCATAATCAGCACAGCCTGGAAACACCCGGGGGGGAGGGGAACTAGGCACCCCAAAGGAGCATTGCTCCTCAAAGCACTGCAGTGCCCTGAGCATCAGGAGTGTGAGGTAGAGGTGGCTGCTGGCCATCTCCTCATGCTCAGGGTGCAGATAACCCAAAAATGTTTTGGTAGCCCACCCTCCAGCCCTGGTGCCACCCTACCTGCTCAGACCATCCTGGGGTTCCCCTCTGCACTGAGGCTCTAAGGGACTCCGCTATGCCAGCCACCGTGGAGAACCCCATCCCTGGGTATCCATGGGTCACCTATGCCACGCAGTAGGGGGTGACCAACCAGGCCCACTGCCCTCGCAGGCCACAGACCATGTGTGTGAGTGTGTGTGCCTGTACTTGGGGTGGGGGTCCCCAAAGCCACAGTTTGCTAGGAGCAGGAGGCACACGATGCCCGGTGCCCAGCACCGCTGCCTTGTGCCCACCCAGGGCAGGGTAATGGCCCCCAGCAGGGCAACCCCTCCCCCGAGGGCTGAACCCCCCCAAAAAAAACCCCACAACGGCAGCGGGTTGGGCGGCTGGAATCC
>WBMV01005603.1:129075-141355 GCA_013396655.1 Campylorhamphus procurvoides | reverse complement strand
TTTTTTCTTTTTTTTTCTTTTTTTTTTTTGCATTTAATTGCAGCCTTTTGCAGATGGGGGCTGCGGAGTGTGTGCTTCATTCAAATGAGGTTTGCTTTTTGGTTTCCAGGCACGTTTCTAAAAATCCGATCTGAGTCAGGCAGGGATTAGTTTGACAGGGAAGTGATCAGATTAAAATCCGTGCGTGAGCTCGGCCTTCTCCCTCCTTCTCTCCCTCCCTCCCTCCCCTTAAAGCTCTGCTTTCCCGTCTTGCCCGTCGCTTTCCTCCCAGAAAAAAGGCAAATTCTTCTCTTTCCTGAGCTAGGGCGAGCGATTTGGGGTGAGAGGCAGGGTGGATTTTGTCTAAATCCAGGTAGATTTTCGGGGAAAATTCATCTTCTTGGGACAATTTGAAAATGACTCCCATAGATAGCATCTTGCTGTCGGTACAGTCATAAAGCTGGATTTGCTTTGAAAATAAGTATTTTTTTTCTCTTTTTGAAGCTTCCTTTTGAAAAGGCAGGCCTTGGTCTTGATGGGAAGTGGGGAACGGATGCCACCCCAGGTCTGAGTGTCTGAGGGTGGGGATGGGGACTACACTGTGCAGAAGGGCAGCTATGGGCAGCTGCTGGCACCACAGCATGTAAAACCCACAGGGGGAACCCAGCCACCTCCAAACATGCGATGGAGATGGGAAAGCCACCAAAGCCAGTCGGGAAGAGATGCTGAGAGAGGTGTGCCCTCTTCTTTGGGGGTCTCCAGGGTGTCACTCGGTTTTAGCAGGATGAACTTGTCCTCAGATGGGGTCTGTGATCTTTGAAATGCCTTAAAATTGGTCGCACTTAAATGCTTGCTCTCAACAGGCAGAAGTTTCGAAAGAGCAAAAGTGAGTTTTTCCCTCCTTAAAGACAGCTGGACAGTGCTTGCAGCAACTGCACAGGATGAAACCCAGACTCCTTCACACCTCATTTTTTTATCAGGATGCAAGTTAACATGTACCACAGCATATTGGCAACCGGCTGGTACAGCTCAGCAACACAGGGGTAAATGGCGGCAGAGCCCCGGTCTTGGGCTACTCCTTCTCGAGGGTATTTAAGCACCCCACTCACGGCTTTGGAACTGGAGGGGCGGAGGCGAGGCTGTGCTTCCCTTCTTCACCCAATGGCAGGGTGATTTTGCCCCTGGAGAAGGAGGTGTGGATTTGCTTCCTGAATTTTCAGCTAGATGGAGGATTAGTCAAGGCAGGTCAACCAGGCAAGCATCCTCACTGCTGTGCTGCTAGCACAGCAAGCAAAACCCTCCATTCCTTTCCCTTCAGTCACAATTTTAAGGCACTTCTGCATTTTGTGTGGCACTGGGGTTTGGAAGCATGCTCTACAGCAAATCCCTCAGCAGTAGGAAAGGCCCAAGGATCTGCCCTGCTTGCCGATGGAGTTGGATTTAGATTAAGGTACCATCAAGGTTTTCAGAGGGACCAAGGCTGTAAGCATGCAGAGGCAGAGCTGTAGGATGGTTCATAGTGAAATCAGAGGTGGCACTTCACAACGCAATAGTAACTTGGCAGGTGAAATTTACAATCTGAGCTCGCCAAAGGTACATGGTGGGAAAGTACATTAATGTCCAAAAAGTTTTTAAAACCATTTAACAGTGCAGAGAGACAGACTTAGCAGACAGCTTATAATTTTCTGTGCAGTCGCAAATCTACACTTGATTTTCTCCTCTATAATTTGTTTTGCTATACCAAGATGCTGATGTTTACTTTGGATCATATTAGCCAACTGCTTTGCCTGAGTCGTCCTTAGTTTTCTGACTTAATTAAAGCCAGTCTGGAAACACTGACCCAGGTGTTATGCATGCTGGCAAATGGCTGGCACAGATACCTGGATCTGTAGGCTGGGGGAGCAGCTCTGCAGCACCAGTTGGCTGTAGGTACAAATTTATATATATATATATATGTTTAAGAGTGTATGTGTGCATATACACTTTAAATGCTTGGGATTTTGAGTGGCCTGTCTATTGTAACTTTTGGAGCTTAGGAAAAACATACATTCAAAAAAAATCATCTTCTGCTGTGATATGATTGTGTCCTAAAAGAAAAAACACAGCTTCAGCTTTGGGACTTTTACATGTGAAGGAATTAAGCAGTGCCTTTGCCTACCAGGTAGGACTCTGAAAGGAGGTGGGGGCTGTGCATGTTGTCCTCTTTTTGCCTCTCTTGATTCTGGGAAATCACAGCTTTGGATTGAATTGATCTGTTAGAAATGAATCATTGCATTACATTTGATATGAGAATATTGCATTATTCTAATATGTATTTATTATATTGCACTGTCCTAATTATTCTGTAGTTTCTGATATTGCATTACACTAGTTACTATTAATAGTTCGTTGTGAATATGTGGAAGCAGCCATTCTCTTTAGGTTAACTGCAAAAATAAAAGCAAAATTACAGTAGACAAAGATTTAACCCTAGTATCCCTTAAATCTTTAGTAATGATTTCTTTCTCTCTCTCCCTCTTTTAAATTTGTGTTGGGGAGGGGCAAATCCCATATATTCTGGATTTTTGTTTAAGTTAGGTTTGTTTCTCTAAGAATTCAAGAACATTTATTTGCTTAAAGGCTTGCCAGTAAAAAGGCCCCAGGTCTAATCCCCTTTCTGCTACACACCAATGAAACTTAGGAAACTCTTTGACTATTGACTTTTTCACGTGGAAACCGATCTGCTGAAAGTGAAAAGAAACCATTTCTTGGAGGGGGGGAAGAAAAACCTCTGTGAAACTCTGTTTTGAAGAAGTCGTCCTCCTTGGCCTGTGGAGTAGCAGCAGAAGCAAAGGCTTTTTGATCCTCAGATTTGTAAACTTGTAGACATAATAATGCCATTTCTCTAGTGTTAGCAGGTGTCCTGTCTGGAAGTTACTGCCTCAGCCTCCAGCAGAGCTGGGAATTAGAAAATTGTCTGTCTTTCCTGAACCGTGAAGTGCTGCTCTTAAATAAAGGCCAGGTCAGATGTTAAAGGGACATTCTTGTCTCCTGAAGCCGAAATAATCTACAGTCACGTCGAGAAATGAAGGCATCCTCCTCCCAAAATGGTCAATCTCTTTATCTCCCATTATAGTCCACAGGGTCAAGAAAAAGCCCCTTCCGTGCCGACGTTTTGCAATATTTCTCCTCAGCCTGTAATTATTCTCGTTCTGCATAGCTGAATTTCAAGGAAATATGACAATAGGAAAAGTTTTATTCTCTTCCTTTTTCTGTCCTTCCTCTGACAGAATAGCTCAGTAAGCATAGATCAAGCTTCACATACAAATTTTGTATTTTCTCTCTGCTTGTTGATAACACTGAAATGAAATTAGGATTATTTTCTTTCATTTAATATTGTTAAAGAGAATTTTTGCACTAAATCCTCGAGATCCTGCAGACAGGCACAAAACCGAAACCAACAAGCACGTCTTTTAATTTGCAGCTAACTCCTGATAAGGTGTTTTTGCCCGCTGTGTTTTATGGGTGTTTGCTAACAGCGATTGTTATGGAAATGATCCCCAGTCTCCTGTTGAATCCCCCCGCAGTGGTAGCCGCTGCTGCTTGGAGCTGTGCTGTCCTGTGCTACAAACACGAACCGCTTTTATTTTATTTACGCTGTCGAAACGCTGTGCCTGGCCATTTCTCAGCGGAGCTCCCAGCCCAGCATTAGTGCTGATGGGGAGAAAGGGGTCCCACTAGCAGTTGCGGGGTGTCCCCCTTTTCCCCCGGCCATGCCCGGCTCCCCCGCTAATGTTCTGGGCGCTGGAGGGAGAAATGTGGGATTTGGCAGGTCAACAGACTTTGCGACGGGCTGGTGCTTTTTGCCATCTCAGCACAAATTAAACCTGTGTTACCCTGTAACATCCAGTAACCTGCTGCGTTCCCCGGGCTCCTCACCTGTGCGGCACGGGGTGGTGTGGCCATCCTGCCCGGTGGTCCGTAGAGAGCAGGGGCGGCACTCTGGGAAGGCAGAGGTGGGTACCACTGAACCTTCTCCCGCAGCTCTCCAAGCAGAAGGGTCTGGTCATAACAGCTCCTAAAAGTTTGGTCTTAGCACAAAAGATAGATGGGCTTCTTCCTATGGAGGGATATATGTTTGGACTCCCTCAGCAGGACAAAGAAACAAGTTATGCCTAATGATGTGCAGAAGAAAATAGAGAGCCACGTGTCAGTATTCCCAGTCCTGCTCACTTTTCAGGATGAAAGAAGAAAACCTTAAAAAACCCCATACATATCTAAAGCTTTTGGGACCACCAACCAGCAGATGGGATGTTGTACTGCATTGGCAAAACTGAAGTAATGTTAACTAGATTCATGTTTGAAAACATCTTGACTGAAGGTCCTAAGAAAAGCTGGCTTTGCTAAACCAATTACCAAATGTATGAAAACAACTTAATTCGTGCTCATTGTTTTCCACAGTAAATTAGTGTAGATTTCAGTCCCAGTATGTCTCAGGCTGCTTGATGTGACCCAAACAGGGACTTTTCCTCGGTATTTCTATGTAGAAACGGAGGAAATGGTGGTGATGTATTCTTGGGGAAAGGTGTTTTTAGTTTCATTTGTTGGATTTTGAGGTGGCTGGTTTGCAGATTTATTGCAACCGGCCCCCATGGAGAGTGTTGTGCAAGAGGAGCTGCATGCTCATGATCCTTTAATTCACTATCACTCCAAAACGGCCCTGATCAAAGCACCTTCCAGCTCTGAAAAGCCGTTCTCCTTCCCCCCACCTCACAGCCAGGTGCAGAGTGATTTCCTATGCTGGCCATGATGTCAAGGGTGGTGGAGACCACAGGCTGGGACCGAGTTGATGCACCCGAAGAAGTCCAGGAAGTGGTGAGACTTGAGGAGTCTCCCCATTCCTCAAGGGGTCAGCAGGGTGAAGACTCAACTGAGGAGTGATAGGCAAGGAATAAAAGATCTGGTAAGGGGAAATGACCTGACAAAGCTTACGATTTCCGTTAGTGCAGGGACCTGGAAAAAAAAATTGGTTTTAGGTTCCTGCTGTAGGTTACATACAAGAAATACTGTTGTGTGTTTGACGTGGAGCAGGCAAGGATGAGGGAAGACGGGGCCTTGGCTCTGCCCCCTTGTGTCTGTGCATGATTATAAAATCTTTTAATTAAATGATCACATTGAGTGCACAGAGTGAACGGTGCTTGCTTTAATGAGCAGTTGCTCAGTTTTGTTTTCTTGACGTTCAATGGATGGTGCTATGTCTTATTAACTGAGCACTATTCAAACCCTGCTCAAAGACATTATTAATTTCCCCACCAGATTTATACAGTTCTGTTCATGGACTGAAATATAAGTGATGAGTGTTGTTATCCCTGTTTAGGGATGGGAAGAGAAATAAAAAGAGGTGGGAGCTAAGAATTAATTTGGAGTGTTGGTCCAAGGCACTCCATGGCTGTCCCCTTCCAAACCCTGGGCTTCCTCTGGACAAAACCACGTGCAGAGGAGTCAGGTGCAGCTATGACTGTGGATGCTCAGCACCTTCACAAGTCACAGCCCAGCAACCCATATCAGTTACCCAACAAAGGTGGATACAATTAGTGGCCGCTTGTGAAAACTTGAAGCACCTTGCCCTGAACTGCACAAAGCCCCTGTTGCAGGAACAGGTCAGGAGGAGCCAACTATTCCCTGAATAATAAAAGCCTGAATTCAACTGCTGGCATTGGATTAAGCATGAAAGCATCCTGCAGGCCCCTGCTTTACTTTCTCAGTTTCTCTGGCAGGAGTTTATCCAGCAGTTTCCCCTTTGCTGCACAGACCAGATTCATTTTGCAGGGGAAAGCACTGGATGAATTAGGTAGTGTGTGTCCTGGGGATAAAAATGGTGTGAAAAGGCACTGGAACCAAAAGATCTGAACTGAAATCATACAGACAGCTTGGACACCACCAGAACTTGGATATTTCCTTCCCAGTCCTCATTCTCCATGTAATACAGGTGTAGTGTGTGTGAGAGGGAGCATCCAATAGGCTAAAGCAAATCTGGTAGGGGAGAGGGAGTAATCCTGTGATGATGTGAAGCCTAGTGACTCCTCAGCAGGTCTGGGGCATTTTTTAGATCCCACACTGACCTAGGACACAGGGACAAAAAAGAGAAGATTACTGTTAGGACACATCTGTAGATGAGTTGAGGGGAGGGATGGGATGTTACTGGATGAGTTTCATGCGTGTTTGTTGACAGCAGAGGTATGCTGGGACCAGGCAGCCTCTGAAGGAATGCATAGAATATAAATAGAAATTAATATATAATGTAGAACATAAATGTTGTGATCTGTTCCCTTCTCTCCTTCGCTTTGATGACACCAGCAGAGTTTGGTGCCCCCTTCCCAGCCTCTTTCAGTGTACCGCAACTGTGCTTCTGCTTCAACTGTGTCCTGTTATCCACATCCTAGGTGTTTTCTGGTGCTGTCTCCCAGTTCTCTTGTTCCTTCTCTCTGTATCCTCATCCTAGAGACTGGGGCCCACATGACACCACAGATACAGACATGAAGCTGTGCAAGAACCACCAGCCAATGGTTTTCCTGGAACAGAGGCTTGGCCATGCAGATTGTGGAAAGTGGCTCCAAAATTTAGTTTGTTCTGTGTTTATAAGAGTTTGAGTTATATTTTGTCTCTCAGAAGGGCCTGATTCAGGGCTTTTGTATTCTATACATCATCTGTTTTAGCATCTGTCATTCTCCTCTTTCCCCCAAAAATCTGTCTCAACAAAGGTTTATAGGAAACATATGGCTAAAAATCCCCTTTGATTTAAAAAAACAACTGAATTAACCAAAACATGAAGTACTTTCCATTGGGAATTTCATCACTGACATCAAAAGAGATTGTGTGATCTTTAGTAGTAGATACTGTGCAATGTGAGAGAAGGTACTTGATTCTTCTCCATCCTCTGTGAATCAGATATAATCACACCCTTTCATCTTAGGTGAAGACTTGTTTAGTGTTTTGGCTTGCTCTGTTCCAAAAATCCATGTCAAGAAATAAAAATCTGAGAGAGTACAGGCTGGTGGAGGGGAAAGCATTAGAAAACCATTGTGAGTTTATCCTCTAGTGATAGGTGACAATGTGGCTTAAAAAAATCCAGTTCCCTGATGAATTATTTTATACTCCCTGATCAGTTATTTCTTACATATATATATGCATATATGCAAGTGCTCTTCGTTAATGCTTCTTTGCTTAAAAATGGTCAATTCAACTTACATTTCTCTGTAAGTCCTTCGATCTCTCTATGTAGCCATTCTACCAAGCAATCACAGCTCATTGCAAGCCAGTTGGGCATTTAGTGAATTTATTTTATTTCCGTAGCCAAACTCAGGAAATTATTCTTTAAAAATTATGGGCTTTTTCCCCATCTTGTTACCTACACCTCCTGCTCATTAGCAACAAATATTTGCTGAAGAAGTGGAAAGCAGCTTTTTGTTTATTTTTAGTGACAATAGAACACGTTTTGGCCCAGAAAGAAAAGTTGTGGCTAGGAAGGAGAATGATTCCCAGTGTCAACCATATGTTGCATTCATCTAACTGAAGTGGCTTAATTACTGGTAGATGTTGCGGCACTCATAAAGATAGTGCTAACCTTTTTGCCAAGATTGTTTGCTGATAATTGCATTCCCTAAAAAAAAAAAATCTGAACGACTTCCTCCCATCAAGCTTCCCTCACAGTCTCCCTTCAGAGCCCTTTCCCTTTAGGTGCCTACCACAGATTCACATCAAGAGATGCTTGTATGAAAAAATTTGTGGAGGCCTGGCAATGTTAATGCTTCCATCTCAGTCTCTCTCAGGGCAGTAGCCATCCTCCAAATGCATGGCTTTGCTCCTTGGGAGAGGGAACAGTGGTGATTTGGAGTAGATTATTCCTCTAATTGCGTAGCTGGTTTCAGTCTGGGATTAAGGCGGCTCAAATAATGACCTGACTTTTTGTAGCTGTAATGAGCAGCAAGCTCAGTCCTTCAAGACCCCTGATATTTTGAATCCTTTCCAAAAATATTCCTGTCGTCAAATCCAAAGTGGAATTTGGGATTTAGCACTAAGGGGTAAGTGGGTTGGCAGTAACAACCGGCAGCCTCCCTCCGCTTCTGCCTATGCATTCTCATGATAAAGGGCACTTTAAAGCCCCTCTGACAATGAATGAGTCCTAGTTAAATATTTCAAGAACTTCTTTACATGGTTTCCTCTGATGCATGTACTGTTGAGACATCTGTCTTCCGTACTAATAAAGTAGTCTAGATTTAAAATGAACTTCATTGGATTGCTTTGAAACTATAGGCACATATGGTTCATAATTAGCTGGATATCTCTTATAGTTAAATGATTTTTTTTTCCTCTCTCTCTCTCTCTGTCGCCCATTCGCATCAATAATAGAAGCAAACAAAGTTCCAATTGTTCCCTGTTGCGGGACATTATGTGCCTGAATAAATGGATGTTGGCTGTGTCTACATGGATTTGCCATATGGCTACAAAGGCCGAAAGAATAGGGGCAGTGTGCTTTGTGCCGGGGCGAGGAGGGCCGGCCGGGCTGGGTGGGGCAGCGCTCGGGGGCGGCCGCACACCTTCCCGCACCCCCGGGCCCTCAAGGAAAGCAGAGCCCAGGGGGCTGCGGGATGTGGCCCTCCCAGTTGCGGGCTGGAAACCCGCCGGCTCCTCTCAGGCAATGCCCATGAGCTGGAACTATTTGCTTTAATAAAGAGCCCCGTGCCTAAACTCTCCCCGCGGTGAGAGTTTTCCTCCTGAGCCAGGCTGGGCACACCTCGGGGCAGGCGGTGGCTCCTCCGGCCGAGGTATTTGGGAGCGCGGAGCAGGGATCTTTCATTGCAAAAAGTCCTATTATTAGTTGGGGGCTGGGACAATGAAGGTCCCAAAGGCACCTGCTTTCATGAAAGGGAGAGAAAAGCCCATAAATCCTGGAGGATCCAGCTGCCTCACTCCGGGTATTGTTGGCTTTCATAAGGAAAGGGAAAAGCTATTTTTCTTTTCAAAGGGGGGGAAAATCGTATTGAGTCAGCGGCCACTGATGCGGGCGTGTAAAATAATCCCGTTCTGATTAAGCGATCATGGAGCTGGAGGTAATCAATGTTACTTTTACAGCCAGGAGCGTTTGGCGGCCGTGACGGGGGGGCAGAGAGGAGCGCTGCGGGAGCCGGGGGAAGACGATGTGGATAAACCCTGAGACTTATTCACTCTGAACCTCTTTCTTTCAGCTCCCTCCCCCTCCGTGAAAGAGTATCATACAGACCTCATAAAGCCAGGGAGTGATGCCCTCTTGGTCGCCCCCACCTGCTGAGTCCAGCACGGGGGTGCAGCGCTTCACGGAGATGCAAGGCTGGGGAGTGGGGTCTGAAAGGGATAAATGTGGCCAGTCAGTCCCCACGCCTTTAAGATCCTGGTCCTCTCGCAGCCCTGCTCCCCATCTGTGCTCTCCAGCACCCCAATCTTTGCATCACCTGCAGCCAAGACCAGCCATGGTCTGCTGCTCCTCCCTGGGCAGCGCAGAGTTTCGGACCCAGAGCGGGGTGTATGTCTTGATCCCCCAGGGTTGTGTGCTTATCCTGCCGTGACTTTAACCTGCTCCATGGGGATGAGGTGACACTGCAAAGTGCTGTAAATGCAGGATTGTGACAGCACAGCCACCAAAGTGTTAATGTCAAAATGCTGGCAGTTTTGTCTGTTGGGAGGGTTTATTTTGTATGTTTGTTGTTTTGCTTTTCAGCTCTTTTAAGGCGAGCTGGAACTGCTGCCTTTCCCAGAACTGTGGAGTGTTTGCCCTGTAAATCATTGCTGGGCAAGCGGTACCAGGAAGTGTTTTCCCTGCAGTAGCCACGGCTCCAAGCTACGGGCTGGGGGTGGGGGGAGGTTTGTGTGCCCGCGGCTGGGGCCGGGGAGGGGATGGTTTGCACAGCCAGGGCAGGAGCGTCTCCCTAGTGCGGAGCCCGCTGGGGGCCACGGTCCGCACACACCAGTCCCCCCCATGCTGTCCCCAAGCGACGGAAGCAGCGGCCCAGCCCCGATGAAGTGCGAGGAGGGTAGGGGGGCTGCCCCAACACAGCCGGGGTCCGCGAGAGGGGACACATGCAGCTTCGGGAAGAAAGGGGAGACGCCTAAAAGCAACCATCAAATGTGGCGAAAGGCCGGATTCAGGGTGTCATGAAGGGCGTGTACTCCGCTCATGCTTGGTTAACTCCAGCAGCTTCCAGGAACACTTGTTTTTAAGGGAAAAAAAGCCCTCCTTTCCTCTCCGGTAGGTGGAAGCGCTCTCCCCGCGGCGTAATTGTGATCGGGGGGCGCCTGGGGCTCCGGAGAACTCCCCCCACGAAGAGCTGGGCTTGGCTCCACCGCCCGAGCCCCGGGAGCTACTCCTGCCATCCCTCCCGCACTCCCTCCCCAGCACACACCGAGCAGCCTTGCAGGCGTTTCCTGACTTTTATTTTATTTATTATTGAAGTTGTAGCATTATTTGCAATGGCAGTGGTACAAACCGGCTCAGGGTCCATTGAAACAGATTTGTCTTCAAGTAAAGTCTAAAAAATGTTTTGATTTATAGCTACATCTTGTGAATGCAAAAAAAAAATCCACTATAAAAATAAACTTACATTTTGTAAATAACAAAAGCAAATATAGTGCCCTTTGGCTTAACCAAAAGAAAAAAGACTATTGGATGACAAAGTTATCCACGTTTCTGACATAAATAGAAAATATAAGTTAGTATAACTCTTAAAAAAAGTTTTGTACAAATATACACTTGTTTTTTTACTTTTTCCTTTTTTCTTTTTTTGCACTGAGAGCTCAGCAGAGATTAAACATTTCTTATAAATGACTTTTAAAGCTTTACACTTCTTGCCAGTGTACTCACAGTAGGCATAATACATTTCTATACAGAACGTCATACATTGCACAGCTGTACGTTAACACTGCTCCGTGCGCGGCAGGCGCTCCGGCATCGTTCCGGCTCCGGTTCCCGCTCCGGATCCCGCTCCCGGTGGGCGCGAGGGGGGTCCCAGCTCGCCGCGCCGCCCCCCCCGGCACCCCGTGCCTCCGGGGCGCCGCGCCTCCGTGGGCGGCGCGCTTCTCCCGTGGGTGCAGTAGTGCAAAAGTCTGGGGAAGAACGGAAAAGGGGAGAGGGAAAAAATAATCAGGAAAAAAATTGGTAGTGGTAGGGGAAATAATAATAAAAAAGGGCGCCGCAGAAGGCGCCAGGACACCCTCGCCCGCCCCCGGGGTGCGTCTCACCTGGCTCACCGGAGCCGCTTGCGGGNACAGGGACGCGGCACCGTCCCACCTGCAGAGTCTCCCGGTAGAACGCGGGCACGGCGCCGGCTTCCACCTCCTCCCAGCGCAGGCGGCCGGGCCCCGGCAGCGGCGTGTCGGTCTGGAAGTTGTAGTCCCAGCGGCGCTGGTCGTCCTCCCCCATCTCCCGCAGGCGCTCCCGCAGCTCCCGACCCAGCTCCTCGTGGTCCACGGGTCCGAAGAGGCTCCTGCAGACGGGGCTGCGGCCGCTCCCGGCNCGGTTCCCGCTCCGGATCCCGCTCCCGGTGGGCGCGAGGGGGGTCCCAGCTCGCCGCGCCGCCCCCCCCGGCACCCCGTGCCTCCGGGGCGCCGCGCCTCCGTGGGCGGCGCGCTTCTCCCGTGGGTGCAGTAGTGCAAAAGTCTGGGGAAGAACGGAAAAGGGGAGAGGGAAAAAATAATCAGGAAAAAAATTGGTAGTGGTAGGGGAAATAATAATAAAAAAGGGCGCCGCAGAAGGCGCCAGGACCCCCTCGCCCGCCCCCGGGGTGCGTCTCACCTGGCTCACCGGAGCCGCTTGCGGGGGGTCTGCTCAGCCGGCACGGCGGCGGGGGGCGGCGGGCAGCCGGCAGGGCGCTCCGCCGCCGCCTTGGGCTCCGCCGGCCTTTTCCTCCTCGCGAAGAAATCTGGATGGGGGACGGAGAGGACGGAGGGGTCCGTCAGCGCCTGCGGCGGGCCGCCCGCGCCCCCCCGCCCCCCGGACCCCACGCACCTGTGATGCGGGCCGTCGGGGCCCTCCGGCGGGGCCGCATCCCGCGGNCGCCACCGCCCCCCCCCGCCGCTCCTCTCCTCGCCTCGCCTCCCGTCTCGTCTCTTCCCGGCCCGTCCGCTCAGCGATCAGACCGGCCCTGCCTCCCGCCTTTGAGCCCCTGCCCCCGGCCGCCGTGCCTTTTAAACCCCGCTCGCCGCGAGTGCGAGCAAAACACCATTAGCATAATAGTGTTTCCCTGCCGCCGGCCCGCCGCGATTGGCGGGGGCCCCCCCGCCGCCCCCCGTC
>WBMV01005603.1:0-129014 GCA_013396655.1 Campylorhamphus procurvoides | reverse complement strand
CACTGGCCCGGCCCCGGGGGGGCGGCCGCCGCTCCCCGCCCGCTGCCGGCCCCGCTCCCTTTGTCTGCCGGCGGAGCCGATTCCAACCCGCCGGCTCCTCGGGCTTGTTTTTTTCACCTCTCTCCGTGCTGCCTTTTCCGCGCGTAGGGTGCGTGTGGGAGTGTTGTAGTTATTATTTTTATTATGTTGTTGTTTGTTTGCCTTTTTATTATGTTGTTGTTTGCCTTTTTCCCTCTCCTCCCTCCCCCCCTCCCCCGAGGGGTGTCGCCAGGAGTTTTGGGGCGGGGGAGGTGATCCGTGTGGTGGAAAACGGGATCGTTTCTGGCTGTTTTTTTTTTTTTTTTTTTTTTTAATTACGCTGCTGAAAAACAAAGCGAGATGCTTGCAGATCTCAAAACAAGCTGAAGGCTATTTTTAAAAACAGGGCTTCTCAGCTGCATGGAAGTAATAACTTGCAGCCTTAGTGAATAGAAATACATGAAAACCACAGCATTTTCCTCTCCTAACTTTAAAACCCACATAATGCATGTTTGTTCACTGCAGATGAACTAATCTCGCTATTGTGTTGCCAAAGATCAGCTGGCTTGTGCTTTACATTTTCTGCAGGTCACTGCAATCATTGCCTTTTGTTGTTTTGGGATGGAGGAATATGAAAGGAAGAGGAGGGGGAGCATAATTGACACCGTGCTAAAAGTGGGCCCAGAACATCATCATAATGTTGATGCACGTCTCAAAGGGTCTTTACAACAGTGAGTTTTTCATCTGCAAACAACAAGGGGAAAGGGAATAAAACTAATATGAATTCCTAGGATGTGCTGGCTCTGCAGAGAGCACCCAGGTGCTGCCTTATTGCAGGGCTGGAGGGGTCACAGCTTTATGTTGCTTAGGGCAATGGTGTCCTCAGACAGGTGTCAGCTTCAAGAAGAGGAGTAAGCAGTCTCTGCACACTTGGAAAGCCCTTCCCAGCTGCACCAAAATAAGACACCTTCCTCTGTGGCGTTTCTGCATTCAGCCCACATCTGTGACAGAGCAGCCCTCCAGCACTGCTGAGGACACTTGCTCCTGACCTTGCCATGCTGGTGAGGAGCTTGGGGCAGCCAGAACAGCTCCCAACAGCTCCCAGGAACTGCACCTTCAATGGTGTTCCCAAAGTCCAGCCAGGCCAGGAGACACCAGCAGTGCCCATGGTATTGGACCTGGGGTTGGCTGCTGCTGGCAGAGAGAATGTTGGAACCTGGTTCATTGCACAGGAGAGGTCTATCCATTCTCGCTTGGATGAACAACAAAATGCGGCAACAGGTTTGATCTCCTGAAATACTTTTCTAATGTTTGTGGGGACAGGTGTGCTGCTCAGCAGAAGAGGTCTGTAGCTTTGTGGCTGAGAGAAGATGATGCAGTAAATGCTTTCTGTCTGCAGATCCCCACTTGTTTCCTGGGCAGGCATAGAGTCACACCTGGCAGAAGACTTTGCTGACCAGCGGTACAGACAGACCACTTTCATTTCACTAATGGTAGCACAGCTACTTAGGAAGTGTGAAGGCTTCTTTTGTTTTTGTTTTGTTTGTTTGTGGGGTTTTGTGTTTTTTTTTCTTTGTTTGTTTTTTTAAGATACCTGTTCAGATGTGATGTTCTCAATGGGCATTCTTGGTTTCTCACATGAGCTGGACCACAATTTACCCCTGTGGCTATTTTAGGTGAGTATTACCACACTGTCCTTTCCTTCCCAAAATAGTCCTTGAAGATGGCCATGTGGATCTTTCTTGGCCCAAAGGATATAATTTAGGGAGCAAGCCATGAAAAGGCTCCCCTAGTTCCTCGTAACTAAGAACACATCATCTTAAAAAGCAGGAGGTGAGCATCAGTTCAGCAAGGGTTCAGCTAGGAGAGAAGGGCTGCATCTCACACCAAGCTGAGATGGTTGGGGAACATGGAACATGGCACATGGCACGATGTTCAACTGGGACTTCTCTCAGCAGCCATTAGATACATCTCTCGGGATGTCGGTTGGGGTGGTTTTAGAAATAAATGTGCTGTGCAGAGAAAATACTTTGAGTTCCCCAAGAAACCTGCTGAAAAAGTGCCCTCTATTTAAGACATGAGCCAAAAGGCAATGGCCAGGTCCCTGCAGACAGGGGCTCTTTGTGAGGAGTCCTCACAAACCTGCTGCCGTCCTCCCCCCAGTGCCGGGAGAAGCCAGCGACTGCCTTTCCTGTGCTCTGCCTCCTCGGTTTTTTTATACATTCCTGCAACGAAAGCTGAGCGAGCAAGATCCCCTGCTATTTGCAAGATGTGGGCGTGCCCTCTGCAAAATCCACATCGTTGTCCTTCCAAACCCCTTTCGGAGGTTAGCCAATATTTACGCAGTGCTTGAGGGACGCAGGGAACGACGACTTGAACATTCAGGGATTGCCTCGTGTTTGAGGCCACTTCAGCTTCCCGCTCACCTGGGAGGTAAAGCAGCTCAGGTCTGAGGTTACCAGCTCTGCTTTTCAGTTAGACTTGCTCATTGTCAATGCTCCCCAGTACTTTGACTGTTTTTTGTGGGTTTTTTGTCCCACTTATACATTTAGGTTTTAAGCTGGTGGTGAAAGTCCAGAGCACTTTCTGCTTGCAGTTGCAAGTCCCAGCAGTGCCTGTGTTTCTTTTCTTTGTGGAGATAGAGAGCATCCAGCCCATTTGAGGAGGAAATACTGTATGCACAGAGAGATGTTTTTAATTTAGTGAATATGTGAATTCTAAGGCCAGAGGGGTAGGTTATGATCCTCTAAACCAGCAGTTTGTCTAACATGAGCCACAAAATCTTACCCAAGAGCTCCTACCACCGAGCCTATTAACTTCTTTAGAAATTCCTGCTCCAGAACACTGAGCAGAGTAATTACCACTATGGTTAGAACAATGCCCCATAAGAATGAAACATTTTTGCTCAAAATATCCAAGTCATATCTGCTTATGTCAGAAAAAAATAATGACTTTAACTAGTGTGTATTCCTGCTGGCTGCTCTGTTTCAAAAGGATGAGGAGAAGGAAAGCAAACTGCTTTATGGCTTGTGCATCATTGCAAAGAGACTGCAATTGCAGGAGGTTTATTGCATTTGACTATTCCTGTTTGGAAAGAGTCCAGGTTGACTGTCAGAGTCAGGACTCAGTCTGATGGCTTGGCAGATAGGGGAAGAGAGGTCCTGCACTGTACACTGAGCAAGGAGTAACCAAGGGGCTTTGATAAGAAGTTACAGAGGTAACAAAAGAGAACCTTGGCACTGTCATTCTGGGGGGGGACTGGCTGCTGCACAGCTCCAGGTTAACTTGTTCAGAAGAGAGGGCTTAGTGAGATGCTTGTGTGTGGAGGTAAATAGTCCCCATGACATGGTACCATGGAGGAGCACTCTGTCTTTTGGTAAGTCTTGGAGTGAATTTTTCCTGCAGGAATTGTCCTCAGCATGCTGCCAGAAAAGCAGACCTATTGTTGGGTCCCTGAGGCTTGAAGGTTTGCGCTTTGCTCCCTTCTCGTTTCCTTTAATACACTGTTATCTTCTACACTCAACAGTTTAATTTGGGATTCTTCAAATGTTGTGATCCACATGTGATTGCTTCATTTTAGAACATGTTATATCCCATAATGGCTTTGGCAGAGGCATAGACCAATAAACATTGATAACTTTATCGCTCTTGCATGTGATCATAAGCAATTTGCAGTTTTGTATATATACCAGTGGCAATTTTGCTTGGTACTTTGGAATCCTTCTTTAAAAAACTGATTGCAATTAAAGTTCAAGTTAGGATAGACTTATCAAACTCCTCATCGAGACTTTTCTGCCACCAGTGACACTTCAAATTATTCAAGCTGGTGGAAGCTCAGAATTTTCCATTTCTTGACAAGGTCCAAAAATGTCAAATTATTAGATTTGATAGCTAGGCAAAACCACAGTAGTTCAGGGATTAAAATGGAAAAGGGTAATTTGAACAGAAACCTGAAAAGATTCTGGCAGCCTTAATTCAATTTGAATTGCTTTCTCTTGTGTTCTTAAAAATATGCGAAGGCTAACATCTCAGGAAAATGCTTCATTTAATTTAATTTCCTTTAATTATTTTTTTCTTATTCTTTCTGTTCTTGGTTGTTAAAAGAATAGCCAGCTTTGCTGTCCAGCTGCTGCGCATCATTAGGGTAGCACAAAGGTAGCAGTGAATTTAGCCTAATCTATTGATGGACGTGCCAGTGCACCGGGGGCCATCGCATTCTCTCTTCACACTCTTTTTTTGCTCTCTCCATCATGTTGTTTTACTAGATGAAGTCCACTCACCATCTGGCCCTTCATACAGATTGGAAGCCTCATTTGAAGGATGCTCTCTGTGAACTGCAGTGTGGCAAGTCTTACCAATGCTGTGCTGTTAATTTGAAAAGCAGGCTGGGAATGGCAGGTACCAAACAGCATTTGGAGCTCACAGTATGTACCCATGGAGGGTGACTCTTTTTTGCTGACTGTGTAGTCGTTTTTGAGCAGCAGTTAAATACTCAATTTATTTATATTCCCTGCTTTTCTGTTGGTATAATTTCTGTCAAAGTCATGCTCTATGCTCACAGGTCCTGTTCATTGCCACCCTTTGCATTAAACGAGAGGTTTGCATTTTGTTTTGACATTCCCCTCGCCTTTCATCTTGATCCACGGTAATGTTATTTTTGGAGTAACTTTTCATAGGTTATTTCTACTTTTTGTAGGGGGTGGTGAAGGGGCCATTACATGGGTTTTATTTTGGGTTTCATGTTTCTTAAGTAAACACGTTTTCTTAATGCTGGTAGTCTAGCACGAATCCTGAAGGAGATCGTTCATGGCCGAGGCTGTTGCAGAGGGAAGGTGCCTGGTTCAAAGGCACGCCCAAGAGCAGCGGTAAGTGCATCAGAGGCATCTTCAGATGGATCCCAACACATGCCTACAGGGCACAAAATCTACAGAGTATGCAGTAACTCCCCAAAACACTAGATGATTCCTGAAAGCAACACACACTCAAGAAGTGGAGCGCATCCAAAGAATCCTGACGATAAAGACCTTAAAAAAAACAGTTTGAAGGGAGGGTAAATGAATCCAAATTTTAATCGCTCCAGTCCGTTCAGCACCGAGCTGAAGGAAAACTGACCCGACCGCGAAGTGCCTGCGCTCCGGCCATGCACCCCAGCTCCACTCTCGCCGTTCTGCGGCTCTCTGCCCCTCTCCTCGCCGTTCTGCATCTCTCTGCCCCTCTCCTCGCCGTTCTGCATCTCTCTGCCCCTCTCCTCGCCGTTCTGCATCTCTCTGCCCCTCTCCTCCCCGTTCTACCTCTCTCTGCCCCTCTCCTCCCCGTTCTGAATCTCTCTGCCCCTCTCCTCCTCGCTGCTCGGCCCGGTTGGTGAGCATCACCCCGGGGTGCTGGGGCCAACCCTGCCCGCCCCGCCCGGCCCCGGTCCCGGCCCCGGCCCCGGCCCCGGTCCCGGCGCTGCCCGCGGGATGTCCCGATGTGCGGGGCAATGGTGCCCTCTAATGTCCGCCGCCCTGCGGCAGGGCCGGGCTCCAGCACGGTCCCCCTTTATCCCCGCATGAGCATGCCCTTGTCTTCCTGCACCTCGCCCCCATCCCCGTGACTTTGTCGGCGTGTTCTCCCGTCATCCAGCGCCGGGGATGTCTGCGTGTGACCCGGGGGCTTCAGATGCTGCTCAGCGCGTAACAGGAGCTCTGGGATGGGCTGGGCATGGTAACAGGCTCTACCACAGCTGGCAGAGTGGGCTGTAGGTATAGTTTGGCAAGGACACTGCTCTCAAGGCCACTAAGCTGCAGACAGCCTTGTGGAGCTCAAGGGAGAGCAGGTTATGGAAACGTGTGGATTTTAAAGGTGTGCAGAGTGCTTCTAGGGTAATGAAATGCATTGTAGCTTTTATCACCATCTTAGAGATTTTTCAAATTGCTCCAACTCCTTATGATTTTTTGGCAACATTTATGAATATAATAATACATTCACTTTATTCTGTGAAAAATTAATGTTAATGTGTAACTTGGCTATCACAGAATCATAGAATGGCTTGTGTTGGAAGAGACTTTGAAGATCGTTTCATTCCAACCCTCCTGCCATGGACAGGGACACCTCCCACTAGACCAGTTTGCCCAGAACCCCATCCAACCTGGCCTTGAACACTTCCAGGGATGGGGCATCCACAGCTTCTCTGGGCCACCTGTGCCTCTGTCTCAACACCCTCACAGTAAAGATTTTCTTCCTAATATCTATTCTAAGTCTTTTGGTTTAAAACTGTTATCCCTCATTCTGTCACTACATTCCCTGATGAAGAGTCCCACCCCATCTTTCCTTTGGGTACTGGAAGGTTGCTGTAAGGTCAGCCTGAAGCCTTCTCTTCTGTAGGCTGAACAGCCCTGACTGTCTCAGCCTGTTTTAATAGGAGAGGTGCTCCAGCTCTCTGATCATCTTTGTGGCCCTTCTGACTTGTTCCAACAGGTCCACATCCTTCCTATGTTGGGGGCCCTAGAGCTGGATGCAGCACTCCAGGTGGGGTCTCATGAGACCAGAGTAGACAGGCAGAATCCCCTCCCTCAACCTGCTGCCCACACTTCTCTTGATGCAGCCCAGGATACTGTTGCCTTTCTGTACTGCCAGCACACACTATCAGGTCTCATTGAACTTCTCATCTACCAACACACTCAAGTCCTTCACCTCAGGGCTGTTCTCAATCCATTCTCTGCCCAGTCTGAATTTGTGTGCACTAGACCCCACTGTGCACAGAGTTGACAAAGATGTTAAATAATAATGGTCCCAGTACGGATGCCTGAGGGACACAACTTATCGCTGATCCCCACCTGGACATTGAGATGCTGATCACAATTCTTTGACTGCAAAGATCCAGCCAATTCCTTTTCCAGCAGATGGTCCACCCAGTTCAGAGACAAGGATATCATGCAGGACAGTGTCAAATACTTTGCACAGGTTCAGGCAGATGAGTCAGTCCCTCTTCTCTTATCCACCAACACTATAACCCTGTTGTAGGTGGCCACCAAATTTGTCAGGCCCAGTTTACTCTGATTGGCTATCATTAATCATTTCCTTATTTTCCATCTGCCTTAGTGCAGTTTCTAGGAGGATCAGCTCCATGATCTTGCTGGGCACAGAGATGAGAGTGACTAGTATGGAGTTCTGTGGGTTTTCTTTTTCTTCTGTTTAAAATGGGCATTTTGTTTCCCCTTCCCAGTCACTGGGAATATCACTAGACTGCCACAATTTCTCAAATATGACAGATAGTGGCTTAGCACAATGGCAGCTCAAAGCCTGGCAGTCCAAGAGAAGCACATGCAGATGTAGAGGATGTGGAACATGAGACACATGTCTGACTTCATGCAGCGCTGGCATGACTCAGAGAACCCTAGGAGTTCTCTCTCCTGTACATTTTTTTCTGGGGCTGGTTCCCTCCCTGTGAGCGGGTGGCAAAGTAATATGATGCTGTGAGATCTGGCAGTTCCTTCTCTTTTTCCCCAAGCTGGATTCCCTCTTGTTATTTGCCTCTCCCTCAGGCTTTCTCCCTGCATTCCCTGTGATGGGGTGTTGAGATATCATGCAATGACGCAGCATGATGAGATAATTTTTCCTCCCTCCCCACCCCCTGGCTTCTTGTTTGTATTCTTTAATTAATTTATCTTCTTGCCTACAGCTTTAAATTTGCTTTTAGCATAGTAAATTTGTGAAGGCACAGCACTAAAATTTTATTTGCTTTTAATCTTGAAAAGCAATCACTTCATAATCTCCCTGCTAGAATCATAGCATTAATTTTGCTGCAAGCTTTGAATGTGGACCAAACATCACCCAGTGATGAACCTGCAAGGGAGTGATTCAATGATCTCTGTTGGGCGAGTTCATCACTTATTTTACAGCAGTTTTACTATAATAAGACTGCCCTACCCGCAATATGGTATGTATTCCTATGGAGTGAGGAGTTAATTGTATCTGGATCCACCAGCACACTGTGAACACATTTATATAATGCAAAACGATTAGCAACAGCAATGCTGTGACTCATTGCTGGGAGCTCAACCTGTGTTATGTATGATGCAGCATTTAAGGATTTGTCTGTGCCATCTACAACAGCAGTCAGCACAAATCCCACTAGCTTTCAGCATCCCATAGATGCAAAGAGAAATGAAGTGCCATATAACCTAACAGGGCAGAGGAGGTGGAAGACCACTGGTAACATTTGTTCAAAGGCTTTCTAATGGTTTGCATTACATCCACTGATAGAGCCTTTTCTTAATGAGCCAGTTCTCCAGTTTTGGCAGAGGCTGGAAGGACCTGTTACCCTGGGCTGTGATCAGAAATGTTGCTGATTATGTGTGATAGTAATGTCCTTTGGTACATGGTGGAGACCGGGAGAAAGTGATGTTTTTCCTGTGCTATGATCAGGTTGAACCATCGTCAGGTTCCAATGAGCTTCAGGAACCTTTCCAGCTTCTCTGAAACTTCTTGCAGGAGCTGTTGCAAAAACAAGTTTGCAGGGCAGGGAGCTCCAAGTGCCTGACCCTCAGTTTTATGTAAGATGAATTTTAGAGTGAGGACAGGGAAATCAAAGACAAAATTCCTGGTAAATTGGGGTCAGAGTTTCAATCTAAAGCCAAATAATCCAGATCTTGCACTTCTCAAAGTAAAAATGAGTCAGCTGGTCATCATTGGTATTCAAAGAGAAAATATAAACCAGGTGAAATCATTTAAGCTGACAGTGGCCAAGTGGTTGTGAGTTTGCTCTGGAAGGAAAGAAATACATCTGGAGGTGCTGTGTTTATGGAGATATTGCTTTCTAGATCAAATGCACTTGCTTTGCAGATGGGAGGATGGGGCTTTATTTATTTATTTATTTATTTAACCACCAGGCTGCAAATTTAATTTTGAGTCTTTTAATGCACCGGAACCATTAAGCAAGATTTTCCTCTAATATTCCCTGGCATTCCTGATGAGGTCCTGGGCCCCACTGCAGTTCTGCGGCTTCTGAGGGCACCTCCAGTGGGGTTCGTGGCAGTTGTTGCTTCACCTGTGCAGAGACAGCTGAATGTGATGAATTATTTGATTGATGAGCCTCAGGAGGAATATAACCCACCACTCCCATGGCTGTACTGGGCAATAAATACAAGGGATAAATCCTTATTGTTTTATGGGAGGTGTTCTTTGTGGTTTGCTTTTTTTTCTTTTTTTTTAAAGATAGTGAGGAGGGAGTCTGGGCAGAGCTGCTGAGTAGATTGGTGTCATTTTTAACAGGAGCCTCCAGGACCCAGCCAGTATAGGAAGCTGGGGAATTTCTTCCTAGCACCCTCCATGGGGCAGTTTTGCAGAGCTAATCTAAAATTTTGTAGGACTTGCTTGAATTTATTTGGGTTGTGGACCTATGATCATCTTGGAGACAAGCTTTTAAAATGATTTTGAAATATTTTTTTTTAAATAAATAACTCTCAGGGATTTTCTCTTGCGAAAACTTCTGTGTACTACTCATGTCCTGATGCCAGGACTGGATCCTAACAGTGTGCAAAGTTCTCTCTGATTCTTTAACAAGAGAGAAAAATTTAATTCATAGCTCCTGGTGTCATTCCAAAATAATTCTGAAGAATTATTGTAAGCAGTGAACTCTCAAGAGAACACCTTACAGACACAGCTGAACAGGTTTGGGGTTCTCCTCTGTGTGTCAGGCATACCTGCAACATATTAGAAAAGCACCTTCATCCTCTGCACTGGGGAAAGGCCATGCCTATAGATATTAAACTAGAAAGAAAAGAAGCAAATGGTACCATGCAGGTTCTGGCCTCTTAATGCAATGTTTCAGATATATTTGAAGTGGGATTTATTTATATGATAGAGTAAATTGAAAGTAGAGATGTGTCTTCTAAGCTTTTCCACCTCTATTTATGTGCACATGCTAGAGTTGTATTCAGTGTTCAACATTGGTTTTGCTTAATTACCTCGAAAATTTTCCCAAAACCACTGTGAAAATTCCTCATATCCCATTCAAGAGCCATCAATGGGTCCCCCCTGCAACCTCAGTGCTAGAGTCCACGAGGATTTTCTGCCTCCAGCAAAAAAAGATTTGATTTCTTTTTGTCTCAGGTGAATTCAAGGAAAGGTTGGATGGAAAGGCCCGGAGGAAACACTGAAGGGTCTCCAAACCCTTCTGATGAACAGAAAACCAGCAGTTGTAAGACTGTCCTTGGTCCTGTATTTCTAACTAAAATCAAGACTGTAATCTTTTAAAAGTAGACCTGGCTACAGCTTTTGCAATGCAGGAGATGCAGGCCTTGCTGTCGGGGCAGGTACCTCCAAGGGCTGGTGTCTTCTAGATCTTTAAAAACTGTTTTTCCTGGGTGAGTTGGATGATAGACAGGAGGGCATGATCTGCTCCAACTTGCAACAGTGTGAACTCCAGGGTTTGCTCTGACTTTGCAAGGCTCATTCAAGCCTTCATCTGAAATGAAGTGTTTCTTTAGAGAGAGAAAAATAACAGCCTTGGATGAGAATTTGTAAGGCATTTAGAGTCCAAATAGATCAAGGGTTGTCTAGCCATGTTTGCACATTCCATGAATTTTGAGATGATGATAAATCCAGCCCTGCATGACTCTGGATACCATTGTCCTACCTCTTCCACCCATAGGCAGAAAATACAGCAAATATTTGCAACGTAGGCTTGTCCCCCACCCATACAGTGGATGGAGCCAGCATTCCATGGGGTCAGCTGTCCCCTCTCCTCCACGTGCTATGTTGGTTCCATGCAGGTCCCAAGTCTATGTGGTGAAACCAGCCAGCTGAATGGATCAAGGCTGGGAAGGCTGAACTGGTAAGGATTTGTCTGAGCATGTAGCACAGACCCTCCTCTCTGTGGAGAAGTCATATCTGGGATGTGCAAGGTTTTACAGACACATGGTTTGCCTTTTTCTAATTGCTCTATACAGAAATGTGCATTAGCAGAAACACTGGATACACATCCGTATTTTATTTGTGCTGCGTACAGCTTTGTTGGAAGGCGGAATGACAGAGAGGTTCTTGTTACATTGTGTTGCTGGTGGTCTCCTGAATGCTTGAGATTTATAAATCAGGCAATTGTTTGATTCTGACACAGGAAAATGTTTTGGTAAAGGCAGAAGGCTTGAGACTAGTTGAAAATGTCTGGGACTCCCATTGTGTGCAGAATGTAATGTGTGCAGAGGAAATCTGCAGCATTCCTACAGCAAACCACAACAAGAAGCTCCATACAGCCCCAATCAGTTACAATTCTCATATAAATTATAATGGCCTAAATGTTATTTAAATGATAAACAGCTTTTGCATTCCAGACATTGCTGCAATTCCAGAAGGTGGCTGTATAATACCAGCTGAATGAAATATTGTATATTGCAGGCTAAGTATGAGGCTCTATTTGTGTGTGTATCCGGATTTGTCACTTCTAGCATATTCTTTGGCTATAAACCTTGGATTTCCAATGCACTGTGTATATCTTGGAACTCAGGGCTTCATCCATTATCCAGCAGTGAGTTGTCTGAAGGTCAGTCATGCCAACATGCCAGAAGACTGAAGACAAAACCACAGTGGCGGCAGAAGCATCCATTGCTTCTGGGCTGTCACCATCACTTGTTAGTGTGTGGAGTTTTGCCTGGACCCTGCTCAGCAGCCAATGGTATGACAAGTCCTTTAATCACGGTTTCCTACAGAGATGGATGGGTCACACTTGCTTAGAACAAGTGTGGCTTGGGCACTAGGAAGAAGAGTGTCAGACCTGGGGGAGACCATCCCTTGGCCAGGAGAGAAGTCATGCAGCAGATCTGGGCTTTGTCCAAGGGAAGAGGAATTTTTTGGTTGTTGATTCTTCGATGTTGTAGCAGAGCAGACTAGAGGCTGGTGGCATTTGTTGTCTTTTGATGTCTTTGCTTGAAGGAGATCAGTGGCTGCTCTCTGGGCAGCCCAGCAGCCCTTCTCCACTGTGTCTCAGCAGCTCACTGAATCTTGAGGGGTTTCTGTTTGCTCAGGAGAGATTCTGAGTAGAGGTAGGCCACAGCCATGGCAGTGCCTGGGAGATAACTTGAGAGGTGAGTCCTCTGGATGAGCTAAAATCATCCTAAGCAAGATGCCACTTGGTGTGAGCAGGCACGTGGGGCTCTTGCCCTGGTGAGTTCCTGCTGGAGCCAATAAGACTGGATGGGTACAAAGAAATGAGTTTTTCTTCCTATTTGGTCATGTTATTTTTGGTGTAACTCTCCTGAATTCAAGCCATGGGATTTTTCCAAAACTTTTTTACAATTGACACAGTCTGCCCCATCTGCATGTTCTGTTGTCAAATTCCAGCATTCAGAAATGTTCTCTTTTAATTTTTCCAGAATATTAGAGAGAAGAAACTGCCCTGTGGTTAAAAACCAGAACTGACGTCCAAAGGATGATTGAATCTGACTCCAGCCTCTTCCACAGACTTCCTCTGTGTTTTCAGGGAAGCCATTAAACCTCTCTGTCTGTTAGGGTCCCATCTGCAAGACAAAGAGGATTTAATACTTTTCTCTCATCTGAGTCTCAACCTCTTTTTGTGTTTACAGGGCACCAAATGGGGCCTTGATATTAGTTGGAGCTTTGGGGTTTTACCAGTAAAACGTTAATAATAACCAGCCATATTTCATGGAATCATAGAGTGGTTTGGGTTGGAAGGGACTTTTCAGATAAAATGTGATTTGCAGTTTAATATGCTAAGTAACAAAGACTTTACCAAGAGAATGAACAATAGCCTTTTCCATTTCACAAAATAATTTGCCAAGCAGCATAAGTGCACCAGCATTTTTATAAAAACAAATTATAAATAATTGCTTTTTGCAATTTAATACACACATAGAAAAAGCCAAAAGAGTTTAGCAGCCATTGGGAATCTGATTTCATTGTCAATTTGGACTGTCTCTGCAGTTTTTATGAAAATCCCTGAAGACTGTGCTATTCTGTAAACTAAACATGGCTTCTTTTTTTTTTTTTTGCTGGCCATGTGGAGTCTTTTTCCATTCATTAGTGAGCTGCTTTTTTTCATGAATACAATTAGACAAAGGAATAAATCAGTCAACAAACATGGAATATAATTTTGGCAATACCAGGCCGTTTATGCTCTTATTTGCTTAACTGTATAAATCTTTCACCAGAATACAAATGAGGCCTGTTCCCTTAGTCTTAGGTCGGGGAAGAGAGGGATCAGGCCAGATCCTGCAGTTTGATAGCTCCCACTGACCATAGCTGGTGTTGAGCAGTTTCCCTCATTACAGCAATTCAGCATTCCCACTATTGAGGAATCACTTCGAGATATTTCTTCCATTTCCTGTCTCATATTACAGAGTTTAACAAACATCCCTAGGACAATAGCTCCCTGAGGACTGTGTTTCCATAAAGGGGTTTTATGTCTCTCCTTGTCTGAATATCTGCATGCCTTGCTGTTTTTCATGTAGTGGCCTCGTGATGCTCTTTCAAAGAAACAAAGGGTTATCATTGCTGCTTCTTGGGCAGGGAGAAGAAATATGCTTGTAATTATTCATCTCACACCTCATGTCCCTCTTGGCACCCCCAGCAGACAGCCCATAGAAATGCATTTTGTCTTTGCAAAAAGAAATGAAAGTTTTGCTGAATGCAAGAGGCAGCGATTCCCACCCTGGCATTCCCAGCCAGCTCTCATGCTTGCCATGGGTATGGATGCATACCCACAAGGGCAAGGATTTGTGACTGATCTGTGCTGAAGCAGGATTTGGGTCATCTGACTGATTTTTTTGCTGAGCTGAAGAGACCTATTAGCTCCCGTTTAGAGGATTTGAGGCCTGAGAGGTGGCCTTCATTGCTGGGCAGTACATCTGCACTTGCATCCCTCTTCAAGGCTCTTTTGAGGCTGTAAAGCTTGTTTTGACTCTCTGAAGACAGCAGAATCCCACCCAGGGTACCTCATGTTCCTCCAAATCATGTTAACCTTCCTCTGTGGAAAAATACAAGTTCAGAGAAGGATTCAAGATTTATTTCCCCAGAGTTTATCCCTTTTTAACCAACATTTTCAACTTCTTGTATTGATATGGGTGGATAACGCCCTTCCCATGCATGTGCTGGCCTTGCTTCCCATTTCCAGTAATTTAAGGAAAGATTTGTGCCCAAGTAACATAAACGGTAAACTTTTATGAATTTTTTTTGAACATGTTCTCAGGTTTTTCACTCTGTTTTTTTCAGAGATCATCAGATAAATAGGCCTCAGAAAAGACATATGAGAAAAGGCTAATATAAATGCTCCAAAAATATTAAGAATAAGTGTCAAGGCTTAATGCATACCTAATGGACTAATCTGCAATTTTATCACAAGACATTTATCTCCTTGCCTGCTTTAACCATAGTCTTCCTGAAATATCTGTCTTTTTAAAGTTTATTTATCCTACCCAAGTAAATTCATTTCCTCTTTGCAACCTGTTCCTCCCCAGTTTTGAAATTAATTTTATTTTTCAAAGTCAGCTTGTCAGTGACCAAGTGCTACCTGTGGTGTAGTCTATAACTGAGCCAGAAGGAGCCTTTATATAAAAATACAGTGCCAGCTTATGCCATCTGTCATTAATGGTGCATTATCACTACAGGTATAAATTAACTGGCCCTGAGCTGGGTGCCTGCAAACATGATGTTCAGTGGAGTGCCGCTGAGAACAAAGATAATCTTCATCATACTTAGGCTCCTGAAGACATTTTCAGTGAGACTTCTTATTCAGGGGAGGAGGAGGATCTGCCTTGTGTTGATCACTGGCTGTATTTCCATCAGTGCTCCTGCTGCCGCATGTAACCCTTAGGTTGACTGATTCATGGGACAAGATTTTAAAAATCAGGTGCTGGAAGTCAGGAAAGTTCAAGTTCCTGTGCAGAAGACCTTGCAAGACAATACTGAGATGATTTGAGGCTGCCAACATTTTGGCCAAGTTTGGAGGATACAGCTCATCCCTGCATCCCTGGGGCCAGGGCAGCATGGACACAACTTGGCTCATGGCTTGTAAAGGCAGCTTAAAACTTCCATCATTTTGCCTTTGTCCTGTCTGTGCCAACGTGCAGGGATGGGGAGATAAATGATCCTGCTCAAAGAGACTATTGCAAGAAGAGGATCACAGAGTTGGACCAGGGCACTTTCTTACTTGCAGACTGATCTGGGATACTGAGGAACAGGCTTGGGTACTGAGCCATCAAGAGGCATCCAGGGATGTACAGGAAACCCAACCTAATGATCATAGCTTATTTTCCATGGACTCCTCTGCACCAAGCACTGAGTTTGGTTTCCTGATTTTTAGAACTGTGTCTTTTGCCCCAGAGACTGGAAATGAAACTCTGGATTTTTTTGCTCCACTTCCCTTGTCAATGCCAGTAAAAAGAAGCTTAATCCAAGCATGTGGCTGGTTAGCTGTCTGCACTGCATGCCCTGGCAGGATGAGGCTCATATCTGATGCAGAGTGGCTGCATCTGCAAGTCATTGCTTCCCTTGGTTGCCTCGCTGGGATCTGTTTTCAGTTGCTGCTGAGACAAATTCACCACTCAAAATACTGACACTTTTAAAGTCCAAGTCAGCAAGGTTTCCTGTAAGCAATGTTTTACATTGCATTTGCATGAGTTTCCTTTTTGGTTGTCTCAAAACCTCCAAAACCAGAGTTCTGTCATTAATTTTACTCTTCTATTCAATGCCAGTAATTTGTACATTGTGCCTATCCAGTGCAAACCAGGGAGTGATGATGTTGGTACTGTGCTGAAGGACGTTCAAAGTGCAGGCAAACCCATTGTTTCACTCTGAGATGAACCAAATGTCAAGCACTGATCCTTTGCTAAACTGGGATACATGCTGGGTGCTCATCCTTCTTCAGTAACAACTACACATTCTGGGGTCTTGTGAGCTGGGTCTGTTTGAGTGCTGTATTGCTGTACAAAAGTCATTCTTTAAAGGTGCTTTTTTACTCATGCTCTCTCTAGGTTTATGAGAGGTTGTTTCTGTGCAGTCTCCAGTGGCATGGTACCTGGTGAAAGATTTAACCTTTGGTCTTCCTCTTTCTTCACCAGGAAGTAGAGCCTCGCAGCCCTCAGCAAATCCCAGGTCTCAGTAGTGACACATGTTGAATAAAAAGGTGTGCCCCAAGATTTTACAGTTTACTCTCCCTGGACTTGGTTGGAAACCCAGAGCCCTGTCAACCATTTGGACTAGATCCAAGCCAGCAAACACCTATGTGTGTCTTTGTGTTGATGTGTCTGTGTCAGCCTTCATGGTAAGTGAAGACTCTGCTTCTGAATGGACGTGTTGCTATGTTAGAGGGACTGGCTGACATGGTCAGTGATGGAGACTCGGGCTGGAAGGTCTGTATGAAACGTGAGAGCTAGATCAACCAAATCATTAAGGTTTTCAACAAGATGAAAGTGAAAACAGTTTGCCTCAAGCCTGGGGCAGAATATCCCCCTGCACCAATGCTGGGGCCCAACTGGAGGTGTAGCACCCACAGCATGAGGACCATGGGTGACAGCGATGCTGTGGGAGCTGAGGGTGCGCTCTCATCAGGAATAAGGCAAACCATGTAATGGGGTATTTGAGGAGGAGCATAACCAGGAGGTTCAGGGAAGATGTCATTCCGCTTTGCTTGATGCTGGTGAGGCTGACTCATTGTTGGGCTTCCCAGTTCAAGAGGTGTGTAGACAAACTGGATTGGACCCAAGGGAATGCTACGAAGAAGTTCAGGAGTCTAGAGTACCCAATATTGAAAGAGATGGAGGGTACTTGGCTTGTTTAGCCTGGCAGAGGGGAAGCTGGGGTGATCTTACAGTCCTCTGCAACTTGTTGGAGGGCAGCTCCAGAGATGATGCATCCAGACTCCTCCTGGTAGTAGCAGCAGATACCATGAGGAAAAATAGGTGCAAGATGCAGCTCCTGGAATCCAGATTGGACATTAGGAAAAATGTCTT
This sequence comes from Campylorhamphus procurvoides, assembly GCA_013396655.1. Classification (NCBI taxonomy): domain Eukaryota; kingdom Metazoa; phylum Chordata; class Aves; order Passeriformes; family Dendrocolaptidae; genus Campylorhamphus; species Campylorhamphus procurvoides. The sequence goes on along the minus strand of WBMV01005603.1, from coordinate 112,053 downwards.
TCCCAGAGTCTCAGGAAAGGAGCAAATCTCTTTTCTTTGAGGTTTTCAAAGCTTGCCTAGAAAAAGCCGTAGTTGAACTGTCCAAGCAGCAGGAAGGATGAGATCTCCAGTTCCCTTCCTTCCAAAAGTCCTGTAATTCTACAAAGTCAGAACATTGGGATCTCTGCTTTATTTTTCCCTTTAAAATAAAGATAATGCTCAACCAGACTTCCAGGCTTCCAACAAATAAGAAAACAAACAAATAAACCCCCAAGCAAACAAGCAACCAGACAAACAAATAAAATCCTGGGTAAACAAGCAAACAAACAACAAAACATCCCAAGGACAAAGAAGTCTTATTTATTGAATTTGCCTTTTTGTACTCAGTCTCATGATTTCTGTGGCTTTAATACTTCATTTTTTTAAATGTTTTGGGCATTGGCTGGTAATCTGTAGTCTAAGTGAAGTCACATTTGCTAGCTCAGATTTTCTATAAATTTGCAGCTCTTGAAAAAGGAGGGGAAATGGCTCAGCTGGAGGTGTTGATGAGAGTGGCTCTAACTGCATGCAAGACCCGTCTGTGTTCCATGATCTGTATTAATCTACTGCGAGAAGCAGGAGGATTTGGAAATAGTTGTGCTGCTGTGAGCTTCACTTGCAACCTCCAAAAATAATAACAAAATGCCTTCCATGAAGAATTAAAACAGTTGTCTCTTCCACGCCACCAGAGGGAATAAAAGTGATGCAGTGAAACAGTTAAAAGAGTTGAAGAGTTTGTCACATGGTCTTGTTTGGGGCAATGTCCACTTTCACTTTGTTGGGGCTCTGAAGCTTCTATGGCACTTTATTTTCATGGCACTTGAAGCAATGAGCCCACCTGGGACAAGGCTAAAGAACAAAATCTGTGCTTTGGTGCTTGGTTACCTTTAATGCTGCCTCGAAAGTAAGCAAAGGGAAGAGGAACAAAAAAAGGAAACAATAAATCCGTGGTGTGCTGACCTAGCACCTTTCACACTGTAAGCTTTGAACTGTACACACAGCTTCTGCACCTTATCTATGCTTCATGTTCTCAGCAAAAAGTGCCTTCGTATCATTTTTCAGCCTGTTCTGCACCAAGTCATTCCGTGAGCACTATGAATGCAAAAGCCATCTCTGAAGGTGAGGAAGAAGCCTCAGGAATGAGGAATGAGACCCTGGGGGAGAGTGGCCACTTGGGAGAAGTTAAGAGGAGACAAGTTATCCTCGTTGCCTACCTGATTGCAGCCCTAGACCTGACCTTCCTCTTCATGCAGATGGGAATCATGCCTGTGAGTATGGGTTATTTTGGTTCACAGCACATGTCTCTTTCAATGCCAGGCTATGTAGTTTTCTATCAAAATCAGAAGAGACTTTCTGGCAGGAAAGGTATTCTTGATTCTGAAAGGAATGCTTGGTATTCTTACCTAGCAGGCAAGCTGTGACTGCGTTCAGGGTACACCCAGGCAATAAAAGCTAGTTTATTACATGTACTGCAGTAGCACCTAGAGCCCTTTCCATGGCTCTGGGTAAAGCTGATGTAGCTAGTGGCTGCTTGCTTGCATTGTGAGACTGACCCAACCAGCAGGTAGCAGAAATCAGAAGTTTCTCATCAGAGGTAGGTTTTTCTGATTGTCTATAATAAACCAGCTCGGAGTGGGATTAATTGCTTCTCACTGACTGGACTTTTCCACCTGGTTTTATAGAGTCAGAGAGTACTTTAGGTTGAAAAAGACTTAAGATCATTGAGTCCAATCATAAACCTAACACTGCCAAGTCCACCACCTAACCATGTCCCGAAGTGCCACACTTGCATATCTTTTAGATATCCTAAGGGATGGTGGTTCCACTGGTATCAGTGGGCAGTCTGTTCCAGTGCTTCACAACCCTTTCAGTACAGAAACTTTTCCCAGTATCCTATCTAAACCTTCCCTGGCCCACCTTGAGGCTATTTGCTTTTGTCCTATTGCTTATTTGTGAGAAGAGACTGACTCCAGTTGGCTACAACCTTCTTTCAGGTAGTTATAGAGAGTGATAAGTCTCCTCTGAGCCTCCTTTTCTCCAGGCTGAACAACAGCAGCTCCCTCAGCTGCTCCTTGTAAGGCTTGTGTTCCATATCCTTCCCCAGCTTTGTTGCCCTTCTATGGACCAGTTCCAGTGCCTCAATGTCCTTCTTGTCATGAGGGGCTCAAAACTGAACACAGGATTTAGTGTGTGGCCTCACCAGTGTCGAGTGCAGTGGGATGATCACTGGCCTGGTCTTGCTGGCCACACTCTTCATGATACAGACCAGGATGCCAATGTCCTTCTTGCCCACCTGAGCACACTGCTGGCTCATGTCCAGTCAGACATCAACCAGCACCCCCAGTTCTGTTTCTGCTGGGCAGCTTTCCCACTTTTGTGAGCTCCTGAATCTATGATATGCCTGTCCACACCTGTCTCTGGAGAGTCCATGCCTTCTGGGAGATCTCTCTGATAGTTTTGTGCCTCCCTTCTTCTGGACCTAAACCAGTCCACAGTGCTCTGAGTCAGTAGACCTGAGATGCAGTTTTTGTATGGGAGATTGGTGTAGTTGATCACTGATCAGTCATAGGGGATGTGGGGACCTGGGTGCAGACCGTGTATTTGGGAAGTGGGCAGGACTGGGACAGTTCCACACCTTCTGAGAGCTGAACTTGGCTCAGAGTTTTAAACAATTCTTAGCAGATGGCACAAACAAAAAACATGAATCAGAAATAGCTGTTCCTTGAATATACGGTATTTGACTAAAAAAAAGCCCAAAACAAAACAAGCAAACCAACCCCCAAAGTATTGTGGCTCTTGACAGTATGCATCTGTGTTTTTTTTACAAGTTTGGGTTGTGGGTGCACCATCCAGATTTTTAGTAAAGACAATATTTTGCCCATGTTGTACTTCCATTGTTTCCAGCTTGCTTGATTAAACAACAGCTCCATGACCTTATCACAGTCATCCCCTTAAGGGTGCTTGGGCTGCCATAGGCACAGGTCTGGAGGCAGAAAGGCACTTGAAGTTTCCCTCATCCTCCTTAGCAGTTGCTGAATATGATCTGTTGTGTTGGACTGCAAAGGTAAATGGTGATACAATTTTGTCTCCTGGTGCAGAATTGATGGTTTTGATCACATCCCCTTGATCTTAAGGGTGTGGGACAGAGACTTTTGGTCTTTATTAAGCAGCCTATGTCTGCCCCAATGAAGATTTTATCTGTAGGCAGTCATAGGGAGCTGAAGGAAGTGCTTTTTTAGAGCTATGGTCTTTTCCACACACACATTAAGCTCTTTATTAATAAATGTAGCATACTTCTTTTCCCCTGACCTGTTCTTTTTTTCTTTTTTTTTCTTTTTTAGTACTTGGCAAAGAGTCTAGGTTTGGATTCCGTGGGGTTTGGCTACCTCCAGACAACCTTTGGTGTCCTCCAGCTCGTGGGAGGTTACATTTTTGGAAGGTAAGTAAGAATGATTCTCATGACCCTTTGCATAGCTGAAGAAGGCCAGACATTTTTATATTTTCATAAAAATCATTTAGTTCTGGTTTGTGGTCCTATTGAAATGTTTGAAGACTTTATAACCAGAAAGGGAAAAATAAATACTATAGTTAGAAATAATGTGACATAGAAGCAGGGTTTATATTAACTTAGCTACATTTTAATGACAGAGATTTAAGTGTAACAGTATACTGGGAAGGGCTTAAACCATCACAGTCGTGAGAGTCTAGGTTCTAACAGCTTAATCCTGCAAATACATCCATGAGTAACCTTAGAAATGTCTTGTGAGTGGGAAACCAAAACAAGAGGGGTTATTTATTAATGTTAAGTAGAGCTGTCAGTGAAAATAATTAAGGGCTGTGTAATTTCTACAGCTGAATCTTACTGCATCCATGTTGAATACAAAGTTAGACTTGCATAGATCTTTTAAGAACATCTATAAACTCATCTATCAAAATAAGAGTGGAAAAGACTTGCATTTCCTGCCTCTTCACCCCGTGAGATACACTTTCCTATTCCTGATGAAATGCAAATTGTCCCAAAAAATTTGAGCAGTAGGACATTGCATTCCCAAAGAGCAGAAAGAATTTGAAAGAGGTGTATCATCTAGTGATAAAAAAAGCTAAAATGAGGCTGAGAAAAATCTAGCTTTTCTTCTTGGACCTGCTACTGATCAACAAAGTAATAAAGAGGTAGGGAGCTGGTGTGTGCCTCAGTTCTCCTGCATGGGATTTACTTTTCTGGTTGATGTAATTGTGAGCACTACAGGGTCCTCTGGTACATGGTATGTGGCACTTTGAGGATCTGATCTCTAAAAGCCCTTGGACACATTTTAAAATAAATAACGATAACATTTGATCCTACAGTACTGCTTGGAAGAAAATGTGTTCCTGAGAATGGAGATGGTGCCAAGGGCCCATTTGAAATGCTTTTTCTATTAATATACATACCTAGAGTAATATTTCTTTCTGGATCTGGTGCAGTATGAAATCTGGTTTTCCTCCATGTATGTCATTCACTAATATCCAAAAGAGCTGCTGAAGAGAAAGAAAATGACAAACCAGAATCTGGGACTTGAGAGTGTCTATTGCCAGATTGAAGCCAGAATTTGCAATGTAGGTTGTAGATGGAATGGATTTTCCTACATGTGAGGCTGCTTTGACCTCAGTGTAAAGGGAGATAAATAGAAAATAGGAATGAAGGGAATAAAAGGGATAAAGAAATAAAAGAGAGAAAAATTTTTCTTAGATCAGTTTTCTGTGTTCTTGCTTGGTGCTCCTAAACAGCCATGAGAAGATAAAGCATCGAATTTACTCTTAAGTGACAAAACAAACAACCCTGAACTATATAGCAAATTGTGGTCTTTAGTTTACAAACAAGAAATGTAAACTTCCTCGGCTTTCATGGAAACAATGAAGTTTTGACTTGTACCTCTTCCTCAACAGAAAGCTTTTTCATTACCTGTGCTTAGCATTGTTTTTGGAACAGTCTTGCTGGTTTTGGCGGGATTGTTCCTCTGAGTGTAAGCACATCTAATTGCTATGCAAAGTAACGGTCCTCTGATAACTGTAATATGCAGCTTCAATAAAATGAAGGAAGGAGGAATTGCAGTGAAAAACACTATCTAATGCTGTCCTACGGTCATCTTAGTCCCCAGTTGTTTGGAACCCTTCCTGTGGAACTCTCAGACTTTGTACAACTTAGCTTTTTTAAGTATCTTGGAGCTGAATTACTGCAAAGAATTGAAGTCAGGTCAAAAACCTGATCTGGCTGTGGGGTTTTGTTTGTGTTTTGGGGGGGTTTGTTTATGTGTTTTGCTGTGTCATTGGTTTTTGCCCTCAAATAGAAGAAAAATGGATATACTATTGAGAAGTTTTTTGGGTTGGGGTTTTTGTGGGGGTTTTTTTTGTTGTTTTTTTTTTTTAAATCTAAAAAGAAAACTGACAACCTTTTACCATTTCTGTACCAGGTTTGCAGACCAGTTTGGTGCCCGAGCAGCCTTAATTCTCTCCTGTGCATCTGCAAGTGCCTTATTCCTGCTTATGTCCTTCTCCACCAGCATCCCTCTCCTCTTCCTCTCCAGGCTGCCAGGAATGTTCATGCATGGGATACCAGGTAAGGTCAGTCAGGGCTGAGTGGCTGTCCAAATTGCTTTTATTGCCTGTTTCCCCTATTCTTGTTCATTTTACTGGAAGTCAACAAGTTCAACAGAATGAAGGAAAGCAGGAGGAATATTTAATGGTCCTCAAGGATGAAATGGTGAGAACATGAGGCTGCAGGTGTATTAGTTATGGGAAGCAGGACTTAGTAGCCCATAGTTCCAGGTCCATCCTCCTGTATAATCTTGAGAAAATTGTTCTGGTTTGACCTCCCAGACTTGGGTGAAAGTCATTTGCTGACAGCAGTGCCCCGCCCCCGGCTTCTCAGCTGCCTTCTTGCAACTACGATATTTTATATTAGAGCTTTCCTTTTCTTCTGGAAAAAGGAGCATGTTGGTAAAAAAACCCACTGTTACAGAAATACCTTTCATTACTCACCAAGATGTTCTGTTTCAGCTGATATTTCCCCTATTTTTCTACTAAAAACCAAACTTCAGCTACTAGAAGTTCTTTTAAATCCTGCAAGAAGACTCAGGTGACATGGTGTTAAGCTGCTTTTTGCCATATGTGAAGTGGTTTATTTGAGTGGGTTGAATGTTTTTGTTTCCCATGACTGATGGGCTGAACAAATTCCACTCAGTGGTGTGTATGAGCATTTGCTCTGGGGTTGAAAGGACCGTTTTGTGGCAGGCACTGTTTTTCTGGCTTGGGGATCTGTACAGAATCATGGATTCATTTGGGTTGGAAAAGACCTTTACGATCAGAGTCCAACAAAAATCTGGTCTCTATTATTCTGCCCCCTGCCCCCACCAGGTACTTCCCAAAGGGGATTCTGTCTCCACGTTAAATTGATGGAGTGTCTCAATACATCTGACAATCTCTGCTGATCAGGCTGTTGTGTTCAAAACTGATGGACTGTGGGGCTCCCAGAGAGGAGTGCCAGTGCTTATTTGGAGGCTGTCTTCCACCCAGAGTTCAAAACATGTGAGCTGGGGAAACTGTCTCTGGCCAGAAACCAGCCCAGCAAAGTTTTAATTAGAAAAAAAACCCAAACCAAAACAAAAAACAGACAAACAGGAAAAAAAGTGCTTTTAATGGCTTAGCAATAAAATCATGAGAACTGCTGGAGCATCTTCTCAGACCCTGTAGCAAGCCTACTTCAAGAGATTGTTTTTTTTCTTTCTCCCATGCAGGTGCTCAGAAAGTTATTACAGACATGACTACTCCTTCCCAACGTGCTGCTGCCTTGGGGAAGCTTGGTCTTTGCTTTGGAATAGCCATCATCACTGGCTCTGCCCTGGGAGGTGTTCTCTCCACCAAATTCGGGTGAGTGGCCCACTTGTTTGGTACTGATTTTATTGCAAACACTGAGAGGGAGCTGCTGAGGGATATTTTGCTCCTCCCCAGCTTTTGATGATAGCTTACTCCTGGTGGCAGTAGAGGATCATGTCAGAACTCAAAAACTAGCTTTCCATGCTGCTGCAAAGAATTACTCCCACTGTTTTTAAGGAGATATTGTTGAAAATCTCTCCTTCTGTCTATTTAAATTGATGTGGAAACAAGCTTAATTGAGAAGTGGATTCTGTCTTCCTGCTAATTGTCTTCTCTTTGGAGCTGAGCATGCTGAAAAGCAGCACTCATGGCATAGTCTGCTTTTACAAAATTATAGTATACAATGGAGAAATGGAAACTGGGAACAGTTTGAAACTCATGGATAAATTGGTATTCTTGGGGGATGCTCAGTATAGAGCAAGACCTTGGGAAAGGGGAAGGCAAGCTTGGAACAGCGGGGGAAAAGAGTAAACAGGTTTAGCCCTGTCACAGAAAGATGAAGCACATGCCTGCCACTTCTCTGTTTGCTTTCCACAGCCTGGCACATCATAGCAAGCTGCCACCCTCTCATATTCTGCAATGGGAAAGAAATGCTTGGCTTTACTGAATTTACCATTCTCCATTCATAGTAAAGGAAGCTCAAAAGCTGTAGTGTGTTGGACAGCTTTGCAGGCAGGGAAGTACATGTGGCTGTAGCCTNTGTTGTGAACCTCCAAGCATTTGTTTTCTTTTGTGTCTTTTTATTATGGGCACTTGCTTTTGCAGACTCAGGCTGGCATGGAAATAACTCAACCACAAAAGATGGAGGGTAAAAATCACTCTCATCCTTGTCCTAGTGCCAAAGCACTGAAGACTGTATCTGGTGATACATCTCCTGGGTGTTTTGCATAGGACACTCTGGGTTATGATGTGGGGTGTCATGTGTTGCTCTCTGAACACCGTTGTGCATCCACATGTGTTCAGGTGCTGCAGTGATGCTACTTTGCATCTCAAACCTTTGCACAGGTTAATTGAGTAGAACAATTTAACCTTGCTGCCTTGAACCGAGCGGCCCTGAAAACTCTTTGCTGGTGTACCTTGGCAGTGTTGGGCCAAATTAATTCTTGCAGAATCTCGGGGGTTTTCTTCCTCTTGCATGAAAATCTGAAAAGGTTTTCTTTAATTCTGCTGTGATTGGTGCCTGTTCTCTGTTGGCCAAGTGACACCAGGCTGGCTAGGAGAATTCATTTTGTAGTTGCTATGTGGTTGCATAAAATGAAAACTGGAGACATGGATAATATTTACTAATCAGCATTTGAAAGTACTTATAGATGTTGCTGGGTGAATGCTGGTTTTAGTAGTATTATTTTTTAATCAAATATAGTGATTGTGTCCTTTCTGTGTGCTAACTATGAAAGTAAAGTTTACCTCAGTTCTCGGCTTTGATTATGTGTACATATTTAAATATCAGCATCAAAACAGCACAGTTATCCAGCAAAAATTTGTGGGGTTTCACTTTCCAGCGTGTGCGTCACTCACTGGTTTATAGAAAAAACGGCAGTGGGAGAGAATCTCCTGTTTCATTTAATTAGACAGAGACATTGACTTGAACACAGTCTGGCTTTTGGATGTTTAGGCTTGGTGCTGTCAGACAGCATGAGGCTTCCAGACTCCCCACTTACTTTGAACGCTTCTGGACCTTAAACTTTGTGCCTGCAGCGTAACACTGAGGAAAGTGAACATTGCCCGTAATTATGGGAAAGTCTGGCACCTGCACCTGGAAAACGATTTAGCTCTTGGCTTTCCCATGGAGAGGTTGTTTCCCCCGCATCCGGCGGGGGGCAGCTTCGGCTCGCTGTTCCTGCCCGGCAGCAGGAGCAGCCACTCGCAGGATTTGGGGCTGCCCTTCGGTCCCGCGGCAGGACTCGGAAAGGCAGCCTGTCTGCCGGCAGCATCTGGGTTTCTCCATGAGGATCTGTGCATCCCGCTGGAAGGATGACAGGAATTTCTATTAATAAGAGGCAAACTCTACCGTGCTGGCAGGGCCCTCCTGGACACCCTGATGTGCAGAGGGTTAATGGGATTTAATAGACAGCAGCTTCAGGCTCAGAAAGCTGCTGTGGGTGTTGGGTAGCAAGCCTTGCTGCAGCCAAATCCCACCTTTGCTTTGACACTGTGCTTAGCTCCTCTGGCAGATTTCGGTGCAAAGATTAGAGGAGCGATCTACTGGGCTTCACTGGGCTTTTGGCTGATAATGGTGATGAGCAGGAATCCAGCTGTGCAGGCAGCTGGAGGCAGCTCTGTGCCATGAAACAGCCCCCGGAGCCTCTCCAGCCCCTCTGGCTGTGTCTACAGCACCGACCTGGAGGGAAAGGAGTGGGTGTTGCATTATGGACATACCTGAGGCTCCTTGGCCTTGTTGCTGTATCCCACAGTCTGGCTGTTAATCATCTCTCCCTGTTTCCCACATTTGTACAGGAAGACTCCAGCTGTACTTGGAGCTGCATAATCACTTCCATTTTTTTCATGGGAGAATGACTCAATCACTTTCCAATTAAAAACTAAGTGTTTTTGCTGTGTCATGGAAGAGCAAAGCTGGAGATTTCTGTCCACTCTATGTTCTTTGTTCTCCCTCACCACAAAGCTGGCCAGCGTTCCCTGTCTGTTGTTGACAGCATTATTCATATGTTAGCAGTGCTTTGTATACAAGAGAGGGAGTAGAAATCAGTCTCAGTTCCTCAGCTGATGTAATTTTGGTATTATTCTACTGTATTGTATTTACCATTGATATTATTGACCTATAGAGCTGTTCTGTTATTGTTTTCATTGTTGGAATAATATTTGTCAACCCTTGTTTATTACGGGAGCCCTGAGGGAGTTGAATGTCCTGTTCTGATTTTCACAGGATTTTTTGGACGTTAGATCCTGACCTCTGCTCTTAAACCGTAATGACCAACTCCAGCCTTTCATCTTTTCTCTTACCCACGTTTTCCAAAATTTGAATGAAGCTGTAGGAATGACGACTTGTAGTCGGATGGGGACATGTTTCATTGGTGAAATGTGGGTTTGCCTTTTGCAATTGCTTGAGAACTGGCTTTGCCTTACTGAACTTAATGGCTTGAGATCTTGCTTTTAATATACCCTCAGACTAGCTCGGTTGGTTAGAGCATGGTGCTAATAACACCATGCTAGTGGGTTTGATCCCTGTGTGGCCCATTCACTTAAGAGCTGGACTTGATGATCCATGTGGGTCCCTTCCAACTCAGAATATTCTGTGAATATATAGCCCTGTACACTCACCTCTGTACAAACTGTGTGTACAGCTGTGATGAACAGGATTTCTATGGGCAGAGTGATGGTCAGGCAAATTTACCTGAGGATGAGATATGAGACAATTTATTAACATGTGCAGTCGTAATTCAAAATATTTGGAAAGTGTTTTCATGTTTGTATGATTTATTTATTTATTTATTTGTTTGGTGTTTTCTGGTAATTCCTGATCAGTTGCATCAGGATTGTGGATATAAAATATTTATCTTGAAAATAACTCCTGTACTTCAGCTGAGGTCTACAAGTTCTTGGAAAGGTAAAACTCCATAACAGTTCATCCACAAAAGGTGACTGAGAAAAGAAGCTCTGTTGGCACTCTGCAAATGCCTGTGCCTGTCCACCTACTGCAAATCTGTTATGGGACCCCCTGCCACAAATGAGTGAACCCCTGGAGAGAAGCGATTTGGTATTTGTAGCAGACTTCTGTGGCAGCGCTGTGGGTGAAAGGTAAAAGGCAGATGGATTAGTTTTCAAGTGGAAAGATGAGACTAGGTAGCTAATAACAGATATTTCATCCTTTCTTCTGGGACTATGATTAATTGCATTTGACTTCTTTTTTCTTTCCTTCTAACAAGAATGTAGAGAAGCTCTGTTGCATGACCCAAAATTTGTTTGCTTTCTGTGGACACAGAGAGTTTTATTCATTTTAGTGACTCAACCATAGGCTTAAATCTTTTTGGAGAAATTATTAATTTGAATTTGGGATTTTCTTGGCCAAAACCCTTTGGTTTCTTATTTAACATTATTACAGCAGGCTTTGGGTAGTTTGTTGTTGTTTGGGTTTTTTTATTTTTCCTGGCTGAGTTATTATCCTTCTTCCTCATGGGGAAAAGAAGGAGCTTATTTGCCTGGAGTAAGGAATTGCATTTCTCTTCAATAACCCATTTCAACAATGTCCTCTGGCAGGGAATTTCTTATTGCTTCATAAGAGAGGGGAAGAACTGTGGGTGTTGAAAGGGCTGAAGGTTGGGAGCTGGGAAGCAGGGTGGGAACATGGCAAAGGGTGAGAGGGTTGTGCTCCATTTCAGGACAAAGCAGGGCATTCTGCTTCTGGGAGCTGCTCCTGCTCCCTCCCAGCAGAAACTGTGGTATTTCTCTGCCTGAGATGATGCTGATCAGCCAAGCATCAAGGACTGGTGATGTTTGTACAGGCATTGCTAGTCCTTTGTATGAAGGGACATTGGAGAAAGGGAGGTGAAGACTGCTTACCAGCAAGCAACTCATCCATGATCTGCAACATGGTCTGTTACTGTTGGTTGAGCTCTGTGGTGCCTTGGGAGAGATGAGCACAGAATAGCAAATGGGCTGTTTGTCAAGTTGCTGATGTCTTGGGGAAGGTGCAGAGGCCTTCAGCTGTTGCCTTCTGGAAAAAATAAAACAGAATCTAGAGATGCTTCTTCTCATTTACTCTGCATGCCAACGACCTTAGTTTTGGAAGCCGTGATCCCAAAGATATTCTGTAAGGTCTGTGATAGAGGGTCGTGTATATCATCCCCCAACAATTTGTTGGTTCAGAAGTCAGGTCTAGGGCACTTCTGTCCTCTGTTCCCAGCACCAGAGTTTTCTAGTTCTAATGACATGTTTAACCTATTCTTGAACCTGAAACATGCCTCAGAGTTTTTGGGTGGAGTTCATCCAATCTTAAGCATCTACAGTGGAGACAGCTACACCTAAATTTGCCATTCAGACTCTGTGTCACTGATGGAGAAGCACAGATGCTTCTACAGCATCCCTTACCTCCTCATGAAGTAGGCCTGACGCAGCTCAGGGAACAATCCCATTCCTAAGATTTTGCTTGCTTAACACGAAAGTCCTAGAATTAGCTCCAGCCATCAGCACATTGTACCCGTGGACATGGTCCTGGAGTTTGATACTGGATTGTGAACACACCAGAAGTCACCAGGATGCAGGTTCTAAGCAGTCTTCCATCTGTGCTGCCTCCATGCAACAGACAGGTCTGCACTAAACTCAACCCCAGCCCTACCTTCCTGCAAGCTTCTAACCTGCCTTCCACTTCTAGGCTATCAGTTTTTAGGTTTGGGTCCACCACCTTTTCCCATTTACCTACTGGGAGATTACACTGACACTGCAAAGGTGCCCTCGTTCCCCCTCTGCTGACCTTCAGTGAATCTGCCTCTTCTATGGTCTCCGTACAACCTCTGGTCTGAACTGCAGTGGAGGAAGGTGTGGTGATGGGGCCAAGAGCTCGTCCTTGGTCCTTCACCCATAGGTGGGGCCCTTTCCCAAGGGAGGAAGAGTGGGGATCAGTGCACAAGCTAGCAGCTCATAGGGGAGCACATGCCTTGTGGCTGCCCTCAAAGGTGTGGGATGTGGCTGTCCTCAAAGGTGTGGGATATGGCTGAGGAGAGCTAGGCTTGGGTCGAGCTAATGGAGGGCTTGTTTGCAGCCCCTTCCTCAGCTTTATCAGACATTCTCCATTTTCCTTCAGAAATCTTGTTCCCACTTAACCTTCTGCAGGGATGTGGTAGAAGGGCTGTGAGTGTGGCTGTGCCCCTTCTCCCCACAGCACTCTTCTTCCTCCTGGGCATCTCTGCCTTTTGGGGTTAGCTGCTTCATTTTGCCAAGGACACCAAGGTGAAAAGGCATTTTTAAAAAACGATGAAAGTATCAGAACTTTCTTCTGTAACTGATTTGTGCTGCTTAGACAGAGCTGAGCTTTGGGGACTGCTGGGAACTGACCTGCATCAAAGCCATGGGAAGAGGGACTCCAGGCATAATTTACCTGTGTCCTTCCATGGACTGACAGCAGTTACCCAAGCCAACAGGCAGTTAGAAAATAAAAAGGGGGGACAGTATCTCCAGGGGAGCTAAAGAAATTTCCCTGCTGCCTTTTCCAGCTTTCATCATGCCTGTGTGCTGGGGGAGGCTGCCCTGCCTTGCTGCCCCATGCCTGGAGTCAGAAAGTGAGGGGGCGGCGGGTGAGCGAAACCCTGGTTTGTGTGCGTGGTCGCGAGATTGCAATCAAAAGCGTGTGTGTTTGTGAAGTCAGCTCTGCTAAACAATTATGGATGTTTGAACCCTGCTCCCCCCTCCTGATGCTTTGAAAGTGCTGGGTTTCTGTGCAGCACGATACTCTGCCTGGCTGGTTGTTAGCTGTGTTCCTGCAAGGTTGTGTTGAGGTGATGGGTGATTTTTCTTGTTAAGCCTGGCTTATTAACCCAAAGGAGTAAGTGTAAAAAAATGAAGGGTGGGGGGAAACTCACAACAAACCCAAAACTAGAATTTTATAAAAAGGCACAAGGGTTTGGCCTCTCTAGCAGAGGTCATGTTGGAGGGCTGAATATGACCCTCATAGTGCAGGTTGCACAATAAGGCAGTGTCTGCTCATGACTCACTAAAGCTTCATCTGCTCTTCCCACTCCTGGAATATTTCATGACTGGGCAGCAAATCCAGCAGTATCACTAGGGATTGAAATACAGGGATATACTGTTTTCTTTGTTAACAGAAAATAGAAAGTATGGAATAGACTTTGGTTAAGTCCCTGAATTGGGATTTGGGACTTGGCTCTGCTATGATTTTCCTGTGATGTGAGTAAGTCATCCCATCCCTCTGCACTGCTGTTTCTCATGCATAATATAGGGTAGTGAGATGGTTTTTCCTTCCCTTCTCCAATACATTTACAATATTGCTATTTAGATTATACAGCCTTTGGGATGCAGACTCTGTCATGAGGTGTGCTCACGCAAATATCTACTACCTTGAGGGAATACATCCTGTTTTTCCTGGATGTATTCTCTTTTTCATCCCCTGGTGTCCTGGGCAGGCAAAGTTTTTCTAAGTCCAACTACCATCCTTTTTTTTTACTCTTTTTCTTTATTTTTTTTTAATTTCAGTTGTTTGTAAAAAGCGAGTGCCAGGTTTTTGTTGTTTTAGCAAAGCAGTGAGAAAACCAAGCTCAGTCAGCCACAGAATGTGGTGATCATGGGAGAGTCCCAGAAGCTGAGGGCTGAAGTGCAGGGCTGAGCCCAGCAAGAGTGAGGAGAGGGACCTGGAGGGCAGTGTGAAGTGGCACTACCTTCCTCCCTTCATGTCTGTACATATTCATATGGGTAGCTCTCTCATTTATGTCTCCTAATCCTTTTGATTAAAAGGGTCATGCTTATGCTTAATTCTGATCTGCTTCAGTGAACAAACTCAGCCTTGTGGTGGGGCTGGGGCAGGAAGGATGTGGTGCTTGTGTGGGAAGGACTATCAGACAAGGGAGGAACGAAAGGTCAGGATGAACGGAAATGTGTGGATTTGGCATGCGAAGGGTGGACTGGGAGGAGAAAAGACTCCTGGAGTCCGGGAGATGAGAAATGAAGCTCTGCAACAGACAGAGTTAGTGCTTTTACATGTATTGTGTCACCTGGAGCAGTAAGATTAGGGCACCAAGGGGCTTGGACTGGAAGGAAAGAGTATTTCCCAAACAGACCTTCATTTGCCACAGTGGAAGAAGGGGACAGCACATCCTCTGCTGTTGCACTCCTGGTTTCCTCCTGCCTGAAATATGACTGTTGTAAGGGATGGGTGGAAAAACAGCCCCTTTGGAAGACTTTGAGGTTGGGTTTTAAACCATTCCCAGTGCTTCTCTTGGTCACTGCTGCCAGATTGGTGGGATGAGCAGGAGGCTACTGGGTGCATGGGAAGATGCAACACCCCATTGTCATAGTGTTCCAGTTCACCATGACCCAGGGTGAAGGCCAGGCTGCTTGAATGGAGTGTTCAGAATGAAATGAAAAGGGTGTGACCTCATGAACTACACCAGCTCCCGTGGCTCCACCCAGGGTTTTTGTTCCCTTGCAGTCTCCTTATGAAACCCTGCTCACAGCCACACCACCAGAGCCAAAGGTATGTGAAACATTTTGGCAGTGAAAGCAGCCAGAGGGCAAAGGATTTTCTGAATGGCCATCTCCAGTCTAACCCCAGTACTTGTTGGGGCTTGTCTCTTCAACCTGACAAACCATGGGCTATTGCAGCCAAGTGAGAAGGTATTTCCAGCATCAGAAACTTCTTGATGCTTCTCAGAATCCCCTATGTCAGTGACCAGTTGGAGTGCATGGAGCTCCACCTGGGGATGGATGAGAAGACAACCAAGAACTTATGGGTCAAGATTAAAGGAAGGGCAGGGACAGTGACATTGTAGTGGGGGTCTGCTATAGGCCACCTGACCAGAAAGACCAAGAAAATGAGACCTTCTATAGGTAGATAGGAGTGGCCTCATGTTCACAAGCTCTGGTCCTTGAAAGGACAACATAGCTGGGCTTAAGCAGTGCAGGAGGTTCCTGGAATGCATTGTTGATAACTTCCTTCTCTAAGTAATACAGGAGCCAATGAGGAGATGAGCAATGGAACAATGGACCTTGTTCTCATCAGCAGGGAGGGGCTGGTGGGGAATGTGAAGCTCAGGAACAGCCTTGGCTTCAGTGAGCATGAAGTGGTGGAGTTTGAGATGCTTAGTGCTGCAAGAAGGGTGCACAGCAAGCTTCCTACCCTGGAATTCAGGAGAGCAAACTTTCACCACTTCAGGGGCCTGCTTGGTAGAGTACCATGGGATAAACCCCTGGAGGGAAGAGGGGCTTAAACAAACTGGTTACTATTCAAGGATTGCCTCCTCCAAGCTTAGGATAGATGTATCCCAACAAAGTCATCATGCAAAAATGCCAGGAGGCCTGTGTAGATGAACAAGGAGTTCCTGGACAAACTCAAACACAGAGGGTGTCTGAGGGAAGCCTTCAAAGGGTGGAAGCAAGGATGGGCAGCTTGAGAGGAATATAGAGAGTATGTCTAAGCAGCCAGGGATCAGGTTAGGAAAGCAAAAGCTGATAGAATTAAGCCTGATCAAGGACATCAAGAACAACGAAAAAGCTTTTATAGGTATGTAGGTGGTAAATGGAAGATGGTGGAAAATATGGACCTTCTTCAGAAGGGAATGGGAGACCCAGTTAGCTGGAATATGGGTAATGCTGAGGTACTCAATGACTTTTTTCCCTTGATCTTCACTGGCAAGTGCCCAAGCCACACTGCCCAAGTCACAGAAGACAAAAGCAGGAACCAGGAAAATGAACCAGTGTAGGAGAAGATCAAGTTCAAGAACATCTAAGGAACCTGAAGGTGCACAAGTCTCTGGGACCTGATGAAAAGTATCCATGGATCCTGAATGGATGAAATGGCTGAGCCACTATCCTTGATATTTGAAAAACTGGCAGTCTGGTGAAGTTCCCAGTGACTGTAAAAGGAAAACAAAATGCCTGTTTTTTAAAGGGTGGGGAAAAAAGGAATGGCAGCTATACAGTGGTCACTCTCACCTCTATGCCTGGCAAGATCATGGAGCAGATTCTCCATGTGCTAAGGCACATGGAAAATAAGGAGGCGAGTGGCGATAGCCAACAGGCTTTACTAAGGCAAATCATGCCTGACAAATTTGGTGGCCTTCTACAGCAGGGATACAGCATCGATGGCTGAGGGAGGAAATGAATAACATCATCCATCTGGACTTGTGCAAAGCATTTGACACTGTCCTGCACTCACTAAAATGAAGAGGCATGGACTTGATGGGTGGACCCCTTGGTGGATAAAGAATTGATTGAATCACTGCAGTCAAAGAATTATGGTCAACAGCTGGATGTCCAGGTGGGAACCTGGACAGTGGATCTGAGTGCACCCTCAGCAAGTTCGCTGGCAACACCAAGCTGGCTGGTGTGGTTGATACTCTAGGGGGAAGGGATGCCACCCATAGGGACAGACTGGAGACGTGAGCCTGTGCGAACCTCAAAATGGTCAACAAGGCCAGCTGGAAGGTTCTGTGTATGTGTCAGGGCAACCCCAAGCACAAATTCAGACTGGATGGAGAAGAGACTGAGAGCAGCCCCGAGGAGAAGGACTTGAGCGTGTTGGTAGATGAGAAGCTCAGTGTGACCTGACAGTGTGTGCCGGCAGCACAGAAAGGCAACAGTATCCTGGGCTGCATCAAGAGAAGTGTGGGCAGCAGGTTGAGGGAGGGGATTCTGCCTCTCTACTCTGGTCTCAAGAGACCCCACCTGGAGTGCTGCATCCAGCTCTGGGGCCCCCCACATAAGGAGGTTGTGGACCTCTTAGAGTGAGTCCAGAGGAGAACCACAAAGATGATCAGAGAGCTGGAGCACCTCTCCTACAAAGACAGACTGAGATAGCTGGGGTTTTTCAGCCTAGAATGGAGGCAGCTCCAAGACCTTTAAAGCACTTTCCACTAGGCAACCTGGGTTAGTGAAAGATGTTCTTGTCCATGGAAGGGTGATTGGAACTAGATGATCTTTAAGGTCGTTCTAGCCCAAGGTATCCTGTGATTCTATCAAATGTCCTCTGTAGCATTCAAATTGCAAGCTCCTGACCACTCAGGCCGAGCTGTGTGTTGTGCCAAGGGGTACAGGCAATTACCTTAAGTACTGCTGGCAAGCAGAGATGCTGGTCCAAGAGGAGGGCAATGCTAATGGTGGCATCTGAGAGGCCAGACACCGTGGTGAGAGTCTGTTAGTGCACAGACACTGTGTTGAGCTAGCAGTGTGTCTGTGCCATGGCATATGCAGAAACACTTGCAGTTTTCCCAGTCAGCATTTGCAGGAGGCAGGACAACACGTCCTCTAGCGTTGTATCCCATTTGGGAGGATATGGACCAGAAGCTTTGCTTGACTAGCATGTCTTGTTCTAATTAACTATTGCTTGAGAGATGGCTTAGGTGGCCTGAGAGAGACAAAGACCTTATATATTCATTAGAATAATTTGCTTTGCTTTACTGTTGCATAAGGAGCTCAGCTCTGCTCTCCAGCTGCCCTCTAATGCAGAGGCACGGTCATCAGCCTTTCCAGAAAGGACTGTGATTTTATTTCAGCCTCCCACTTGAGGATGTCTAATGTGGATTTTCAGCAGATAGGAATTTAGCACTTTTGGAAATCCGATCCATTTAAAGTAATTCAGAATCTGTAAACTTTGAGAGTTTTTGAGAATGAGATTTCCTTGTTTAGTTGTTATAGCAACTGTTGCTTTGATTTATTTTTCTTGGTGGAGAGGGGATTATATGTCAAATCCATTGTGGTCTGTATTCAGTACTAATATCTCACTAAATCTGCCTTTATTTCATGATATTTTAGGCTAAAACTTTTGGACTAATTACTTCTTTACAAAACTTCACTGTGAATCCCTTTCAAATCTGCACCATCTTTATTCCTATGGGATTTGGTTAATTTCTTTTTTACCTCAGGGTATGTGATCTGAGACATATTGAAGTCATTGGAAGTGTTTCCTTTGAGTTTGGTTTTAAATCAAGCTCTGGGTAAAGACATTTGTAGAGGAAGGAAGGAAAGCCCCAGAAACCTAAAGGATTCCTGCAGGATATTTCTTTAAAAAGACTGAATAATTATAAATCCCCTTGGAAAAGCCATCTGGGGAACATTTGAGCAATGCTTACAGGAGGCCAGAGTCTTAAATGCTGTTCTCAGACTTTAAAAAAAAATGGGGATGAAAGACAGTAATGGTTATTAAAGCTGAGGATGCTCATACGTCAGATGTTTAAACCTACTGCCTACAGAAGCTCAGAGAGGCTCTTTCCTGATATAAAGCTGTATAACAGATTCTGTATTGTGTGTGATGGGTTTCTTTCCCTCCCGTTTCCAACTGTCCAGACACAGCTGGATATGAGACAGATGATGGATCAATTCTTACAGCTAATGTTTTCCAGTGTATTCCTGGATATGTCCCAGTCTTCCAGGAACTACTTTTCATACAGAAAGAGACCTTCTTCTAGATGGACCTCTTGATGTTTAGAAAAGAATTTTTTAAAGCATTAGTTGGATAACTCCTTTAGGGTAACCAGAGGAGCCTGTGGTTGGTGACACCAGGCTCACACCTCACACTACACCCACATGTGTTCTCATTGCATATGATTACACAGTCTGGGATGTTTAATTGCCTGATTGTAATCTGTACACCCTACCAAAAGTTGCATCATTTTGATTTTGCCTGGGTTCTGTGTGGCAAGCACTTTTCAGATGGAGTCTCTTGGCCCTTGAAAGATTCATGCAGTTTTGCCTGTGCTTTTGTATAAAGTCTGATTATTATTTTTTAAAATTGTTTTATTTCTTTGAGTTGGAGGTTCAGATGCGGCAGGGAAGAATTTGCCATAACTACAAAAGTACATCCGTGTGCAAAACTGCTCTGAATAGCAATGGAGCTAAATTGTTCCAAAGGTTTTCAAAACACAAACACTGCCTTGACTATTGCAGCATCCAGTATGAGCAAATCCCATTTGTTCTTCTCCAGCTGTGCCAATTCACTCCATTCTGCTCTGGTGACAGGCCAGGTACCCACCAGGAAAGCAATCAAGAGCCACGTGCATTAGTCACCTACCTCAGCCTAACAGGACCCAAGGTCAGATGATGCAAAAATGAGTGACAAAAACCTACCAAGAATAATCCAGCTAGGAAGTAAGGCCTTACCTATCTGCAGGTCTGCCCTGAGAGGGACGTGTGGCAGCAAGCTCACAGGTAGCACCCAGTGAGGGGGAAATGCAGGAATGCAAATGGCACACTGTAACAGGGCGATGAAGCCATCTCATGGCACATCCAGGACACTCTT
The DNA here is from genome assembly GCA_013396655.1 of Campylorhamphus procurvoides. Taxonomy (NCBI): domain Eukaryota; kingdom Metazoa; phylum Chordata; class Aves; order Passeriformes; family Dendrocolaptidae; genus Campylorhamphus; species Campylorhamphus procurvoides. The sequence goes on along the minus strand of WBMV01005603.1, from coordinate 92,207 downwards.
TTACTGTGGACTAGGATCTATTTCTGGACTTTGGACATGAGCCATCCAAAAGTAAATGTTTATTGAGCCTGGCAAGCTGTCTGAAATGCGTGATGTGCCTGTGACAGGGGGTTTTACGTGGATGAGGCTGACCTCTTTTTTTGTCAAATGTGATTCTACTACAAAGAAAATCTATAGTCAAAGGAAATGGTAAGGTGTGGGGGAAGTTTAGTTTTCAGTTCTTGAGAATTGAATTATTGGGAAGAAAAGGGAGTCTGCCACTTCTGCCAGCACTCATAAAGGACATGGTGGGGATTTCCCTACCACAGAGGTTGTGTCCTTCAAAACAAGCCATAAATGTGAGAATTTGGCACAAAACTAAGGTTCAATGTCAATATTTTTCTACAGACACAGGTGGAGCCACTTGGCTTTGTGTTAGGCCAGGCTTCTTGCTTTTTATCAGGAGATGCAGCTGTCACCTGTGAGGGCAGGAAGAAGGCAGTACAGAGAAAGGTTGGGCATGGTCACAGTGCTGAGAGTTCCATGGCTGCTGGAGCAAATGGATGAGCCGTCAGACACTGAACAGACATCTCCACCCCGAGTCAGTGATCCAGAGGCATGCTGCCAGGGAACAAAAGCAAGCTCTTGAGTCGGGCAGAGTGGGCCCACACTGGGTGGTGTGGGGTGAGAGGAACAGGGGGCACCAACAGCCAAGCACAATGACTTGGTCAAAACGAGGTTGGAAGTAGAAAGCCAGAACTCCAGGCTTTGGCTGTTGGAGACCTGTAACTCAGACTGTGTGATGGTTGAGTCTGGGGCTGGGTTTTACTTCATTTGAGAGAGGAGAGAGTTACAAAACATGGATATGGGTTCAGGTTACCATTCTCCCCCAAGCGATTCCAGGTGTTCAAATATGAACTTTTGGCCCAGGCCCATCTCTAATTAGGCATATTCTTTAAAAGTATTTTCCTTCCTCAGCTCCTGTGCTCTTGGCTTGTCTCCACTAGCCCTCTTTGCTGTGCTAGAGCAGTTTGCTGGGTATATTAATTGAACTGTTTACACACCTGGTTTCCTGCAAGAATAGACACCTAGCTCCTTCTTTTGAAAAGACTAGCCCAAGGGCTGTAAACAGGAATTGTGCTATGTCTGGAAAAGCTGAACGGCTGCTTATCTGCACTCCCTCGGGCTGTGGGAGCAGCAGCAGCAGCTGCTGCAGACATGGGTCAGTTGAGCACGGAAACCAGCCTGCACACTCTTCCCACCAGTCCTGTCCTGCCACCCAGCTAAGGTCCTCTAGCAGCTGAGGAGTCACCTTCTTTGCAGGATTATTCCCTTTTATTGTTACAGGAGGAGCTCCACCTGGCATTTTAGTCAGCTCAGATGCATATTTTGTCTTGTGTGTGAAAGCTCAGATGTCATCCTGCAGTTATGTGCTGTGCAGGACAGCTGATGGGACTTTTCCTCTCTTTTTATGGCTTTACCTTCCAAGGTTGATTTCTGTTGAAGCTTCCCAAAAGCAGTGGTGGGTTCATCACTCCTTATATTCTTCTAGTCATGGCCAAGGGACATCTTTTGTAGGCCATTGTGTGGCTAAAAGATGACAGCACAAAAGAAGTTGGTGAGACATGTGATGCAGATCAGATGAAATGGTCCTTCATGGTCTCTTTGGGCTTAAAATGAGAAATATAAACGTGCTCCATTGCACAACTTTGATTTCAAAGTATAAGAGGATAGCCTTAAAATAGGCTGAATTTGTGGTCATACTCTCAGCTTCTGAATCCTGCTTTCAAGCTGCTGTTTTAATGGGTGACATTGAGTTCTACTTTGCTGCTTCATTTCTTTGCTAAACATTACTTGAACTTCATCTGGAAGATACCGGCTAACTGCTGTGTAAGGCCATGAGTTGGGAAGGTTGGTGTGCTCTGCTGTTGGTGGCACACAGGCCAAGGTGCTGATGTGCTGGGCCTTGGAACCTTTAACTCTCTGTACTACTTGAGGTTTCTAAAGCAGTGGTGATGAAGGCCTCTGGAGGAATCCCCCCAAGGCAGGCCCTTGGGACAGGGCATGCAGATGCCTGGGCTGGGAATAGGGAACAGGAAATCAGATGCACCTCAGGGAAAAATTTGATATCCAAATTCTAGTCCAGCTAGGAACAGAAAGTGCTGCTGTTCCCAAAGTGCTGGACTGGACTGGTATTACTCCACCAACACCCAAAGGGGACACAAAGTCATCCAGTGGGGAATGCAAGAAGGTGTGATAGTAGCTTTTGGGTGCTTGTGCTATGGGGAATTCCAGCAACTCTGTCTGAGACCAGCAGAGCTCCTAATTGCCCAGCAGGCAGTGACTTTGTCATTGAACTTTATATTGGCATGGATTCCTGTTTGGTTGCTGAGTGTTGGTTGTATGCCATGAATGTTAGGAGCTGTTAGGGCTGGGAAATGTCAGCTCTGGAAAGGGGGCTGGAAGGAGAAAGGTGACAGGTACTTTAGTCCAGGCTTGCATCAAAACCTCTCACAGAGGAAGAGAAGGCTTATGCTATCACCCCCGTTACCTTTCCTCCTGCACAATCAGGCCCCTCTGCCAAAAAGAGAAATCAGAGCTTTTGCTAGAACCCAGTGGCTAGCTGGATCCAGTGTGAAGTGGCATGATTGTTCATGCTGCGCTCTGTGCTCCTGCTAATGGTATCAAATCAAGCAGGAAATTATTTTTGGAGCAGTGAGGCATGTTGAAACCCAGCAGAAGGCAGCTGTTTGCGTAACCGGAGTTGTGGGAGAGCTGCCTTCCTTGTTGCCAAGCACTCGATTTCCTATACTGGTGAGAAACGGTTTCCCTGCTCCTGGCAGCATGAGCGAATCCCCTTAGGCTTGGGAGGCTGGGTTTGGTCCAGCATCCATCATTCTTGTAGCGCCTGCTTCACCGCTCTGAAAGTCCCCAGTCACTTTTCTGTGGGGGTCTGAATTATCTGATTCTTACTCTTTAGATCACTGCCCAGCCCTCAAAACTCTGCATTCAGAGTTTTGAATGCATTTCAGTTAACTCTCAGCAGAGATGCGCATGTGGCAAACGGCCCATGCTGGAAGTGGAGCATTAGTTCTGCTTCACTTTGATTATCTGCACCATGTGTTTACACCCTGGTTGGGTTTCCAGCACCAGTTTGGTGCTCTGGTGGTACTCACAGTGCTTGGGCTGCCTTCTCAAGGTTGTGTCCTGGCATGCAGCATCTCTGGCTGCATTTCTGCACCTCCTTTTCTGTTTAGCTCTCTCAGCAGTTCCCAAGTGTCTAACAGGGGCTTGATTTTTTTTGTTTGTTTGTTTGCTTTTGGGTTTTGTGTTTGGTTTTGGGTTTTTTTTGGTTTATTTTTTTGAAGTGGAGGTGGGAGTGGTCTTAGCATGCTGCTGGTCTTTCACTCTCTGACAATACCATTTCTACCTTTTCTTTCTTGTCCATCACTGCAAGCTGATGTCCAGGCACTGGCCTTGCCTCTTGAGGTGGTTCCAGCTGTATGTTCATGGTTGTCCCATCCAAACAGGTCTGTAGCCCTGGGCTTGCCTCTTATGCCCTTATACCAGAGCAGAAATAAATCCCTTCAGTCCTACAGTGAAACACTGTTCCCCACAAAACAGCATCGTTAATGTGGGTTTAGGATTGCGTTAGTCAGAAAGAATGAGATACAGCCATGGCTGCAGAGAAGGCAATTGACCTGGTACAGATGGAGCTTGAATTCCTGCCCCCAAAATGTGATGCTTCTGTACAGAAGGGAAGGACTAAGTCAGTGCAGAGAGGTTTCAAAAGCCACCATGAGGGTATAAAGCCCTTTTTGTTCATGGACTTATTATCTCATTCCTCGGTCATGCAAATGTCACCCCAGAAGAAAGACTTTTTCACATTGCTGCCTTGTTCTGGAGAAGTCCCTCCCTGATTATTCATGACTGCTGACTCCTTCAGCCATGCACCTCTTTCCTAAGGGCTGTAGGGTGGAAAGAAATTTCCTGACCCAACGAAAGGCAGGAAAAAGTCCAGTGCACCCAAACTGAGTCAGTCTGAAGTATTTGTGGCTTTCCATTTGGGTAATTAAGGTCTTATTTAGCCCTGTTATGATTAGAAAAGGTGTCTGTCCTGTGCCAGCTTGAAGTTTGTAACAGTTACATGAATGTACATGAGAAATGAGACCCCAGAGCTGGGATGATGAGCAGAGTGATTTCCATATTCTATCGAAGTCTTGGTGAAGGAGATTAAAAAATATTTTTTTAAAAAACCACTGTTCTTTCACTTTACTGTAGCCTTTCAACATAAGTGCTTGATGTTTTCTGTGTGGTTTGATAATAGATGATGGAGCCTTTTGTTTCTGCCTGTCCCATCTATATCAAAGTTTGCAGCTGTCAAATGCTTTGCTGTCTAGGGACTTATGGTTTTAGCTGAAAATCTAATTATTTTCCCCTTACCACTTAATTGCCCCCTGTGTCATTGTTATGCCCTGAGCATTTGGTTTTGCTTTGTTTGGCTTGGGAGGGAGACTGGATGGGTTGGCTATGCCCTTGGAGACCTCTCAGGTCCATCTTGAGCGTGCTTCCTTCCTTGTCTTTCAGTTCTATTTCTTTTCTTTGTCCCTGCCGTTGGCCTGAGGGGATGAAAGAAAAGCTTTGGAAATCTCTTGGGTGGCTGCTATAATTGGTCTCAGGCTTTGCCTAGCTCCAAAGCCATCCTATGGTCTATAGTGCTTTAGCCCAAGTTTCTTGGGACCTTAACTGAAGCATTTATCAAGTTGTACCCCAAAAGGGAATCACATTTCCTGACAATAAAATTGTATTCAACCCATAAAATGAAGTTAGTATGAGCCTTAGAGGCAATGCAAAGAAAGGAACAGCTGCAGAGTTTGAGGAGCAATATACTAAATTGATCAGCTTGAAACCTCCAAGGTAAGTCTTGTTTCCTCAGATGAATGCCATAGTTATGTCTGAATGGTGCCTCCATTTCTCTGCTGATATTTTACCAAAGTGTAGCTGTAGGGAAGGGTTTAATTTTGTTTTGTCACCTTATCTCTGGGAACCACTTGAGTTCTGTTTCAGTGACGTTCCTGAGAAGCGTAAGACTAGAAAGGGGTTTATTGTGTCTTTGAACTGCCTTTTGCTCTGAGGAATGAGGATATAATTGTAATGTAGGAAGGACAAACTGAACATGTTCAGGCTTGTCCTGCCTATTCTGTTCTTTCCTGGTTTCTTTTTTTCCATCCCCCCCGCCTTGCAGCTAACACTCACGATTGGGACTTTCCAAGTGATAAAGTCTTGGCTAGCCTGGGGGCTAATATGCTCTTAGCTAAACGAGCTCTCTGGACAGCTGGGTGTGCAGTTCTTTTCATTCCAGCAAGACCAGTGTTCGCCACTTTGTACCTGTCACCAGAGCACCAATCTTGCAGTTCGTGTCTGTGGGATGAGTGCAGAGGGAGTCTTGGGCAGGTGGCTTTCATATTCCCTCTGGGATAACTTTTTCCACATGCTTAGTGATCTTTTAATACTCTCTTCTCTTTTTCAGTCATGTTTGGTTTTTACAAGAAGTAGGTCTGTGGAAGAAATTAAAGGCAAATATTAACCAGACTTGAAGCAACCCCAAAGGAACATCCCTAACATCTTCAAATTCTATGGTGCTCTGCTTTTAGGATATCATAGTACTAGTGTAGTTGAAATACAGGATTTGTTTGCTGTATCAGTAAATACAATAACTTGTGCTTAGTTTGTGTAATTTAATTAAAAAATGGCCTTTGTCTGAGGTCACTACTAGCCTTGATCTGAAGCAGGCATTAAAGATGTTGGTACTAAATTCATACCACCTTTTCACTTGACTGCTGCCATCTAATAACTTACTGAAGAGCAATGAATTTCAGGTCTTTCCCTGCTGCTAATCCATATCTCTGCACTCTGGCTGAGCTCTTTGTATTGGGTGCTGCCATTCTGACGGGGATTGGCAGCCATCACACCCACACCATTGATGTTGGGTCTGATCCTGTAAACTGCAGCTTTTACTGACTTGTGTCTTTTCCATGATGCCCCCAGCTGGTATTTCCCAACCCCTTTTCCATGATGCCCTCTGTGCAACCAGGATTGCAGCATTTCTTACTAATTCCTCAGGATCTGCATGGCTTGTTTTACTCTTACCCTGTGGTTTTCACTCAGACAAGTTTCCACTGACTCAAATCTGTGCTTAAATTGAGTCAAGGCTCCAGGATGTGTCCCTGGGGCTAAACCTGTTTCCAGGGCAGCTGGTTCCTGTTGAGCTGAGCCAGCAGACACCAGTGTGCAATGTCAAGGCTCCTGGGGAGGAATTCTTGAAACAGTAATAGGGATGTCACACGATTCAAAAATCTACATGTGTGTGCTTCTCTCATCAGTCATGCTGTAATGTGTAAGTGCTGGTGTTGCATTGCCATTGTGCTGCAAGACACAGCAAGTTGTGGGTTCCTTTTGAATCAGAGTTATGGCTGGGGCAGAAAATGCCTTTTGGGGATCCAGGGAAAAGAAAGAGGAGAGGAAAATTGTGGTCCACTAGTCTGAGCACTAAACTTGCATGTGAGACACCTGATTTTTAGAGCTTTTTTTTCCACCATGATCTTTATGAGACCTTACTAGGGCACTTAGATTTTCTGTGCCTCATTTCCCTGTGAGTACAACTGGAGTGTTTACACCACTGTCACCAATAGGGATGTTATGAAGATAAATTTTCAGATTTAAACTGGGAGGTTTTTCAGCTACCACTGCATTAGGTCTGTTTCTATATGTAAGGAAGGAAAACTTTATAATAGTTCTATTACAAGGATTGATGTGGACCCAGGTCTGTGAATCTGTGTACTTTGGACACCCCAGTATTTCCCTGGTGCTGTACAGATGTATGTCTAACAGGCTGGGCAGCACTTTTGAGTCTGTTTCCGTATTTCTGCCCAGCTGAAAATAAAATCAATGCAAAATGAAAAGACACGATTTTTTCCCCTTTGCAATGAAAAGAAAAAAGCCAACAACCTCAAAAGGTAAATAATTTCCTCATCAGTAAGTTTGTCTGTTTAAGTGAATCTCCTTGGTTCACTGAAAGCAGCCAGTTTCTGCAAGGCTCCAGGATATCAGTGGCAGTCTAAAATTATTCTCACTGCCAACCACTAAATAATATGGCCCCTTGCAGCCTTCAGTCACCTGATTGTAGCACCAAAAATACAGGTGTTCCCTAAGATATCCTGACAAAGACGTGTGTAGGCTCTGGCTCTTGCAACACCAGACGGCTTGAGATGTAAATCCTCCAGGCACAGCAAATCCCAAGTGTGCAGCAGGCCAGCACTTCACCCACCACAGCTACAGACAGGGCTCAGCTGGTTACAGCGTGGTGCTAAGAACACCAAGGTTGTGGGTTTGATCCCTGTATGGGTCTTCCACTTAGGAACTGGACTTGATGATCCTTGTGGATTCCTTCCAATTCAGAATATTCTGTGATTCTGGATAATCAGAGGTCTCCAAACTCCGGTGCAAGCAGCTGAAGGCTCACACTTTGCTCACCCCTCCTTGTTTCCAGCTGCTAATTTGCAATTAAACGCAACTGAAAATACAGTAAACACTCTGCTCTCGATTTCTGTACAAGTCCGTCAGGTAGCTGGCAATTGCTGACATTTGGTGGTGAGCAGAGCAGCCTTGTGCCGTAAGCGAGTGGCTGGGTGGAGAGGTGCCCATGAGGCTGCCTAAGATGTGGTTCCCACCGAGCGCTCCCATAAATACCCGTTCAGCATAATGCAGCTGATACTAACTGGCATCCCTGTAGGTGGTCTCTGTAGTGGGGCCAAGATGAAATGTGGTGAGAAGAATGAATGAAGCGCTCTTTCTCCCTAAGGGGAGTGCCTCCAACTGAGAGCAAAGGTGTGTGAGGCAGAGCTTAGATGCAGTTGCTGCAGCAGGTCTGCAGCTAAAGGACGTTCTTGTTCAGGGCTTTGGCAATGCTGGAATACACCAAAATATGCAAGATGCATAGAAGTCTCTGCAATTACATTTGACTGGTATGAAAAGCATTACATTTGTTTTCAATTCATTGCTCCAAAAAGTGCAAGCAAGTTCAGTTAATAATGGATGTGCTTTTAAACCCAAACAAATGATTTCCTATTATTCTAAACAAAGCAGCTGAAAGTACATCACACAGTGAGAAGTTTCTTAGCTGTTCCTTATGTTTCTGCTACAAACTGTGTAGAGGAGAAAGCTACTATAATTTGCAACTATGAAACATAGAGAAGCCTCCTTTCTGAATATATTTAACATGCAGAAACCATTGTCATTATGGATGAGGGAAACAAAGTACTTAATTGGAGGAGTTCAGTAAATACAGTAGCAGAGAGACCACTCCTGGTTTGAGCAGAGGAAGCCTGCCCAAACAAGCAGACTGTGCACCTTCATTTAATGGTTTCGCCCATTATTGAAATGGAATGACTCACTCATCTCATGCAGATGCCACCTTCTGGGGTCAAACAAAATCAAATCAGCTGCACCACAGCCCTCAGGCTCTGTCTTTGCTGGAGAAAGGATTGGTCTCAGGGGACCTGTTGTGCAACCGAAGAGGTTGGAGTAGGATGCTGGAAAGTTTTCCACCTGTCATGTGAAATGCTTTATTTGTGACTTTTGGGTATTAGCATTCCAACACTTCTTCCCATACAAAATTAGTCCTAATGTGTCCTATTTCATTAAAAGGTCTTATTAGACCAAAGGTGCTGGAGCCCTTGATGAAGCATGGCAAGATTTTTCACACCTTGAAGTAAGACGTGTTTGCTGCCACTGCTTGTTCCAAGGCAAGATCAGTCTGTGCTGTACCTCTGGTAGGATGCTGCATTTACAGTTACTTACCTGGAGGTAAAGAAGTAACTTGTTTTGCCAGGGATTACGTAGCTTAAAAATATCAATCACGTGAATGTAGTCTGGGTAAGAGATGAAATTTAAGTGTCAGACTTGGCCAGTCAGTGTCTTCAGTATTTATTTACCTCATAGTTTGTGGGTGTGGGGTGTGGAGGGAGTCCTTGCTTTTATGTGACACTAGGATTGCTCTCTGGGATTGTTGCAGTAGCCTTGCCAGATCCCTGCTTGCAAAAGGGACTGACAGAGGAACAAGCTAGTGTCCTTTGGTGGGCTGATGCTGAGATATCTCCAAGCATTGGCAAAATAGCTTGTTACCTATGGCATCAGTCTATTTGCCTGCAGTCCTGTTGTCTACCAGCCTGCACCAGGGTGTTGAGAAGGCATGCTCTTTGGGGAAAGCCAGAGCATCTGGTGTCTGGTTTTGGAAGGTGGGAGAGGTCCTTTTGGAAGTAGCAGTCACTGCCTCTCTTTAGTGCCAGCAGAAAAGGCAGTGGTCCTGGCTCACCAGAGCTTTCTCCTGTGCTTTCTTTCCCAGCCAAATCCTATCCCTTCCCCTCTCAGGAACTACCCGGACCCCACCCCTCATCCTTGGGCAGCAAAATTCAGCTCTGCCCACACACTGCTTTGAGCCAGCTTTGAGTGAGTGAGTGGATGAGTGAGAGGTAACAACTCCGACCATTGCCAAACTTGCAGATGCTCCAAAGCCGCTGGTGTGAGTTGAGACTTGATATGCTGCAAGTGCAGCTCAGGTTACTATAGCAAATCCTCAACAGTTTCCTGCCCAGCTGAGTCTTTTGGAGTCTGAAGTGCTGTAACCTCATAAAAGCCAGAAAAAGCTGAACTCATTCAAAGATTATTTCACACCACCTACAGTATTCTATGAAGTCAGACATGCTGTAACATATAATTAACGATGCATTCGGTGGTGAGTCACTGAGTAGTCTAGCAAGCACTGCTCACCTTCTAACCAGTCTGTGCGTGGGAGTCCTTACCCAGCGACACACCCAAACCAAGCGTTTTAATAATTTACTACATTGTGAGCTCAGAAGAGTAGTTTTTGCTGCTTAATTAAATGATTTGGAAAAAAAAATTGCTACCTGTTAGAGAACAAAGCTCTGCCATGAAGAAGAAGAAGGTAGGGGAGAATCCCCCAAAACTATTAATTTGTAATACTACTTTGCATTAGTTTGTTTAGAGTATCCAAGAAAACGACTAAGAGATGGGAGATTGAATCTTTGTGTTATATTAAACAGTCACTTGATAAGATACGTGAACATTCCTTGGACTGAAATGTAGCATTACCCTTTCCCAACTGTGTGTCCCAAGCATACAGTGAAAGTTGTGGTTATTCTTACTTTTTCTCCGGAATGTGAAAGGATTGCATGGGAAAAGCAGCATTTTCAGGGGAATGTATGAAAATTGCCTGTCTAGTTTGTGAAATGGTGGTGGGAGACATGGTTTTGATTCTGTTTGTAGAGGAGGAAATTGCACTTGCATCTCGATGTGATTTGGTATCCTTATCCTTTCTCTGATAAAAGTTTTAGTAAGAATCCTAGGGAAGAGAAAGAGCAGGACTAACTTGCATAATACTTCTCTGATGACTTTTCCAGCTTCCAACTATTTTCAGCTCGGGGGATTTCCTGACATGAATGAATGAACGTGATTTGTGACTCTAGTAACCTTCACTGCATCATTCTTCCAAGTATTTATCTAATCTCTCCTTGTATTTGTCTAAACCTTTTGCTTCCCCAATGGTGGCGACAAACTCCACTGACCTTCCACATGTTGCAAGAAGAATTAGGCCTTTCTCTTTCTTTTGAACCAGTTTTGGACAGTTTCATTTAGTCCTTCCCAGTTTTTGTGGTGGAAATTACCATATCTGTCAGTTCCTAACTCCCTACCCCAGGTCTCTCAAAAACTTGTAAACCTTTATTTAGGTGTCACTTGCACTTCTCCTTCTTGGGGTGACTCTTAGCCTTCTCAAGCATAAAACCAGTTACCATGAATTGTCCTCGTTGCCGTTCTCTGAGCCTGTCCCACTTCTTAGATGCCTCTTTGAGAGGAGGGGACCAGGGTTCCATGCACTATTCAACATAGTGGTGAACCAAGGGGTTATACAGTGGTTTATTGAAGTTCTCTGTTCACTTGCTGTTTCTTTCATGGCAATACCTAATGTTAGATTAGCTCAGCACTGAGTCAATGGTTTTGTGGAATGGTCTGTGACAGTACAAAGGTCTCCCTCCTGAGTAATAATAAGCAGTTAAGAAACTGCAATTTCATATGTGAATTTAAGACCTGTTTCCCCCTGCATGCATCACTTTAAATTTAATCTGCACTGACTTTTAGCTGCCCAATCCCTCAGCCCTGTAAGGACCATATGCAATTCCCCACTGGATGTGCTTTTTCCCAGTACTTGTTTAGTTGTGTATCCTCAGCAAACTTTCTTACTTCTCTGCTGTGCCAGATCATTCACAGACAGATTGAAGAGCACGTGTCCCAGCCCCACTGGTGGGGTTCCTTTGATGTAAGCACTGACCACTTACATCTACTTTCTGATGGCCTATCTTGACCTGCCCCAGCTCATCCAATATTAGCACTGCTGGGATCAAAGCCAGATGTTGCAAGCTCCCATTTAGGGAGTGCAGGACGTACCTTGTCCTTGTCTACTCTTTTCCATTTCTAGACATACGGGGTGATACTGTATATGAGTATGAGTCAAGCAATGCCTTAGCCAGCCAGCTGGCTAAAATGTTTTTGGGAATGCAGTTTATTCCCCCATTTGTTATAAATTCATGTAAATGTGCAGGTGTTCAGTGCACCAAGACACCAGTGGGACTGTCTATGCCATGCAATAGGGAAAAGAAGCAATCACACATACAAGTGAAGCTTTGAATTAGAAAAGTGCAGTATTTGAAAATAGGGTGTTTTATCAGAAAAGAGCACATGAGAATAAATGACACTTGAAATTAGTGGTGGATTATGGGCAAAGCATTCAAATCCGCCCACATCTTATTGAAGCGTAACTGATACGCCTCTTCCGGCAATTAGACGAGTTCCTCGGAAGAGCGCCGTGTTGGATCAGGCAGCAGGACAGTCTGGCGTAGCCAGGCTGCTCCAGCTGTCCGGGAATTAGCATCCTGCCACAACCATCTCCTTCACACCCCGGCGGCAGGATCCGCTGTGCCTGAGCTGGGGCTGCGGCAGGGGCTGCTTAGTTCGAGCTGCTTTTCGCTGCTGGGATTTCCTCTGCAGCAGGCGCTAGTGGGGCACAGATCACTTTGTTGCTGCAGAGCCCCTGATGGACAGCCAGCCTTATCTGCTCACAGAGAGCACTGTTCACCTAGGGAGCTCTGCCAAAGGAGGATTTTCCCTGTGGAAGAGTCCCAGGTGTTTTTATTCAGTGCCTTGCACTGACCTAAAGTTTTTCCTTCAAGGTGGAGTGTCAAGTCCCCCCAGTAACCCTCCTTTGGCTAGTTCAGTGATAACACACAGAAATTAATGTCTCTTAAGGAAAGGTAAGCCATAAGTGCCTCCAATGACTTTTGGGATGGCTGTGAGGTCCTGGCCCTGTCCCATCCTGTGGCTGATGTCTCCAGCACAGGGCAGCTCTGACGTACATTCAGTGTCACCCTCTTGGCTCTTTGCCCTGCTAATGCACCAGTGCCAATTGTCATCCCTCCCATGCCCAGGTCTGATGGAAACAGATGCAAACTGCCCATACCCTCTTAATATTTTTTTCCGTTCCCATCACCCAGATTTTCCAGATGTGGCTGCCATTAGAAATAAGCAGTAGAATGAGCACTAGACTGCAGATGACTCATTCTCACCCTGCAAGGGGCTCTGTGGAGGGTGTGGATGTGAAGTCCCACCACCTCCTCAGACAGGCTCCAGTGGTGTCAAGTTCACCAAGGGAAAAAAAGCCTCCTGCTCTCCCCAAACCAGCAGCAGCCAACTTTTGCTGCTCCTCATCTGAAGTACATTTGGCAAAAAGGACACCCTGGTCATGGTTTACAGTTTCACCAGGGTGGTAAACTCCCTCCTTTTCCTGTTGATGCATGGGTGGAGGTGGCCATCCCCTCAAGTTTTATGTTCTGTCTCTAGAGAAATCCCAGGCTCCCAGTGAAATCATGTGAAAATTGCAACCAAAGGAGTCTAACTGAGGGGTTAGGGTGAAATGCAGGTGATTAATCACAGGTGATTTGCCTTACTTCTTGTGAAGTACCTTCTACCTGACCGCAAGGAAGCAAGAAAGAAAGGGTGTCTTTCTGTGGCACATCTTCCTTGGAGGCTACATTTGTCTCCCCTTGGGTTTTAATACTCCTTCATCTGGCATTAACTGTGCCCTGTGCTTAACGTACCATTTTCTCATGTGCTTGGACAGGAGAGCCAGGGAAAGACTCATAGCACACTTACTCATGTCTGAGTGTGATGTTTTGTCCATGGGGACAGGGAGTAGGAACTGCAGAAAGGAAGATTTGGGTTTTTTTGTTGTTTTTTTCCTCTCAAAGGCATAGTTAATGTGCGGGTGGGTACTGACCACCCTGCTCAAGCAGTACTGCCTTGAAGTCTGCTGAGCGTTGGGCTGTCTGCCTTTATGTGTGTTATTGTGCTGATTCTCGCCCTGAGCTGTGGAGGCCAGACAAGCTCTGTACATTGGCATAAACACACTAGGAAATGTGTGAAAATTTTGTAGGCTCAATGAATTTTTTTCTGGCTGAGGCTTTTGTGGGTTTGTTTATTTAAGAAATTTAGGTGAAATTTTGTGCTTGCACTGTTTCTTGGGGTTTTGGGGGTTTGTTTTGTTTATTTTTTCTTTTTTTTTTCTTTTGGAGGAATCTCAACAATATAGACCAGACCACAATGTATCAAAGATGAAATGCATTCAGCAAGCATTGTCAAAGCAGTAAAATAAGGTTCCATGAATGAAACCATCACTAATTGACAATAAGTTACGTGCTAAGTTTATGTATCACTAAGTTATTAGGAACACAGTGGTCATTGCTCACTTTCTTATGCAGTCATATCTGTTTCCTGGAGCACGTGGTTTTGTGTCATGATTTCACCTGAGTTTTCGTATTTTTCAACTCAGTTTTTTGCTTTTCTTTTCTTTTTAACTCACAAGCTCTTTTTCACCCATAGCTGTCCCTGTAAGGGTATTAGGGGATGGTGTAGCTGAACTGCAATCAAAGAAATATTTTGAGAGTCCTTTCAGAGCTCTTTAAGGAATCTAGGCCGGCTATGAATGCTGCCTTTATGCAGCACAGTTTTGAAGTAGGAGTGAGTCACTAAAAAACAATCTGTGCTGCCTCCATGTTCAACTTTGACTTTATTAAGAAAAGGAGAAAGAAAACAAACGCAATCCCATTCACTGCCGAAATACACATTGATCCTTTAATCCTCAGAGATCTTTAATCATTGGGAACTGTTTCCTCCTCGAAAGAATCACTGTATTGACGCAATGTTTAATTGTGCAATTAAACCATCGTGTTTTTCTCCTGGGTTTTGCAGAGCAGGGTCTGTGGCTGGAATGCTAATCAGAAAGCAACCGATACCATCTCGTGGCACATGCAGCCTGGATGCAGCCTGCTGGCTGACAGCAGCCCCTGGGTACCTCCATGGGTCTGTCCCAGCCTTTTCAGACAGCAAACCAAAGATGGGAATTGCAGCCCAGCAAGGTCAGAGTAAGGGCTGAAATTTGGGCTGGAGCCCGAAACTGTATTCCATGATGGTTTGTTGTAGCCTTCCTCAGTGGAAGCAGGAGGCTCTGGTGCCCATCCTTGCTCAGCACTGCCTGAGGGCTGTGGCTGGCAGGTACCAGCAGGGACTCTGTTCGATCACCCTCTCTTCGAGTTGAAAATATTATCTGCCTGTAAATGCCTGGTCAGTGGCCTCTCTCCTGCTCCTGTGACACTGCCTGATGCCCACATGGCACATGTGCCTTTGTGGGATTGAGCTTTTCATGGAAATTTTGCTGAAAGTATTGCTTCAAAGCTACTGGGAAATGCTCTGCACTTGTGTTTGTATATATGTATGCATGTATGTACACCCACACATACTTGTTTGGCCAGGCCTCTCTTTCCAAGAGCTGCATTTGCTATAAACTTTGCCAGATTTTTTTGATACTTCCTGTCTGTCACCTGTGACTTCAGGGGCATGTGACAGGAGTTGGAGAATCTCTGGGAGCCCTTGCTGTTACCTGTTACTGTCATGTCTTAATTCAGAAACTGAACTCTGATTGCACTTGCTTGCCTTATACAAACTGACCCTGATGGGAGTAGGTCCTCACTTTGCTGCACCTGGAAGGTGTGGTGCACCTTAGGATTTACCTGCCAGTAAATACAGAGACTAGTTAAGTGTTACATGGGTAGAAATGCAACCCGTCTCCAGCTGGCTGTGGATGCTGGAATTTCTTTGGGTTTAATCTGTTTGCCATGATGTTACTATTTATGGTTTCATCATCAATTCTGCCTTCCCACCAGCATTAAGGATGAAGTTTCCAAATGGGTAATCCCAGCTGTCAGCCACTTGTCCCTTCTCCATGGCCACAGGCTACCAAGTGAGTCTTGCACCAGACCACACCATTGGTCCTGTGGCAAATGTGCCCTGGGCTGGCCATCCCACTTTTTGTAAACCTTCAAAAAACTCTTTGAAAGGATGCTTTTAATGCATCCACCACATTTGCCTAATGGCCTCAGGAAAGCAAAAAGGAGAAGCTTTCATTAGGTTGATAGGTAGTGCTTGGCAGATGTTATGGGTTCCTGAGCTCCAGGTCCCTCTGCTCATGTTTTCTTCTTATTTTTCTGAAAGCTTTAAGTCAGGGCAAGCTGCAGCTGCTTCTGTTTTGAAAAACTAGTCCTCCTCCAAATTCAACTGTTTGCTTCCTGCAGCCAGAATCTTTGCACCCTCCTGACAGCAGGACCGTGGGACACGTCAGTCCCATGCAGGACAGGGCAATGAGCTTTATTCTTCCATTTCTTGGCAGGGCTGGAAACAAAGAACAGTGGGCAGCTGTGGTCTTACATGACAACCTGAGAGGGGCTTTGCTATAACAGAAATCCCCAGGGAATAACGAAGACCGCTGACTTAAGTCAGGAAAAAACTCTCTCTCCAGATGAAAAAGCAAAGAAATTATAAGTAACATGCTGAAGTACACAGATAAACTTACCCAAGTTATTTTGACCATAAAGCCCAGGACAGTAAAGGCTCTTAATCTCTTACTAAACAACAAGAACCTAGAAGAGGCCATACAATGAACTCAGCTGCCAAAGCTGCTGCGCCCTTTTGCTCCCTTTAATTTAATTGTATTAGCCCTGCCCGCAGCCTTTGTTCTTCCGCCCTGCTCAGGAAATTTGCTTCTGGTTTTGGCAGGGCTCACTCTGGTTCCACATGGCTGCTTTGTGGACAGCCAGGAGGGATGGAAGGGAGAGGAGGAAGGGTAAGAAGATGGGAAAGGTCCTGTGGGAGCAACCTGCTTGCTGTGTTTCTTAATAGTGCCACTGCATCCCTTCCTGATGAAGCTTCCTCCTGATAAGCCAAACAGGTAAAATTGAATGCAGAAGGACTTTGACTGATATCAGCAGTGATGAGAGTTCATGCTTGAATCTTAAATTAAAAAACAGACACATGACCAGAAGCCAAATCTTGCTCAGCAGGAGATACCAACCCAGGAAGCATTCCTACCCCTGCCCCCCTACCTTTGGTTCTGCTGAGGGGTCTTAACTTTAGCTTTGTTGCTCTGATTTGTGCCACTTGTTCCTCATTTGGCCATAAGAGCAACAGCTTGACTCTGGGTCCTCTGCTTGCTTAATGTGCAGAAAAGGATCCAGTGAGCACAGCAGAGTTCTGACTACCAGCTCTTTTCTCTGCTGGTGGCAATAGCATCACCACACCCCTTGCAAAAGTGCTGGTCCTTGGGGCTGTTGTGGGGTGCAAGCCCTCCCTTTCCCTCCTGCTGCTCGCTGGACTTCTCCAAGCCACCGCTCTCTCCTTTGCAACCACATCTGCAAGGCTGCAGCTCCTCTCCCAACAGCATTCAAGGGTGGAGGTGGAGTTTTCACCATTGCTTGTGACATGGAACACCTCTAGCTGAACATCCAACAGCATGGTTGCAAGAATACTGTCTTCTCAGCCAAGTGACATTTGCCTCTCCTGCTGCCAGAAATAATATTTCATAACCTGTGCCCCAGTTTTAGCACCCGTGTCCCTTTACATTACAGTGTAAATATTTGTGTGTATTCCTATCACAGGAAAAGACAGTGTGTGCAGGCCCTAATCTTCCCAAGCCCCAAGGCCATCCTCACGGGACTTCAGAGGTGACAATGTGCCAGGAAAGCAGCCCAGCACTGCTTCTTTGTAAAACACCTGCCTTTCACTGTAGGAGTGGGAGGATGCACTCTACTGATGGCATACTGCAGGAGTGGCGCAGGAGGTGTTGTCATGTGTAATTCATGGCTTGTAAGTGAAACATCAGAAAAAAAAGAAATTAAGATATTTCAGAAAAAGATTAATAACCTACTGTGTCAGCATGGCACTTTTAGGACCCTTGGTTTCACTTTACCTTTCTTAAACGAGCAAACAAACAGATGCAAAAGGTGGCTTCCTGGACACAGGTGAGTTATGTCAGATTTTAGCACTCATCCCTGCTGAAGGATGAGAAGGATGAAGTGGAACAGCTAAATTGAGGGTGCACATTCGCCACCTTTCCCTTTCCAGCAAGGGATGAAAGTGCTTAATATGTGGGAAAAGATAAAGCACTTACAGAAAGCTGTGGTTAAGAAGAGGAGTTTTCAGAGGATTTTGAACGCTTCAGGCTTGTCTGGGAAACACAGTCCTGAGCTCCGTGTTTTACTGGATTTCTCTTTCTTCAGTGATCAGCCATACAAAATCCCACAAATCCATTACATCGAGGCCAGGTTTCCCCAAATATGTAAACTGTCAAGGTTCTCCTCTCTCATTCACAGCAAGGAATCATCATATGCTTGCAGTGAAGTACTGCACTGTTTGCTTACTAGGGGATCCCTCCCTCAGGGAAAGGATCCTTCCCTCATTGCTTGCTGTAATTCTTCTTGGCTATGAAGAGTGAAACATGTTTACAATGGTATGTGGGATTCTGGACAATCCAGGAAAAAATAGGACCTGAAAGGAAACTTTTCTGTACAATAAAAGTTTTTTGATGTGTTTTTTCCGTATCACAATGAAAGCTTGAAATACAGAACCTCAAAAATAAAAACCCCACAAACCCACAAACCAAAATACCACCAAACATTTAGCCAGCTGCAGCTACTCTTTTTGGTTATTTTATCCTTTTTACTTTGTTAGTAAATCTGCTTTTTGTTGCAATGCAAAGAAGAAATTCTGGATTTCTTGGATACAAAATTGTGTCCACAAATTTAATTTCAGTAATTTGGCAACTGTTTGGCAGGTATGTTTAAATTAGAAAGTGTCAATCTGCTGCACTAAAAATAAAAAGTAATGATCCAGTAAATGACTAATTTTGTGGTCTGAGTTAATTAGTGGAATAGCTTGGTGGATGGAAGGCAGCAGGTCTAAATTACTGCACTAAGTCCCTTTGCAGAAAGATACTATCTGACTTTGTTGCTATTAATAATAATTAATGAGACTCAAAATATTCAGCTATGATTTTTACCATTGACATTAACAGTAATGCATGTGTGTGTATATATGTATGTATTTTCTCTTTGATGCTTTCCTTGCTTGTTTGCATCTCAATCCTTGATTGTCTTGCTCTGTGACTTAATTAATACTTCAGAAATTATTCAGCCTGCACCGTTGTCTAGCACAGAGGAAACTTGAGACATTTACAATTAGTGCTTCTGTTTATTCCATGAAAAACACACACCATGGACTGACAAGGAAATCAGCAGTAAAAACTCAGGCAATAAGCAGTCCTTCATCAGCAGGAGAAGCGGTTGGTGGTTCACAGCTCACTTTTTCTTCATGGATTGATGGGAATGCAGGGATGGCACAGTTGCTTTTTTGAGCCTGCATGGACCTGCAGAACCTGAAGCCTTCTCTGGTGAAATCTAGGCATTGCTTTGCTGAAGTCCAAGGTGCTTAAAGTTCAAAGCGTCCAAGGTCTCTTAGTCTTGTGCCCCCTGTGATGTCAGCCTTTGCTGTTGCTGCTGGACATTCCCACCCCAAACTTGTTTCCTATGGCAGGTTTTAAATGTATATTTTAGGGAAACCTTTAGACTAACTGGCTTCCTGTGACTGGGGAGACTTTTAATGAGCTAGTTTAGTGGATAATTGTTCTCACTGTTAAAAAAAGCTTCTCTTTGTTTTCAGCTCAACTTCTCTGAGTTTCAGTCTTCCAACCCTAGACTTTGCTCTACCTGTGTTTGACAGACTTAAAGTCCTTTAGAGTGTGAAATCTTCCCATATACCCTTAAAGACTAGGAGGAGTAATTTCCTAATCTTCTCTTTTAAGAGGGCAGCAATAATTGAAGACTAATTACTAGCTCTATTGATTTTTTTCATGTTTGGGTTTGGTTTTTTTAGATAAGTTGTAATTGTACTTTTTTGCCATTGTACAACAATAGTTAATAATTGTTGTTCACTGTGTCTACATTCTAAGGATGTGGCCCCACTTCTGTTACACATTCAGTGTTTGGGGCTCTGATGGACAGTTGAAGGGGTGTGGATTTGGTTTTGGGCACCTTTGGAGAAAAGTAAGTGCGTCAGTCAAAGTGCTGTTTCCCTTCTCAGAAGGTTTTGTAAATCATGTTTGTTATTTTTAATGGCTCCTTTTCAAGTGCTATTGTATCTCTGGTGGCTTTAGTTCTGGTTGCAAGCTGTATTCTGCCATCCTTAATCATCTTGAGTACTTCCTTCACTTTCCTTAGCTTCATTTGATTTCACTGAGAAATTTCAAGGAGCGAGATGATACTTAGATGAATGAAACTGGGGATTAGATGGGGATTAGATAGATTCTAACAAGCAGATGCTGTGCTTTCTGTGGGAAGATTCTAAACTTCATTAAACCAAAAAGAGCTCTTTTCCCCTGACATTTACAGATTTAAAAGCATTGTATTATAGTCTATTATTAATAGAAATTATAAACTGTCTTGATGGCAATGGCCATCTTTTGGTGGCTAACCAAACTGTGATCATATCCAAACTCTCCATGGAAGGATGTGAGTTCTTTTATAGCCTTGTGTGGTGTGACTTCAAGAGGATTGTTCCTCATGCAAGTGCTCAAGCCTTTGCAGGATGGAGGTATAAATGTCTTGCTCATCATATTTATCTGTTATTTGTATTTTATCTGTATTTTTTCTGTTTGCAGCATTTTTGTTCCTACATATGTTGGGCTGGTGGGAAGTCTCATCAATATCCTGATTGCAGTGGTTTGGATTCCTTTGCAGACTAAACCAAAATCAGAGCACAGTAAGTATTTAGTGCTTCTGATCTAAAAAAGATACTTTAATAAGGACGGGAGATTGACATGCTGCAAGAACTGCTGAAAGACCTTAGAGTTGCATTTAAGGGCAAAAAGGTCCTGACCTTGAGATACCGACACTTTAATGCCTAAGCTGTGCTTATGGGAGAGTATTATTCCCTATGTGTCAATCACTCTGCCATGTAGAATTGCAGTCTTCCAGCCCAGTGCTTCATGTGCATCTCAGAAAAGGTAAATGACGACCCCTTGCTGGGGGTTAGTTTGGTCTGGCACAGGAGGCAGTCCTGCTGTCTCACTGGGTTCCTGTGTGTGCAGACCTGGCATCAGCTCCCAACCTCCTACCACTGGCAGAAAGCTGGTGCAGAAGAGATGGGCCATTTGGGGAAGCAGGTGGTGAACCTGAGCAGACAGTCTCAGAGTTTCTTGCTCTCTGCCCTTAACCTGTATAAATAGAGTATTAACCAATATGTCATCTTCTGTAGGCACATCACAGTCTGGCAGCTTGTTCAGCATCAGAGAAATCCTACGTCTGATGAAGTTTCCAGGAGTAATGGAAGTTTTTATAGTCAAGGTCTTTGCTGGACTTCCCATAGGTAAATCTCACCCATTACTCGTGATTGCTGATGTATTAAAATAAGAGGACATACATTGTAGACCATGCTTGTCTCAAGTTACTCAAACCACATTGCATTTGACCATGGAGCAGTGAGGATTCAGCTCTAACCTGATGTTGGATGCTTTCAAACAGTCTCAGCTACAGAGGGTCAAAACCTTGGGACCTTGTATAAAAGAGACTACTTGTCATAGGCATCTGTGACTCTTGGCAAATCACTTAATCTCTCTACTCCATCCCCCTGGCTCTACATGTTTTTTCCTCTTGTCTATCATTTCTATTTACAGATATACCCTCTTCAGAGTGGAAGGAAATCATTTGTCCTCTGCCAGAAACATTGAAGTCCTTCCTGGATTTACTTAGTGATTTTAAGGTGTATGTGTATCCTAACCTTTTTTCTCAACAGCTAAAAACTATTGGTGGATGAGAGTCAGGCTGCACACAGGAAAGCCACAGCATGTTTCTTCCCTTGCGCTTGATGGTGGTGCTTGTTCTTCTCTGCCTTATACGTTCTGCTCAGTCTTCTCTGTCACAGTAGGAACCTGCTCTACCTCAAACCCTTCCCAAACCTGCCTGTTTCCCTGCTTCCTCAGAGTCAGTTGCTATACTGGCACAGTCCACATCTCCCAACTTCCCTGACTACATACCCTTGGCCACAATTTCATAATCTTCAGTTTTGCCTACCCTCTAGCTTCTTTCTCCCAACACTTGACTGAAGACAAATTATCACTGTGAGCCTTGTTAGTGGTGTGTAAGGACAACATGATGTTCTCTGCCCTTCCACACAGAAAGCTTTTGTGCCTCTTTTCCCAGTCAAACCCAAAAGTGCAGTTTCTCTTGATGTGATTTCAAGCACTGAATTTTGTGCCCATCAAAACACATGTACATCATGCATCTGAACAAACTAAGACACTTCCCATCCAAACAGAGATCCTAAGAGAGGGCTTAAGGCACCTTAGCTTTTAGAATTTGCATCTTTTTCCAATTAATTTTTGTCTGGAGCAGTCCATGAAGTTTAAATAATATGAAACATGATTCACAAATTAAATTCTAATTTGTAAACTGTAAATTCAGTTTACAAATTAAAGTAGATTTGGCTGTGGAGTGTGGCTGAATCGGAAGGGGGTGGCATTTCTGGGCTTGGTCAGGCTCATCTTTTATTCCTTGCTCTGTCACTGGGGTAACAAGTCCAACTGGAATTGTAGAATAACATGCATGGATATAAAGAATTTCTGATTTTCATTTTCCTTTTTGTGTGTAGTTGGCACTGGCTGAGATCAGCTATGCCAGTTGGTCCTACCCCTGCTGCTGAAGACAGGACACAGTCTCAGTGCACTGCTGACTTGCCTAATAATGCAATTTTTTTCGGTTCTTAAGAAGTTAAACTTTTAAAACCATGTATTAAAAGGTGTATAAAATGACAGCACTTTATAGAATGAGACAGATGTCTTAAGAGGGTTTTCTTTGCTGATTCTAGCTCATTTCTCATCTTAGAGTAGCATTCATTTTTCTGTTTAAGAACACCTGAGACCACATCCATATGAGATCTGCACAGTAATTTCCTGTGCACTCTCCTTTTATCAAAGGCCAGGCAAGATACACTTTAATCATTCCTGCCGAAATGCAAATTCCTGCCTGTTGGAGAATCAATTCTTCTTTCCCCATGCAAAGCAAAAATGCTCACCCAAACAAAATAACATCTCCTGCCCAAAACTGCAAGGCAATTTCTAGGCAAAGACGATGGAGACAATGAAGCTGAGATTTAAGGCAGGCTAATAGTCTGTCACTGAATGGCTTGGAGTATTTCTGTAGGGATAGGAATGGGTTCTGTTGAGGCACTCCCACTACAAGGGTAGCACTTGCACTACAGTGAGAAGTGATTAAATATTGATGACTTCTCTTTGCAGGTCTCTCTTCCCTTCAGGTGACTGACCAACTGATGGCAGATGAAAGGGGATCTGGCCATCCCCTAATTCTCTGCAGCTCACAGTTGGAGGCTGATTTCCTCATGAGCTCATTTACCTTTCATCTCCAGGTTGCAACTGTATAATTAATTAGATTGCCCAAATTATAGACCATTCTCTATTTACTTTGTAAACAAGTTTGTGATATACACCAAAGAAAATCTTTTGTTCCTTGTGGATCTCATTGTTGTCTAAAATTAGCTTGTTTAAGACCTAAAGATCCTCCCCAGGAGGGCTGCAGGCCTGGGAACCTCATCCCTGTGTTGCATAAAAGCAGAGACATGGGCTCTGTGCCTCTTGCAGGAAGGGAGCTGACAGGGATTGGATAGGCAGCAGATGGCTCCAGCACAGCCAATTTACTTTCTCTACTGACCTGGGAAAAGAGAACCTCATTGCATTGTGGTAGATAAGAGACAGAAAGTAAAACAAGAGGATAAAAATCTCAAACGTACCTCTTACTGACCAGAAAGCACCAGGGCCTTGAAAATACTGACTGTATTGAAATTACCTGCTCGTATTAATCTTTGGCTGTCTAATCCCTTTGGAAAACCCGATTTCAACAAAATTGCTTTAGCACCTGCATCCCATTTTTAAAAGGATTTTATTTCACACGTGGGACAGGATTTTGCAGTCAGCCCTAGGGCTCTGCATCCCATCACGTTTTCAGTCCAGCGTAGGAGGGTTGAGACTGTCTCCCGAGGCTGTGCTTGCCTTTTCACACCATTGTGCTGTGAGGATTGCTAAACTGGCCCTTTTCTTTCTTTTCTTTTTTAATTTTTTTTTAAGATAGAGTTTGCATTCCTGTTTTTCCTTGGTGCTTTTCCTCTTTTTTTCTGTATCTCGCAAAGCATTTCCCTGCCTTCCTTGTTATTCACCCCACTGATGCCAGGATTTTTTTCATCCCTTGTTTAGACCCTCTCAAAAAAGGCAAGGTTTCTGAGGGTAGTTTTTGCCATTTTTCTTTCTTCCCCCCCTCCCCCCCCGCCATGTTTAGCCTCACAGTGTGGCTTGAGGCATATCATTACTCATTACTCACGTGGCTGCACTCAGCTGACCTGTAGCCTAGCCACGTAGGAACCTGCTGAGATCTTTGCAAGAAATGCTTGTTCTGATAAGCATAAAATCTTTTTTTAGTTCAGTCTGGGGCTCCCCTTGTGGGTTTCACCAAGAAATGTGTTGCCAGTGGAAAAGACCCCCTTAGTTGCTGAAAGAAGGGACGCAACGTGGTCCCTCTTCTCCAGGTAGTTTTAGGAGACCATGCAGAAACAGGGGCTGAGAGCCATCTGAAAAAGAGACCTTTGCATCTCCAGGGGAGACACACAATATATAATGCTACTTAAAGAGAACAGTCTATTCCCCTGCTCCAAAAGAAAGGAGCTTGTTTGGAGGACAAAGATCCAAATCTGCCTTAACT
This sequence comes from Campylorhamphus procurvoides, assembly GCA_013396655.1. NCBI lineage: Eukaryota > Metazoa > Chordata > Aves > Passeriformes > Dendrocolaptidae > Campylorhamphus > Campylorhamphus procurvoides. The sequence goes on along the minus strand of WBMV01005603.1, from coordinate 67,953 downwards.
TGATGAGGGACTTCAAAGGGGAGAGGAGCTGTACAAGCTGGCATGTGGTACCAGGAAGAAGCGCCAGGTATGTAGGAAGGACGAGCCCCTCCTCGGTAGTACCTGCAGTGGGGTAGCAGGATGAAGGGCCCGCTTCGATCTGATCTTCCTACAAGTGAAACGAAGTGCAGTTTTTCTTTCATTTATTCACGTGTTCCTTTTATAAACTTGTGCAACCCTGTTGCCTGATTTGGATGTTGTGAGTAAATACTGTTATTTGCATGTTACCTTAAGCTGGCTTGAGCTGAGAGCAGTTTCAAAGTAACTGGGTAAGGACGGGGTGCTCTCCGTGAAGGAGTGTGGCAAAGCCATAGATTTTCGGGAGCCCCAGTTCCCTGGCACCTTCTCCAAATATCTGTAGAGCAGCAGAGTAGGGCAGCCTTCCTGCCCACCCTTCCTCTCCCCCAGTGCCATGGGAACAGCTGGGGTGCAGCTGCTCCCATTAAGAGGGGAAGGTGTGTCTCTGGTGGGGTTCAGGAAGGCTTTGTGGCAGGTCCTGGGGTAGAAGGGTGGTGCTGCCTTAAGACAAAGGCTTGGGGTGCTTGGAGGGAGGTCCTTGTTGCTGCAGGTGCTCCACTGGTAGTGACACAGTCTAGCTGCTGAATGCTCATTTGTTAGGGAGCAAGTCCTCCACAGCATTTTAACCAGCAATTTGGGGTCACTCTTTTCATCCTTCCAGGCAAAGCCCACAAATCCTTCCCATGTCACGGCATTAGTGACTCACTTTCCCAGGCCACTAGCTGTCTTCTCGCTCCTCACACTTTGCCTCATGGACTCTTGGTTTTTTTCAGGAAGGAGAGGACCCTTTTTACCCAGTCTTTTTAACTCAGAGGATCCTACAAGAAAAGGCAGGACCTCTAGAGGTCATCTACTCTCTTCTTCTGTCCCCAAAGGGGTCAGTTCTCTAACAGGCTCATTGTGGAGTTGTTCACACACAGAGAGCCTCAATTACCTACTGTCTTGGTCTGTCTGAGGTGCACAAAACACTAGCGAAGCAGCAGACTCCTACCCAATACCGTGCTTGAAGAGCAGTGTTTTCTCATAATATTTTTAATTTGATGGCTCATTGTGTAGGATGGGAGCATGTGTAAGCATGCCTGTATTTGTGTGTGTTTGGCGGTGGGGGAAACGCACATTGGCATATTTTCATTTGAGATTGAGTGGGCACTTTCCGTTATACTTTCAGAAATGACCTCAGTTGAAAAGCAGACTCAGCCTGCACTGTTTCTGTCTGTATGTGCTTCCCTGGCTGCATCTGTCGACACCACTGTCAGTCCACACAACAAATTTTTCACGTGCCACTGACATCATTGCTGAGGTGTGCAGTGAAGCCCCTGCACTTTGCCTGATGTCACTAGGTTGTTCCCCATGGTGAAAATCTGAAGTCAGGCAAAAGGGGAGAGGAATCCAATCAGATTACTTTTATGGTTACAGTCTTGTCTGAACAAATGTTTTCTTGCTGTCTTAATGGTTAGTCTGGCTTCGGTGATACAAATATTTACCAGTTTATAATAAACAACTGAAACTGCAGCCTACATAGTCACATTATTTAAAGATGAAAGTAAGGGTGATAAAAAAGCTAATATTCAAAGATTAAATTACTGCAGTGACTTTGAATAGGATTCTGCTCATGTTTATATCCAGTGCTGGCAACCCCAGGGAGAGATACTGGCTCATACTGGGGGTGACTGAGAGCAGGATCTGGGCCACTATATGCAATACTGGTATGTTGATGTATTCTTTTCATTAACCCTCCTTTTAGGTTTGTTCATGATTATGTTTTCCATCATCTCTATGGATTTCTTTGGCTTGGAAGCAGTGGAGTCCGGATACCTGATGTCATATATTGGTGTCCTTCAAATGGTAAGTGAAGTGCAAGTTCCCCTCTCAGACAGATTAGCCACACTGCTCTCTAATTTTCTACCTTTTTGGCACATTCTCTTCCAAACCCAGGTGCAATATGGACAGGCAAATCCTAGCTCTGCCCTACAGTATTCAGCTACAAAATAGAATTGACTCCAAATTTATTCTGTTCCTTGAAATGGGAAGGAATTCAAGCAAGGAGTGTCCTGAAAGCTTTCTTTCCCTTGTCGCTCTTTGTGGAGCTGAAATTTCCACAGACTGATATGTCCTGGTTTCTGTAACAAAACTTACATCAGACCTAAGGTGCCTTGGCTAAGGTTTTTCCTACTCTAGGTTAGCTGATTTACATTTACATAGTAAATTTACCCTGTACATGTATTCAAGTAGAAGAACTTAGTGGTGTTTTCACAGATCCCTTCAGTGTATAGGAAGAACTTGTTTCTGCTGCACGGAAACAAGCACAGCAAGCTTGTACTTTACAAAAATGAAAAAAAAAAAAGGGTGGGTGATGGAACATGGGTAAGAGACTAACAGAGACTAACAAAATGCATAAATGGGAAAAGTCAGCTGAATTTGGCAACATCAGGACTGAAAAAATACAGTGGTGTATTATAGCAGAGTGTTCCTTTCAGAGAAAGAGCCTAATAATTTTGCAGAAAGAGCAGCAGATGATTATAAGCAAACCTCAAGGTAGGAATGCAAGTTAAGCAATATCCTGAAGGCGGGTGGTCTTGTTATTAAATCCGCCTTCATTTCCTGGGCATTGCCACAGAGTTCCTGTGGGATCTGGAGGAGCTTGTCATCTGGGAAATAACAGCTTTAGTTCCTTCCCTTGTGATTTGGATTTGGCATGGTGTTGCCAGTCACTTGAGCTTTGCTCTCATCTCACCAAGTCTGGGCATCTTGGTAGAGACACCGATGAATATGGCTGTACATCAGCAAGCGGATTCTGCAGAGTGGACTGCTTGGAGATGAGGAGATGGTGCCTTGGCCATCTCTGTTCAGTGAGGATGGCTTTGAACTAGATATCTCTTGGTACTGTGAGCTAATCTTCAACCAGCTCGATGCACTCTCCCATTCAGTCTTACTGGAAAGAAGAACAGTTTGCTGGTCTGCAGCATGGAAACAGTATGAAAAGAGGGGTGATCAGCAGCCACTTTCCAAAACAACCTTCTGATCCAGACTCCACTGCGTAGAGAGGCTTTCCCTATGTTAGTGTATGTATGCTGCCTTCTAGACCAGGATCTGCAGGAATCACTCAAGTTTTAGAGGGGTGAATCTTCTTCCCCATTTGAATGCAGAGGGACTCCTCACCACTGTGCTTTTACCTTAGACATATCAATTAAATCCCTGTTACATATGTCTACACTGAAATAAAATTTGGGGTTGCAGCATGGCTGTGATGTGCTTGTTCCAAGCTGGGTAACGTGGGCAGCAACAGCACTAGTACAGGAGTGGCTTAGTGTTGCTAGAGGGACCTTGGATGTAGCTATTAGGTCCAGGATATCTGTCTTCAGGACACTGCTGTTATGTCTGGAATATCTGTCTGTCTTCACTGCTATTGTTTCCCAGGTTAGTTTGGTTGAAACTGCTGTAGATAAAGTTACCTACACTGCTGTGCTGGTGCACGCCACATAGAGATACAGCCCTGGAAGATACAGGAATTACAGCATCCGCTCTGCTTCCTAATGGATAATCAAATGTCAGTGCTAACCAGGGACCTGAGCCTTCCCATAGTCACAGAGTTTCATCCCTCAGAAGCCCATCATGACTATTACCACGATCTAGATCTAACCCATCAGTGGTCTGCAGGCTCAGCTGCAGTACCTACTTTGTCTTGGGTCATTTGACACAGAAACTGGCTCTTATCAGGCAGTTTCCTTTCATCTATCCATGCAGTTTCTATCCATGTTGCGATTCACATAGTGCATGACTCTGGACATCAGAAATACAGGAGTGAAATGATCATAGGGTACAAACTCCTCTTCTTCATGTTTGTGCGTTGAGGTTTGCTGTCAGAACACCAAAAATGCAAGAGGCAAAATGCTTTACTGCTTTTCTAAAGCCCAGGGCACCTGATTCTTGGTGGCAGCAAAGCCTTCTCTCTCAGGAGCTTGCAAAGCACTCCTTTCTACTTTGTCAGTACTTCTTTCCACTTTATCACTGTCAGTTCCAAACTCTGCTCTGGTTTAAGCAAAACAAGATCTCAGCTGGACCAAATTAATCTCTCACTATCTGGCTTTTAAATTATCGTAAAACATTAGAATTTGTGTCTTCCAGGTTTCTGGCTAGAACCACCCAAAGATATCTCTCACAGATAGTGTCTGGGTTAATGTTTTATGGCTGCTTTCTCTTCGGGTTCCTCCAGTGAAAGGCATGTGCAGGGAGTAGAATGTCTGCCAGCTCTGTCCTGTCAAGATCCAGAGCTGCTTGTGTGTCTTCCTGTTGCTTAAGCTGGCATTCAGATGCATTTGTTTCTGCTGTAACAGTGAATTGATACTGGGGAGATATAAATGCAGATCAAGGTGCAAGTAAATTCCACCAGTCTGGATAGGTGAACGATGATTAATATCTGCTGACTGGCTTCCCCACTTCACTGAGTAAATTATAGCTTTATTCATAAGGAATATAATGTACTTTTCAAATAATTTCATCAACCAAATCCTCAGCTTTGATTTCTCATTCCCTAGTTTGCCATAGTGAGGATTTTCCCATCCTCCTGGACTTGCTCTGAGCCCTCCTGTTAGAGGAAACATGCCCCCCACATTTGCATCTCTTCCTGGACTTGAAAATGAATAGTGTTTAAGGACTTCCTTAGATTGAAGGGGATGTCACAGAAATTAAGAGGAAAATAAGTATCCACCCATTTCCTATTTATTTTAAATCTCCTTGAAGACACAGAACACAGTGCCTGGGCAGCTGCACAGCACAGCCAGCTGATACAACCAGCACCATGTCCCAGGGTCTTGCCTGTTCCCAGCACATATTGCATGCACCAAGAGGCTTCAGAGATGCACAGAGAACAGCACAGCAAGCAAGTCTTCTCTGAGCCCTTTATTCAGCTCTTCCCTGAAAGTCATACACTGACAAAAGCATTGTCTGGTCTGACAAATCTTGGCAGCTTTTAGTAGTATTATTTCTTTGTGTTATTGTAGTTTCTGTTTTTTAAATTAAATGTTCTCAAAATTAACATGTTCTTGTTGTACAGAAGGTAATGTTGCAGCTCCCTTTCCCAGACTGATCAGCAATCCTGGGATGACTCAAATAGTGATGGTGTCTGCCTGCTTTCCTCTCCCACCCCAAGGATATTATGCTCCAATTGCTTAATCTAGTTTTCCAGCTTCTCAGCCTCATTTAACCTGCTGTGGTCAGAAGTGGCCAATGCACTGTAAGGATCCATCTCTCCTCATTCCTCCCATTCAAGCCAGTGGCAGAGTACCTAGAGAGGAGATCTGGAGTGGCTTTGGGTTAGTCTACCCAGTTTTAAGTAGGCAACTCGAGTTCTTTGTCATCAGTATCTTTGCATGGGGAGATTAGCACAGAAAAATGAACCCTGCAGGAGGTGAGGTGTTTGCCCCTTTGCAGATGGAGAATGTTAGTCAGCCCCACTGCTAATTCAGGCATCACCTGACGCATCCCATCCGGAGCTCCTAAGCCTCACCTCATCAGCTCTGTCCATGTGGCAACAGTTCATGGCACTTGCTAGCAGTGAAGTGGCTCAAGCTGGTGCTGGTGGTGGCTTTTGTCCTTACCACACTGCATTTGCACCAATGACCACTGTTCATGGCATGGGGCATTCTCAGCACCCTCTCTTCTTTGCCAAGTTGGCTGTCCACAGCATGGTCACCCTTCACACTGGCACTGTGGTACACATCCTTGCTGCAATGTGTCCCCCTGCATACTCCCAGCCTACCTCACAGAGACTTGAGTTGCCCAAAATAATATATCCACTGATGCACTGTTACAAAAGTTCCCATGGGACTCCACAGGGACTGTCTACAGGGAATGGAGGCTCCCTGTCTCTCTGGATGAAGCTTGTGCCAATTTACTCTTTGTGGTTAGGCAAAGAGCATCATTTAATAGCAGGGGATACAGGAAAGTATGGGGCAGGCTTAAGTGCAGTGAGGGTAGAAAGGTGGAAAGGGGGCTCACCTCTGGCTCAGGACAGAGTCAGGCAAGGTCAGAGAAGGATGGGTAGGAAGGCGGTATAACAACGTTGAGACAAAGAAAAGTCTGATGAGGAAACAATGTTGTTGCTTAGAAAATGGAATATGACTGAGGCTGGAGTGGACTGATGGGGAAATCAAAATAGCAAGTAGGGGTAATAATTCAAGCAATCCAGGTTTCTGCACTGATGCTTGAAGCACCCTGATAGTGTGCGGCTGTCTGATGAACTGGGACCACGCCAGTGTAAGTTGAAGAAGAGAAGCTGTGTGGGAGATAATGAAATGAGGAGGGGAAGGCAGACAGCAGGAAAGCTTGCATTGCAGAGATTCCCTTGCTCATGATACATTTGAAGCATCTTTATCTGATCACTGGTAGGTCTCTAGGCAAGATGTATGAGAGCCCGTCAGGGACACAATCCTTCTGTCCTCCAGGGCTGGACTTCCAGAGTCCTCTCATCTCAGAAGCCATGTGAATGGAATTTCCCTCATGGGGAAATGCCTGGGAGTGTGAAATGCTTTTCAATCTCCCTCCAGACAGTAATTAATTTCTTAATGGTTTAAAATAATTTAATTTTGCATAGTGGGCAGAAATGGGCCTAGGCTCCAGGTATTTTTCTTTTGGAGTTTTGTGAGTGCAATAGCATGGAGAACTTTTAAGAGTAGTATGTGGCCTGGAAAATACTGCTGGATGATTAGGCAAGTGAAATACCTCGAGTCTCTGGCTGATATCTAAAGTCACATCTGATGCTTAGCTTTCAAACTGCAGGAGAGGGTGGGGGAAGGTTTCCTTTAAGAACTATTTTTCAAAAAAACCAAAGCAAAATGCACCAAACAAAACTCTGTGTGGGACAAAGGGGTAGATATTTACAACCCTGAGGATCAAGAAATCATAAGACATCTGTTCTATTTACTGCATTTAAATTTGTATTGTTATACAAACCCCACCTCTAGCTGTGCAGCTTCTGGAGGGACAAGTTGGTACAGAGTGATCCTGAAAAGATGAGAGAGATTCCTGGAGGAGAGATTTACATTGCATATCATCTTATCACCAGTCTGTCCCTCTCACTTTTTTTTTTTTTCCCTGCACAGCAAAAGAGATGATTAAAGAGCTGGGGATTTAATTACAGCCAGGTATGCCTAGGGGAAAAACCCACTTGGTGAAAGGACCTTGCAACAACAAACAGAAAGTTCTCCAGTTTCCTTGCTTTGAAGGATTTATATCTGTGGAGGGGGGCGGGCTGGAGGGGGAAAGAAAACGATTAGACTGGAGTTTGCAAAACATACCATCCTCTTCCCCGTTCGGTGAAGTGCTGCCTTCAGCAGTTTGGTCCCCACTGTCAGCTTTCCTTCCAGTCCCACCACCCTCCTGCTTCCCTACAAGACCTGAACTACTTCTCAAATGATTTCTGGCATCACTGTGTCAATAAAAGCCCTGTTCAGCGCTTTGTACCACCTTCAGCCTGTGCAGAAAAGCTTCATGGTTGACCCCTGTGGTCTGCCCCAGCCAGTGCCCATCCATGTGTCACACCCCAGCCAGCACTGTGCTCATCCTGGAAACTGCCAGTCGGGCACAATTTCAAAGGAAAGAGATACAGGTCCGGGGCGTGGGAGTCTGCTTCTGATGTGAATCATGCTATCTCTGCTAGGGATGGGGCCCTGCATCTTTTCTACTAGGCTCTACCAGCTTATCTGGCTTGCTGCACCTGCCTTTCCAACCTTCTCACATCTTTTCATTTCCAGGCTGTTGGGTGAAAGGGAACTTATTTTGTTGCTAGGCTCTGTCAAGCTTTCAATCAGAATCTTTTCCTTAGGAAGAGTCCTGTGTCCTCTGAACACGGAGGACCAGCTGAGCATCTGCATAATTCCTCTGACCTCCACCGGTGAGATTAGCTGCTTGCAGGTGCTGCTCTATTCAGCAGTGGCTCCATGCAGTGAGTTTAGTACTTCAAAAGCCTTTCAAAAACTAGCATCTTAAACCTTCAAACAGAAACAATCTTTCCCATCCTGCAAGGGGTTGCTGAAATTCGTTAGAGGCTAACAATAAAATGGGTAATTGGCTCTTCTGAGCAAATGTGAGCTGCTGCCTTCCCAGAAACCAAATACAGCAATAGAAGCAGAGAGTATTTTTCCGTGTGATTCGCTGAATTAGTGTAACAAATCCCCAGTTTGGTGAATCCAGCATAATGACAAAGAGATTTGGCTGTTCTTATGCATTTATTGGGAGACTTATTTGCCTTTAAAGAAGGAGAGGGGGGAGGAAAAAAAAATGAGTTGGTTTTTCCTGTGACATGTGTACACAGCCACAGGCAGTGCCTGTTATTTCACTTGCAAACAATTTCCTCTCTCTTTTGTTTATTGATGACAGAAGGCATTCCAGCCAGGTACACTGGCTCTTCTCTGACTTCAAAGGAGGTCAGGTTACAAAGGCAAGCACCATCCAGGCAAAACGAAATTCAGGAGGGGAAGGCCCATTGCAGTTGATCTCAAGGGGAGTTTCTGTGCAAGGAAAAAGCCCAGAACACAGCAGTAGAAATAAAAATAAAGATAAATCCCATTGCTGCATTGTCAGCCACCAGAGCTTGTCCATGGGAGCAGTGATAGCCAAGTCATCTGGGTTATCCCTGCTACCTCCTGGTAAAGGCAGAACATGTCCAAAATCTTACATGGGAGAGTGCACATGAACCATCATTCACTTCCACCTTCCCAGATGTGCCTGCACAGGCAGCTGCTACTCATGGCAGCCCAAGCACAGGGAAAATTGAAGGCTGGAAGTAATGGGTTTTCAGATATAAATTCACACTGGAAAGTGAGGTCAGAGCTCCTGGTGCCTGGAAATGTTATCCAGTGCCTAAATCAAGGCTCTGTGTCCAAAATCAAGATGATGGGCCTCATCTGCTTGGGACTAACAGATGGATTGGCAGCAACCATGCTAGGGTGGGAGGCAGGCAGTCCAGATAACCCATGAGGGAGGCTGCAGTCTGTAAAACCCAGGGATTGCTGCTCAGCCCCAAAGGGAAAGCAGGTGACTTGGTTTCATTCTTGCCCTTGGAAATAGTCCCAAGGTGGTTGATTCAGCAGTGACGTTTTACCTTGTGCTTATATTGCCACAGCCCAAGTGATAGGAAAGCCTATGTGGAATGCCAGCATTGGCACAAGGACCACCCCTCTGCTCTGCCACTGTGAGAATGGCTTGGTCTGCACATCTCCAAGTCCTGCCTGCTCCATGCCTGGCTTTGCTGCAGTGGAGCTTGTTGCCTGTGCTTAAGTGCTTGTATGGAGTGACGGGGACATTTCTGGGTACACCACTCCCATGGCCATCAGACCGGGCTGCTCTGGGACATTGCTGATGATATATCCCAATGAGTCAGGGAAGGGCAGGGATGGGGCTGTACGGTGCATCCCAATTGAATATGCCATTCAAGCCTGGGCAAATTGAGAAATATTTCCTTCCCTCCAGTGGCTCAGTGAAGCCAAACTGGGGTTCAGGTGATGCCACCACTGAGTCAATCCATGCCCTGCAAGGAGGCTCAACCCCCATCCCATGTGATTCAGCACAGCCCCAGCTAGGGCGAGCCAGTAGGAGGGACTGGGAAGTTGCAAAAAGTTAATGACGATTTTTGGAGCACTCAGCTTAATGAAGCGTTACTCAGTGGCTTCTCCACCCACCCCCGGAGTAGGAACTGCTGGGGCTGGTATCAGCCTCCTCTCATGTCCACAGCAGGGCTTTCAGTCAGGATGACTCAGGTCACCCCATGCATTGTCCAAGCATTGCGCCACAGCAGCTCTGCCACTGTCCCAGAGGCTGCCACGACCCAGGAAATACACCCAGGGCCTGTGCCACTCTCACATGGCATCGGGGCACATGTGAGCCAAGCTCTCAAGCCCTGGCCAAAGGCAGGGACAAGGACAAAAAGGAGGCAGGAAAAAAATTTCCCGGGAGCCAAAATGTCTGCTTGTTGTGATGTGCCCTCATGTCAAAAATCCTTTGTGCTCTGAAGCAAAGTGAAGGGTTAAATTTGATGATTTTCCATTAAGTTGTAGGTTGCTGAAAATATATTAATTTTGCAGCTATTGTTATTTATGTCAACTTTATTTTCACTCTATTAGTATTTGGGGGTTTTGTTTGGGGTTTTTTGTTGTTGTTTATTTTAGTAATCAAATTGCTTTTTCTGGACTGCTTGTTATAGATTAACATTTCCTTTCTTTTTAATAACTTACTTTCCCATTTAATTTGCACTCATTTCCTTTCAGCTGAATTTGGGTTTCAGCCTGAGGACTAACACAGCAAGGTTGAGTGTGGCATAATAGTATCATTCGTGGTCCAAGCAGACCACTGAAGTTTTCTGTTTGAAATACTCTTTTTTCAAATTGGAAGAGTTTTCATTTGGGTCATATAAATCCTTTCAAGGCAGGGAAAACTCAGTAGATTCCTATCTGTCCCTCCCCTGAACTGCAGTCAGTCAAGGTTTGTTTTCACCACGATCTCTTCCAGCCTGTCTTCTCATGTCCACAAAGGCCAGCATGACCTGAAGTATGGGAGATGCTGAACAGAGAAAGAAAAAGAGGAAATTTGCTCTGCAATGTGCTGGAAAAGTAAAATAATTCCTGGGATTTAAATTTTTTGCTTCTTCTTCCCTCCCCGTCTCCCCCAGTTTTTATTTAAAATCTGTAAAACCAGTTCCCCATCCCTTACATCTGCATGTACTGCTGGGACTGGATATTAGCATCTCCGCCGTACTTGTTTCATGCCTAAAAATTATGAATCACCCAATTTGTATATTTATAGGTTAAAATAATGGAAAGAGAAGGTATAGGCGTTTTTCTCCTCTGCATACAAAGGTACAGTTTTTCTTAGGAAGGACTTGCGAAGAATGAAGACCTTAGTATTAAGTGTATTGCACAAAAACATAACAAGTTAGAAAAAATAATTTGTATCTGCAACATTTTTAGAAAGTTTTAGTCATTGCTGGTGAGGAGGCAGTGATGGTAAACTGAGGCATGCACGTTGAGTAAAGACTTGCAGCTGATGGGATGGCTCTCTCCCTAGGATGCAAAATGCTTGAAATAATGGATTTACAATTATCTTACAATTGTTTACTGGGGCAATGAGGTCCTTTTCTGTAAAAAAAAAACCCTGCTGGAATAACCCTTTTGCTGCCTTTCCTTTGCTTGAAGCACTGCAGCGGTTCTCTTTTGAGTTTAAATTATATATCAGGCTTAACGGTGCTCATGTGTTTCTTTCCCAGATTGTCCAGGGATTGGTTGTTGGAAAACTCACTAAGCACTGCACAGAGATGACCCTGCTCAGGCTCAGTGTCTTCGTCTTTGCCGGCGTGGGTCTAGGCATGGTAAGGGTTAGGGTGTGGAATCATCCATGATGTCTTTGATAATGCAGTGACATAAGGTCCCTGAGACCTGTCTGCAAGCTCTGCCCCTTGAAATGCCACTGCTGGCTTTGTTGGGTGGTCCTCAGGGCACAGGAAACCATCTCTCCTGGGCCTCTGTGCAAACAGAGCTGCGCTCAACGTAAGCATTGCACCAAACCATGATAAAGAGCCGGGTGAGTAATAGTTATGGGGATTAAAAAAATATTAATCTTGCACAGAAACTCACTAAGTCCCTCCTGAGTCACCAGATTTGCACAGAAATCCTGCCCCAGTCTTGTCAGTGACTGCATTTCCTGAACTACCCAGAAAGTAAATGAAGATTATGGGGGGGAAATAAATCATTGCAGTTGTACAGTGCTGCGAGACAGTGGAGGTTGTGTGCTCTTCTTCTGGGCCTTTATTTTTAACTAATCCCCCAAGGTGAGATGATTTGAGGAAGGAGGTAGCAAGGCAATAATTTTGTTCCTCCATTTTGGGATGAGTGATTTTCCCCGTTGCTGGTTGTGTCTGCTTGGGCGATGGTTGATGCCAATCTCAAACAGCAATTGGAGAACTGATTTGATGTAGGCAGCTCTGCTGGCAGCTGTGTTTGCTCAGATAAGCCACACTCAGGCAACTGATAGCTCTACCCAGGCCACAGGGATGGAGGGAGGGTGTGCACAGTCCCCATCAGTGTCCCATCAAAGGACAGCTGAGCTGCATCAGCCTTTCAACATTCCCTGCAGGATTTGGCCTTGAGCCTTGCTGCCAGGGTGCTGGTGCTCCCACTGGTGTGGGTAGGATGAGTGCCATTCCCACAACCATACTGCAGCCATGAGGAGGTCAGGGCCAAGTCCTGGAGGGTATTGAGGTTTGTGGTTCCCAGCTACACGGATGAGATGAAGCACCTACACAGGTTAGCTAATCTGAGGCTAAATCATGTGTCTGAGATGACGTTGGAAAGAGAGGATGGATGCAGATGAATGGTTGGCTCTGCAGATGGAGCATGGTTCCCCTCTCTGGGGTATTGGGGCTCACAGAGATTCTGTTAGGTGTAGAATGCTTGGAAAAAGTCCCTTCCAATTGGTATCACGCTGTTTTGGCTGGCATTGATGGGCACCCTTAACATGGGACTTCTGCACAGCACTTGGGGCCCCTGAGCATGGCCTGGGAAGTACTTTGAAGGTCTTGCTATTGTTTTTTGGTCGGGGGTGGGAGCAATTAGGTGGGACCAAGGTGGACCTGGCCCATCTGGAGACCTGAGCACCCCCAGTTGGGTGCAGGGAAGGGTGCTGCTGGGACTGGATCCGTGTTGAAGCCCAGTCCCATGGGAATCAGGCAGAGGAGCAATATGGACTAAATGGCTTTTGTGCAGTGAGGTCTCACTGACCTCCAGGGAAGGCTGGAATCAGGTGGAGGTTGGAGAGAAAACATCAGTAGCAGTGGAGGGGCACACAGAGGCACATAGATATCCCAGTCTGAGGAGGCTCACATTGACTGCACGGGAAGGGGAACTGGGAGCCAGGAAAGAAAATCATCTCAGAGCTGGCAACTATGCTAAGCCTGGAGGGCTGGGGACATCCTCACAGCACAGGCCTGGGGACAAGGGTCAGCAATGACTTCCCAAGAAAACTATTCATAGGCAAATGCAGCTGTGATCCTCTTTGCCCGGGATGCCTTCTTAAAAAGCTCTCTGTCCGAGCAGCTGCCAAGAAAACATCCGTTTCTGGGGTGGCTTTCTGTCTGGGTGGGGATGAGCGCTGTCACAGCAACAGGCTCAAATGCAGAAGTTAATGGGTGAAGCTTTTCATCCTGCACAACTGCTGATGGAGGGGCATCCCGCCTGCTGTGCTCTTGCTGCGTGTGGCCTCCAAATGCAGAAGTTCCCCTCCCAAAGGATGGAAGTGCAGAGAAAGACTAGCTGTTAATAAAAGACAGTCTGGAGCCCATCTTTATATCACTGGGAGGTGAACTAAAACATTCTTGGAAGGCTGGCACAAGCGGCAGCAGACAAACACACTGCAACTGGGAATAGGCTGCAGGATGTTCCCAGCAAAAGGCTGGGAAGAGAAAGGGTGGCCTGGGTGCTCGGCAATAACACCTGGAAAAGGAGAGGAGCGGAGAACTAATGTCTGATCTGCAGATGTGAACTGGGAGAGCGTGGGCAGGGATGTAGAAGGGCTTGGCAGTTGTGATGGGGAAGTTTTTCTCTTTGTCTGAAGGCACGGCTGTTCCTCATCCTGCCTCTCTGACTGCATTTCTCAGGCATTTGCTTTCTGAGTCCATCTGCTGAAACTCCTGCTTCTGCCTTCCTCACCTGAAAAATGCCCTCAGATCTGCTCAGGTCAAAAAAACTGCTACCTACCCAGCAGCTGAGGAGTAACAAAGACAGGGCTCTCCCTGGCTTGGTTCTTCCTGAGCCCCAGGGAAGTGAGGAGCCATTTCCCCTGGTTTTACAGGAGACACAGATGTGGCTCTGCTCTTTTCTGCCCATTTACTCCAGCCATGAGGGAATTTGTACAAAGCAGGAGGGATTAAAGCTGATTTTTCCTATGAACTCCACAATATTGTCCTGCAATGACATTTGCCCTAGCAAGGAATTACTCTTCCTTCTGTTTATGTACCAAATACCTCTTCCTCTTTGTTCTCTGACTCCTTAATCAGAAGTGCCTAGATCTTAACCAAAATGTAGGCAAAGAGCCCCTTCGAGGAGAAAAACCTGGCTGTGCATTATTCTAGAGGGGAACTAGGGATAAACCTCAACATTTCCAAGTCATTAGTGAGCAATGTCTCTGGGCTTCTCCATCTTCTGTAGCCAAAAGGCAGGGACCAGATCTTGGGACAGAGAACTCCAGAGAATGAAACTTCTGGCTAAACCAGTGACAGAAATGTTTTCCAGCCACAATAACACACCTTGAGACATGAGTGAGGGAAGGAGATTTGCAATAAAGGGGGAATTTCCTTTCCATGCCCCAGAGAAATCCATTCATTTGACCAGCAGGGCATGTGAATGAGCCGAGAGCCGCTGCAGCCCCACGGCTTAGGGAGCCTCACTGCTTTTGTTTCAGTATTAAACAGCTGGAGGGATGTCTCCGCTAAGAATATGTGCAATAACAAAGTCATTACTCTCCCTAATTATGCTCGCTAATGTGCACTTATGGCCAGAAGACCTATTCCAGATTACTGAATTTGGTGAATTTATTAGCGAGCAGGCAGCAGAACAGGATTAGAAATCCCAAAGGTATGATGTTACATAATGCACTGTGCTCATTTATTTCGACAAGCTCAGTTTAGTTTTAATTATTTATGATAATGAACCAAAAAGCCTTCTCTAGGCTGTTTTGTATAAGTAATGGAAGCTTCCTGAAGTACACCACATACATCTGCTCTTCAACATTTCCTCAGGAGTTGGACAGAGGACAGAAGACAGGGGGAAGGGTGCAGGGACGTCACTAATTCCCAGACGCTAAAAATACCCACAGCAGTGCTGGAGAAACGTGCTGCCAGATTGTAAGGTATCATTTGCTACTTGCTCTGCATGCTTGGAATAATTCACTGAATACAAATGGCAGGCTGTGAAAGACCCTGCAACAGCCAAAGCCACACCATCATGTATCATTTGTGGCTCCCACAGTTCACCTAAGTCATGGGTTTGACTCGTGATTTTTTTCTCTAGGTTAATTCTTCCCACAAAGTCACTGTCTGTACTCTCTAATGATCTGTGATCTGTTGTGTCCTGTCCCGTAGGCCCTGATGAGGACTGTGTGGCACTACTGCATTGTTGCAGTGCCACTGGTGTTTGCCTTCAGCATGCTGGCCACCATCACTGACAGCATCCTCACCAAGGCTGTTCCCTCCTCTGACACTGGTAAGAATCATTAAAAAAAGATCAGACTGGTATTTTCTCCGTTTTGAGCCCATCAGGTGCTTCCCAGCTCACACCACCGCTATCAGGCACTGTGGCACAGCCCTGCTGAATGCCCAGCTCCCCAGCAGATCTGGCTGGGTAGTTGCATACAATGAGTGTCAGCAGAGCAGAGAAACAGACTGATAGGGCTATACAGGATGAACTTGTACAAGTACCCCACGACTCAATGCTCCTTGTCCTGTGCCATCTGCTGGCATGCATAGTGGTGGGTGCAGAAAGGGAAGGCTTTCCCAAACTCTCCTTTCCATGGGAAGCCAAGGTATGTTAAAAAAATAAAATACAAAAGCCACTCTTCCACTGCGACAGTGAGGGCTGCTTGTTCACACTTTTTAACTTAGAGCATCTCAAGAGGTATTCTGGATCACCCTTTGCAAACACACTTTGCCCGATGCAGTAATTGTCCCCCCTCTCTCTTGGGCCTGTTTGAGTCAAAGAGTTACTGTATTTCTCTGTGCAAGGCAGCTGAATTGCAGTGGTAGGCACATCTTTATATCTGGGGCTTAAGTTCTGTCGATGAAGGAAATATACCTCCATTATTGTCATGGGATCCTTGCTGGGTTTGTGCCGGGATGGAGCTGGCTTAACCCAGTTTGACATTTTTTGCTCAAGTTCTTTCAGGGTTTGGTCCCAGAGCAGGTAGCCTAGAGTCTCTCTGTTTTAGCTGAGCCTTCCTGGGATGACAGTCTGTACCCTTCATCTTCCCTAGCAGCTGTCTGAGCAGACACCTCTGCACAGAGTGTACTGAGAATGGGAGTTATAGTTTTCACAGCCCATTAGTGAAGTTTATAAAGCACTTTTGAGATGCTTCTGGGAGAAGAGCTTTTCTGAAAATCACTTCAGTAGTTTATTTGTAGAGCTGACCCACCACATCTCCTGCAAATGCTGGGAGCCTGTGATTTCCAAGTGCGATATTTCTACCTGGGAGGACCACTTATCTTCAGTCCTCACCTCACTGGGAACTCTCAGCCCCTCCACTCAGCCTAGAAGAAAATTTGCTGTTTCACGAGTTGGAGGAATGTTCATGTGAGGGAGAGCCGGGGAGGGGAGGGCACCAAGCAGCTTTGGGACATACAACCAAGCTGGAATTCATCCAGGCTCTTCTCAAAGGGGTTTTGTGAGGAAAACCAGAGCATTGCTTGGCTTTTAAAGCCTCAAGGCAAGCTTCGGTCAGAGAGGAAAATGGGTTTAATTTCCTCACTCTGCTTCCTGCTTGCGTATGTTGTTAGGCCAGCCTGCACCTCAGTGGGATGGATGGTGTCCACGTGGCAGGACAGGACTGCAGGGCAGGATGAAGGCAGCCCGTGGACCTGTGCAAATGGTCAGGACAGGGTTGCAGTTCATCAGGAAAGCCATGGGCTGTTGAGGGCTTTCTCCTGCCCATCTATCCTGGGCTCATGTCATGCCAAGTGCTATTACAAGCTGCAGAGTTACAGCTGGCTCAAAACTGGGCATGCTGAGAGGAGGGATGCTCTGACACGGAGGATTGTGGTGCTGGGCTAAAACCTTGTCTCTGCCACTCCTCCCTGGCCTTCACCTTTCAAACCGTGCCTTTTCCTTGCAACATTTCTGAGGGAAGAGGCATCTAATGGTTTTATGCTTGTTTTGGATGTACCCGAGCAGGGGCCAGGGTGAAGGCAGGAATGCCTGACACAGCAGAGCCGGCAAGCTGCCTCTCCACAGCAGCTGCAGGAGTGATGGCGTGGGTGTCTCGCAGAGAAATGCAGCTACGAAAATGCCTGCCATCCATCTCTGGCTGTGGGTGGCACCCCACAATGGCTGCTCCACCCATACAGCCTCCCAAAGGCTGCGCCTTCCTATGCGAGCCCAAGACCGGCTCTGCAAAGAGAGCTTTCTGATGGCACATTAGAAACCCTCACTATGAGCACAGAAATCTGTTTTTATGAGAAAGCTTTGATGTAGCTGTGCCAAAAATCTGAGCGCTAACTTGCAACGACTTTTAGTTAACACAAGGAAATCACACATTGAGAATTTGTGTTTGGAAATAGCACTTTTGAACCTTGATGCTGTCTTTTCCCCATGGTTTTTTTTTTAGCTTTGGGCCTGTAGAGCCCAAAGGAGATTTTTCTTTGGGCCGGGAAAAGGCTTTTCAAGGAGCTGGAGTTTGGGCTGAGCTCAGGTGTCCATCTGAGCACAGGGCTGGAACAGATGGGGTGTTGCAGGAGTGAAGCCTGTCCGCCCTTGCTAGACACTGAGTCACACATCCTTGCATTTTAAATAGGTGGCTCAGAAAGGGAACAGTGGGAGGTAGGATGTCACCATCCCTTGCACCCATCATCCTGCTTCCAGGACTGATCCAAGGTTGCTTCCTACCAAGACTGACGAGTTTGGCACTTGCTCTTTGCTTATGGCTGGGACTTTGTGCTGAAACAAAGGTAGCAGAAATTATTCATTAGTTTCCCTTTTATATTCTTTTTCCTTCTCTTCATCTTCAAAGGCAGGAAGAGAAAATTCAGCCACAGACATACACGTGCTGTTCAGCTGGATGCGTGAGCTGGTGGGAGGACAGCCCTGAGCCCAGGGGGACTTGCATCTTTGCACAAGCACTCCTTGTCAACCCTGGTGCTTCCCCAAGAATGGAGGTCTTGTTTCCACACAGACCCACCCCCTGCCCTTGGGGGAGGGAGGCAGGAAGCCCAGCAGAGCCTCCCTGTGTAACGGGCCCCTGTGTCATGATTTTACTTGCACATCAGAACCTTTGGAGGAGAGCTTGCAACCAGGCAGGGCTTGGTGCATTGAACCCCCCACCTTCGCTCAGGCTTTGCTGGTTTGAAAGCAGCCACTGGCAATGATGACCTAATCGTTAAATCAGGCCCCACGATCGCCCCATGGGCGTGTGGCTGATCTGGGCCAGCACCATCATCTAAGCGTGGCAACAGGATGTGAGCTGGAAAGGGATCACCCATCTTGGAGAGCCGCCAGCACCCAACCCTGAAACCTGCAGGAGGAGAGGAGGGCTGGGGTGGAAGGGGAGGATGGGTTTCTGGCTGGGACAGGTCATGCCAGGTATAGGCAAAGGGGAGGAAAAAGCTGGAGAGGGAGAAAAAAGGGCAAGGAAGCTGCAGAAAGTCGGATAGCCATGACAAAGAAGGTGAGCATGGGTGTTGGCAGAGCTGCACAACACAATGCAGGAATTTTTCTGCTGACATGGTGACTTGTCCCAGTTAAAGGTCTTGCCTTAAATGAGAGCCATCACATGTGCCGCTTTGCAACAGAGCTGGGGACATGCTGCAGAACTGAGATTTACACTGTCCCAAAGCCCGAGGGCGTCTGACACGAGGGATCTAATTTAAACCCATTAAACAGAAATTATCTTTCTCAGCAACATGTTGGAGAAGTGCAGAGGGAGAGCCCAGCCTTTTAAGAGGATGGATTTCTGCTTCAGAAAAAAAGAAAAAAAAAAAAAAAAAAAAAAAAGGGAAAAAAGAGCCTCCTCAATCACAAGAGCCAGTTTGGCAATTGTACATAGTAATTAGTTTAATTCAAATACCTAGAGGGGAAAAAATAATTGCAAAACCTGCCCAGAGAGTTCGGTGGTTGTGGGATGGTTCCCATTGGCAAAGGGTCAAGGCAAGGTCCCACCCATCTCCTTTGTGTTCCCATGCGCGGGAGGAGCGCTCAGCAGCGCTTCCTGGGAGAGAGATTTCCTTGTCCACATGGCTACACCCTCGGCTTGGGCTCATTGCACAAGTATTTTAAGCATGCTGATAAAAGCCCAGCAGTCAGTGGCTGGCATTACAAGAACACCTGGCTGCCTCTTCTCTTTGGGAGCTGGAGATCATTTCCTTGTGGCTGCCTATGTTAAATATTGCACTCAGCTCCACATCTTCTTGCATACGGGACAGCATCCTCCTCATCCTTCCCAGATACTGCTGGCCTTGTGTGGTGACAACACCTCAATGCATACTGATGCAAAATTGATGCCAACAGCCTAAAGAGTCATACTGATAGTAAAAAAATCATTGCAAACATCATTCTAGAACTGGGCACAAATTTCTTGTATTTGCTGCTCCTCCCACTGTTTGGGGCTAATGATCTTCTGACTGGTCAGGTATTTTCTGCTCCCCTGGACTTGACAGTGTCCTGCACAAAGACCACAGGACTTAAGAGCATACTGGCTATGTGGGGGCCAGTTTTGTGTCCTAGGTGATGCCCTGGATGTCTGTCTGTGTGTGGAAAAAACACCTGCCTTTCCTAAACCAGAGGTGCTTCCCCATCCACTGGGTTCTGTAAATGATGCAAATATGAGCGCTGCTGGAGGGGAACCAGCCCAGCCAGGAGGAGGGCTCGCGTATCCATCCAAATGGAAATATCCGTTCTTTTTGCTAAGGGAGGTGGGGGAGTATCTCAAGGGAGTTCAGTCTTTATCTGTGGTTTGATTTATTTATTCTTAAAGACCTAGTTAGGCCTAAACCTCTCCCTCCTGCTAAGCCCTCAAGAACTGTTTCTCTGTTCTGTACTAGAGAATAAACAGCAGTAGTAACTTGGGTGGAACAAGGCCCTCTCAGGTAATTTTGAGATCGGAAGAATTTGTGTGGTTTGCTTGGAAGTCTCAAACACAACCCTAGAAATTACCTTTCCATCCCTAACCCCATGCAGTAGCTACCAGTGCTGACGGGTGCAATGTTCAGCAGCATCTTCTTGGGCCAAAGGCATCCTTGGACCCTGGTGATGGCAATGGTGAGCACCAACTTGCCTTTTGGGCAGCACTGTGATCACCCAGACCGCTCAGTAAAGAGCTGAGCTGGCTCGTGGTGGAAACTAGTCCCCATGCCTCCAGGAGTCCTTAACCTTAACAACCCTAATTGGACCACTATAAATTAATGCAAGAAATTATTTGAAGGGGAACTGCAAGGGAACACCATTAGGGATGCAGGGGATTCTGCATGCTCTTCTCAGCCTTTCCGTCCCAAGCCTTGCTCTCACCCTGTGTGTCTCTGCCATCTCTCCTAGGTGCCATGCTCGGGATTTGTGCCTCAGTGCAGCCCTTGACCCGGACGGTGGGCCCAACCATTGGTGGAATTTTATATAAACAATTTGGAGTCTCCTCCTTTGGCTATTTACAGCTAGTGGTCAATATCAGTTTGTTTGTTTACCTCTTAAAGAGCAAAATCCCACTGAGAGAGACTAAAAGCCAATAATCCAGTCACAAGAAAGTAACCACCTTACTTTTCCATAGTAAAAATATGGGTTTGAGTTTTATTTTTGATTCTGTAAACCTAGGATAAAATAATTTGAACAATTCTTGCATTTTGTCAACATTTGCGTCTAGAGTAAGGAGCAGATCAGTTTGCAAAAGCCTTGGAGTCATGCTGGAGCAACTGGGGCCCACGGGACCCCCGGAGCTATCAGGTTTCCCCTACCCCCCCAGCGGTGGCTGTCATTGTCAGCAATAGCCCCAGATGCTCAGCTGTTGTCAGGCAGCATTCCTGCTTGGATTCACTAAAACTGAGGGGATTAGGAGCCAGTGCTTCTGCTCTGGTTTGACCCTTTATTTCACCCCTCTGAAATGGTACCACGGAAAATGGGGGAGGTAAAACTGGGGTATCGTTTTGCTGCATTAAATTACCTCCAGCATTCTCTTGCTAGAGGGAGAATGAGGCCAAAGGCTTTCAAATGCTGTGGCCAGAGGTTTGCTACATCCACAGCTCAGTCATGTGCAACCCTGACTCTGCACGAGCCTGGTGGGCAGCAGCAGAGCCAGCAAGGCGGATGCAAAGCCCCAGTGTACCACACTGCACTGCCAGAGTCTCCCTGCTGCTTCCAGAGAAACTGGGCCAACCCTCCTTCCAGGTTTTTCCCCCCTGTACTGAGTCTCTTGCTCTTACCACAGACTTGTGTAATTACATACTTTGCAACTTCCTCTAGTGCAAAGTCTCCTGCAAGAATTGCACTGATATTGGGAAGGGGAAATAACCTGCTTGAAATTAGCAAGTTTGGAGCAAGTACTTTGCCCCCTAAGCTCATAGTCCTGACTGCCAGAGTTGAGTCATGTGCTGCAGCATTGCTCTCGAGGAAGCCCAGGTTCATTAGGGATAATCAAGCCTCACAAAATTTCAGTACTTTTATCCAAAAAAACAGCTGCTTTTTTCTCCAAGCTTCTTGGTGCGGGCACTGTAGGAAAAGAGCCAGTCTCCATTCTTCAGAGTTATCCTGGAAAAATTTAACACTATTTAGAGACTGCAGAGGTGAAGAGAGAAGAGCGAGTTCAGCTTGCTTTGCTGCAAAGCTGAGGAATCCCACAGAGCATTGGCACTCTTATTCCGAAATCAAGAATCCGGTTTTCGGCCTTAGCACAGCACTAAGCTATGAGGGCTGGGAGAGGATGCAGGGTGTTCACAAAGAGCTGCACTTTACTGTTGCAGGGAGCTCTTGTGCCTTCTGTAGCCTCCATTACTTGATTAGACAGGAAAGCGCTTCAAAAGGAACACTTATCCAAGCTGAGGTAGGTTTTTCTACCTCCACCACTCACCAGAACTGAACCTCAACACCCTTTCCCTCCCTGATCAGGAGACGAGGTCAAACATAAACAGGTTATCTGGGCTTTCTCCACCTCCCACTGCCCAGTCCAGGGCATCAAAAAGCAAGCTTTACCCACGCTTTTTAAGCCACTTCACTGCTGCCGTATCCACAAACATGCCTCAACAAAAGTTACTGCAGCCCAGAGTACAGAAATAAAAAGTGAACATTTCAAGTAATTTATTTGGAATGGACACATTAATGCAAAAGCAATATTAAGACCAGTAACTGCTGAAAGACATTCAACAAAATAAATACAAATATAGATACTACAAATAATTTAAACTGTGTTTAACACCACCAGTCAGTGTTGAATCTTCCTTGCGCCTCATAAATAGAAGATAATAGTTCACAAAGCAGTGCCACTCAAAAACACGTGGACACTTTGCTAGAAGTCCTGTACGAAAGTCTTTGGTTTTTCTTTAACGCTTCTCAGGCAAAGCTCAGGGCTCTTTGCTCAGCAGCCACGACGGGCTTGGAGAAAACCAAGCTGCTTCCAGCTCTCTTCTTTGCTTTCCTTCATTGGTACCCTGTCCCATTTCAGTCCAAGACACTCGATCTGGTTTATCATTCAGTGGTATGCTCTAAAGGCAACAAGAGAAAGTGGGTTAGTTAAATGAATGGGACAGCAAGGCACAGGAAAAAATGGGAGGCTTTAAATGGAGACTAAGCGCTGAGCACTTATTTTCACAGATAGCATATTTTTAGCAAGTTCTGTGAGGAAAGCACCGCCAAGTGCCATTTCTTATCTCCCCTCCTCCCCATTCCCAAGCCGTACTCTCAGCACACTGCGTTAAGTCCGGCTCCCACCAGAGATCCTCGGCAGTGCATGGGGAAGGGGCAGCGCGGCCCCGGAGCGCTGCGCTCACTGCCGGGCACCCCGCGGGTGCCTCCGGACACAAAGGGGGTGCGCGGGGAGCCCACGCCTGTCCCATTTACCGAAGCAGGGCAGTGAAATCGTTTTTAAAAAAATAAAAACTAAAAATCAAAACGTCAGGGAGAGCCGTGCCGTGTCGGGAGCGCTCACCTGGCGCCGGGCCGGGCGTGCGGGCGGCGGTGGCTCAGGGCGCCCGGGCCAGCCGCCGCTCCTGGGTGCCCGCCGCCTGCTCCATCTCCTGCCGGCTCTTGAAGTCCTGGATGGCCCGCTTGTTCTGGAAGTCGATGAGGGCCATGGTGATGGAGGCGTTCCAGCAGCTCTGGTCCGGGCACCGAAAGTCAATCTCCTTGCGGTCCTTGGTGACGATGGTGAAGTAGATGTACTTGCCCGTGCGCTCCACGCAGTCCACCTTGAGGATGGAGCCGAAGCCCAGCTCCTTGCCTTTGGCCCGTTTGTGCCCATCGGGGAAGAGACTGAGGCTGTCCTTGGTCAGCACCACCAGCTTCTTTTTCCATAGCTGGAAAAGGCTGTCGCTCCGCTTCTCCAGCTCGCCCTCGCGGATCACCTCGGCTTGCATCTTCATCCTCGTTCCCCGGCGGCGGCTCCGCGGCGGCTCNGAGAGGGGATACCCGCAGTGGGGGGATGCCCACGGTGCGAGAATGGATGCCCGCGGTGGGAGAATGGATGCCCACAGTGGGGAGATGCCCGCAGTGGGGGGATGCCCGCAGTGGGGGATGCCCTCAGTGGGGGGCTGCAGGGGTCCCCGGGAGTGAAGGGGAGGGTACTGCGGGCTGCCTCGGCTGGGCTGGGTGTGGAGAGATGGGTGCCTCCCCGAGGGTCCCTGTCTCTGCTGCCGCTGTTGAGCATGAGGGGACCCCAGTTCTGCCTGCAGCTCCCCTTACCCCCCGTTTCCTCTGGCCAGTTTCCTCCCCCAGTGAGCATGGGGCCACGGCGACCTGAGGCAGACTTCACATTGCCACTCTAAGCACTCACTGCTTCTTCTCACATCCACACTGGGTAGTACATGATGCTCCCAAAACTGTTCTCCTCTGGTCTTGGACCCGGGTGACTTCACCATGTT
Organism: Campylorhamphus procurvoides; assembly: GCA_013396655.1. Lineage (NCBI taxonomy): Eukaryota > Metazoa > Chordata > Aves > Passeriformes > Dendrocolaptidae > Campylorhamphus > Campylorhamphus procurvoides. The sequence goes on along the minus strand of WBMV01005603.1, from coordinate 44,096 downwards.
GGGTCTGTCCTGGCACCATCTCCTCCTGGGGCAGAGGGGTCCAAGCAGTGCCTGTGGTGGGCCACTGCCATATCCCATGCATATCTGGTTTGACTCCAGCCCTGGTCACCCTAAGAGGCTCAGCCAGGACCTGGCCAAGGCCACTGGCTCCATTTGAAGCTCTACATCCAGCCAGCTCTGCACCATCACCATCAGCCCTTCCTTCTTTCCTCAGGGCAACCCACCTCTCCAGCTTTGCATTAACACTGCTCCCCCTTATCTTTATTCCCTGCTATCACTCGATTTATCTCATTTTTGTGCCCCCAGCCCACTCCTTCCTTCCAGGGAAGGTACCACAGCTATAGCCTGACCAGTGCCCTTTAAAGGCTATAGCAGCTGGAGGTGATATTTAAGAGGCACATGTAAGCCTTCAGTTCCTTCCTCTTGTACACCATTCATTTTATCACTCCTCTACAATAGCTGACACAAGGCTGATCCAGCTTGGATCCAGCCTTGATGCTGCAGCCAAGGGCAGGGCTTTGCTTAATGAACTTATTCACGCCATTCCTAAGGTAGTATTTGCTCAGCTACATACTTATTGCAGCATCACCCTTTGGACTTTGAGCCCTGTTCTCCTCTATCATCTTCCTTGAGGGACTGACACCTCTACAGGTGTTTGCAAGCCAAACCCCAGAGGTGAGTTTACAAAGTGAGGCCTGGCCCCTTTGAAGAGTTTGGCATCATTCCCGGGGACTTCAGCAGGGTCAGAAGCCTGTTTCCGGGAACAAATCAGAGCTAAAGCCAAACCCATTTCCGCTGCAAATCATTCATCTGCTGGAGTATATGGCCACGCTTTGATAATTCATTGCAGTGTGCACATCTGTGGGGAGGGTCAGAACAAAGGTGGGGGCTGTGCAATGCTCCCAGGGTTGATGAATGAGCCAGGAATGGTTTGGCTGAGCTTCTCAGGAAGGGATGGGCTGGGGACCGCCCTGGGAAGACCATGCTGGCCATCACTGCTTGTGGGGTGGGGGAGCGGCTGCAGACCATACATGCAGCTGTGCCCTGGGATGTGAAGAGCTGTGGGGTCTTCCCTGACACTGTATCTCACTTTTCAGTACAATTTATTTTGTTTCAGTGAGACGAACAACCCAGACTGACTTACAATTAGGCTGCACATCTACATTTTCAGGGCAAATGCTGGTCTACTCTGTTAAAAAATTGCCTGACTAAAAGGCCCCATAAGGATAAGGGAGCTGGAGCCAACAGGGAGCAGAGCTAGATTTAAGCAGAAATCATTATGATATTTTTTATTTGACCCCAAAATGAAACATGGAATGGCCTTTGTGCACAGGAAATGGGACACCACTTCAAAAAGAGAAAAAAAATAAGGCAGCAAGTCAGGAGCATACAAAGAACATCTGGTGGAAGGCTGCCGGTGTGAAAAGGCTGCAGGACTTGGCATGTTTGTGCACACCTTGCTTCAAAAGTTCTGGTAAAAATACTGAAACAATTTTAAAATGAAACTTATATTTGTAGATATGGGGTCAGCAGCCCACTTTGGTCTCTGTCTTTCTGCTTTTGCTTTCATCTTTTTTTCTTCATCTATGATTTTTCTTGTACATTCATCCATCATTTTGAAATTTTCAAAGCCTTCCCCAGCTGTCAGCTCAATAAACTTGCCTTAACACTGACCAAATTAGAAAAATACTAGGAAAAAAAGGTATTAGGAAAAAAACCATGAAAAAATTCTCAGTGTGGAAAAAGGTTTTGCAGAATCCTAGTTTGAATGTATGTCCATTGTACAAAGGCTCCACGTTTTTGAATAGCATGGGCCTGTTAAGTGAATAACAATATTAAAAAAAAAAGTCCAATGCATTAAATTACCATAATTTTAGGTCTCTGGCATTGACACCACACAAAAATTCTGTAAAATAAGTTTAAAATCTATTTACCTGAAACAGAAAGCAAAGGTGACTCTAACTGAACCCAAAGTGGGCACCAAAGCTCAACCGTGAGCAATATCTTACAGGAACATGTCTCAGGAAAGAATGGAGAGCTTCAAGGAGCTCAGAGAAATCAGACCTGGGAAACATATGACAATTGCTTGCAAGTAAGTAGCACAGCCTCAATCCTAGTGCTCACTGTGGTATCTGGTCACCACTGATACAAGTATATAGCATTAGTATATAGCATTAGTTTGGCTAATAAGAAAAAATACATGTATTGTCATATTTTTAAATAACAAAGATTAATAACTTAGGTGAAGAGCTGACAGCAGAGTGCTAATTTCGTCTTCACTGCACCTGTCGAGAGGGGTAAGAGATGTGACACAACCCTTTACTGTACCCTGGCACTAAAGTTTGGGACAAGTGTCACAGGGTGGTTTGAGTACATGTAGGCAGTGCGTGGCTTTGACAATTAAGGGCCATGACTGAGGTTTCACTAATAGGAGCTCTGGGTGATTGCAGTTCAGGCACCTGCTGCTGTCTCTGCCCAAGCTACGGCTGGCAGCTGGGAGAAATCTGTCCCTGCCTTTAGTTCAGGTTTAGTTGTGTTACCAGTGAGAGTAAGAAAATACATTTTTTTCTTGCAACCTACCATATCATCATGGCTGTGCCTCAACAGTGCATGAGTTTCCTTGTACAACTACCATGGCTGCCATTAATAAAAGCCATCAGGTACCAGCCCTTTGTCACCCACCAAATACACAAAATCTGCAGGAATTTTACAACTTGGGAACTTGATTCTGTTCTTAGGAAGAAGAGGAAATAACACGGGGGCAGCGTTAACCGGTGGAAGTTGATGGGAAATGGACTGTCATAGTAGCCTTGTCCCACATGGCCATCTCCCTCTTCCTGCACTCACCAGGGTTGCTGGTACCACCCCCTGCTTTGCCTCAAAGCAATTTCCATTCTATTAAGGGTATTTTAAAAAGCCTATATGGCAATTTGGCATGAAAGTGTGGCTTCGTCCCTCTCCCAGGTGAAGGGAACTACACTGGGCCACTGAGGGGGGATGCTTGGATGTGGGTATGGATGTGGGGATGTGTGTATATGTGTTGTGTATAGGGATATTTTTATGGGTGGGATGGGATGGTCACACTCAGCCTTGATGGATGGGCTGGTGGTGCCAGCTTTGGCAGGCTGGGATACTCACTCTGCCATGACACATGTCTCTTAAGTGAGTGCCTGCTCCAGAGAAGGGATTTGATCATCATTTCCGAGTATGAGGCATCATGTACCCTGCTTCTGGCAACATCTGGTTGCCTTAGCTACATGAGTCATGGCAACAAAGCACAGCAATCAATGCAGGCATTGCCAGGAGGAGCCCATGCTTTAAGGTCAAGGCTGAGGATGGGTAGGGCTCACAGTGAGGACAAATGCAAAAATAAATGAGGTTTTGTCAATTTAACTCAACAGTGAGTCTCCCGACATGCCCACTGGCAGGACCTGCTGTCCTTTCTGCAGGATTTAGCCTGCTGAGTTTTCTGGCTGGTCCCGACTTTGCATCTCTCTCCCAAAAGATGCAGGAGCTCAGGCTGCAGCAATCAGCCATTGCAGGGGACCAGTGTTCCTGCTGCTGTCCTGGTTTTATTCCCATTGTCACTCTGTAATCCTGGAGGCATGCACCCTCTCTCCAAGGGGTCTGTCACTGGAGAAGGACCCCCAATTTTGCTGGCATTAGTGCAGACTTCCAGCAGCAGAGGGAAGTGGAGACTGAAGGCTGTAAAATTGCTTTTATTATAATGATTTCAACATGACATCTGTAGGGGAAAAAGCTGGTTTGCAGGACTGACATTATAATCCTGGCAGCTGAAGACGATTAGTAACAGAGAAACATATGGTCTTGCATTGTAAATTGTTGCCCTCCATGTTTATATTAGGGTGTAGCAGTATCCAGAGGCACTTATAGCTGAAGCTCAGTGTAGTGACCACCACGTCTCCTAGGAAACTTGTACTCAAAAAGCCCTAAATAGCTGTAAATGAAAAGTGTGGGTTACTACTGGGGAAAGGCTGTGAGGAGCAGTGATTTTTTTTCATGTTTTTCACATTTAATTCCATTTTTTCACATCTTCATATGCTTTTTTTTAAATTGGATTATTTCAGATTATCTCTGGGAAGTTTTTGGTTATACTTCCTTATACTTCTCTTCCTTCAGAAATGTCCTGAGACAAACTGGTGCCGCTGGGTCCCTCCAAACCCGCTGCAGGCAGCACCTCGTGGAGGGACATGGAGCCCAACAGGGCCAGATGCCCATAAAGGAGATGCCCTGTGAGGAGGGTCAGTCTTCCTTTGGTCATGTTCAGGTCTTTCCACGAGCACAGAGGGAGCTCAGGTACTTCACTCCAAGATGCCTAAGTTCAGGTGAAGAAGCTCTTGTGTTAGGGACAGTTCACCTTGCAAGGTCTGAGATAGGCAGATGAAAGCCACCAAGGCTGCTCATCAAGTGATTACAGCAAATGTTATGCAGCAAGGCTGGAGATTTTGGGATAATTTAAACAAGAGCAGCAGCGGAAGCATATTTGCTCAATCTGTAGGGGGTTTTTTTGTACCATACGCAAGCCATGGATTAATCAGCAATAGCACGTAGCCCCGCTTGCTCAATTTACTAATATTTATCTGACTAAGACTCTTTTTTCCTGAGAAGCTTGAAATGCCTCATCCCACTGACTCAGTGTGTTACCATTACATGTTGTAAACTGCTGCAGACAGTCATGGAGCAGTTGTGAGGGGCTGGGGAAAAAAAGATGTCATTTCCAGTAAGCCAGTCCTTGGCTGTGCTCTGCGGGAGACAGCCAAATAAGGGTGGGAATGTGCCAAATCAAACCTGCCTAGGAGGATTCCAGGCACTTAAACTCAATACTGGGATTAAAAATTGGGGAGATGGGATCAGTTTTGCTCTCTCTCTCTCCAGCCTGGGCATGGCTACATGTGTAGTGTGTTCCCCTCTTGGACATTGTATAGATGTTTAGTTTGGTTACTAAAATAAAAATGGAAAACACTCTTGTGTTATCCAGTCTTTTGAGCTGTTTATTGTGCAGTTCCTGCACATATCTTTGAGCCTCTTGGCCCAATTCAAGCCCATGTGGCAGAAATACAACAGGTGGCAAGTTTCAGCAAGGTCTGTGTGTAGCTTGACACTGCTCAAAGGAACCTGTACGTATCTTCAAGCAGATGAGGAAGGTATTGATCCAGCAGGCTGGGTTTGGTCCAGGATTGCTGTCTAAATGCTGGCAAATGCTGGCCTGTTCCCGTGACCATCTTCATGAAGTGGCTTGCTGAGCACCATGGGGGGATCCACGAATACCTTGAGACTTTTGTCAGCAGGGAGGAGAGAGCCCAGTCACCTCTGGTTGGTGTGGGACCCCTGTTGGCTCAGTACTTCCCCTTCAGTAAAGACTTCTGCCAAGCACATGGAAAGACCTTCCAGTGGCTTGCCAAGCACTGCCCTGAATTGTGAGTTTATTTACTGGCCCCTCTGAATGCTGTCAATATTTTCTCATGTCTAATGAGCTCAGGAGATGGTTTAGAGTACAGCTAATTATTTTAAAGTGATGGGGACATTCCCCCTGTGAAGCATTCAATTTTCCAGACTAAATCTGTTGGGACAGATATTTGGGATATCTTTATTCTCAGAAGCAGTAATAAATAGAGACCTCGGCCCTGACTGACCCTGATGTGCTCTTTGCATACCACGTCTCCAGTGGTTACAGTTCATGCCACTCAGCTTGACACTGCCTGCCTGGTACCAGCCAGCCTTTTATTACCCCGCTGTGCTACAGTAATAACATTTACCAGAGATTGTGAAGGCCCAGGCCTTGTAGTAATACGCTGACATCACATGCCGTGCTGGGCGTCACCTCTCTGGATTACCTGATTATCTGCCCTTTTGCAATCTGCAAAGATCAGTAAAGTGGCTTTTAACCATCCTTGTCCCATTTGCATCTGTGTGAGGAGACTGTGGCAGGTCCAGCACTGACAAGTGCATATGGATGGATGTCCTGCATCCCAAGTGTGTCACTGGGCTGTGCTGCCTGGCATCAGCGTGACCCGTGTCCTGGCACCGCAGCCTGGCTGTCCTGACAGTGGATGATTGAGCTCCCTGCATGGCGCATCCTCCTGACCCTGCTTTTTGCTTTTTTTTTTAAAACTAACAGCGTGTAAACTTTAAGAGTAAACACTGAAAGGCATCACAAGACTGCCTAGCCACAACATTGGCAAACTTTAGAAAGTTGGGGAGAAGATGAGGTCATGGTACTGTCCATCTTTGGGATGTTTCCTGTCTCCAGGCAGGCTGAGAAGATGTCACAAACAAAACCCTCTGGTGCATCATTTCCAGTAGTGGCCTGGGCCAGACTGTGGGGAGTAGCTGGAGGGGAAAGAGCAACCTTTCTCTTCTGGGAAGCTGGTCTGTGTAGCAGGTCAGGAGGTAGAGCTGATCATGTGTTTCATATCCTCCTGGGGCTGCCGATTTTTCTTTCTGAAGCCAGGACACTGCATCATGTCAGGTGTGAAGGGAAGCAGTTCAAGAGGGGTTTAGGATTTTTTTCTGGCTTTCCTCATCTGAAGGTTTCTCATCCTTGCCAATGTTCCCGCTGCCCTGACCTTTACCTGCTACCATTTACCCTACTCTTCCCCCCTAAACCTGTAGGCCAGGTCTCTGCTGGTGCAGGCAGTGGGAACTGAGGTTGCCATATTACCTGGCTGGCAGTGCTGAGAAGGCTGAAGGGAAATGGGTGTCTGATATGGTGGATTAAAAATCCAGAAATACTTTCCATGCATCAGCTTTAGGTGCTTCAGTGAAATCTGAAAACCATGAGAGAGAGAAAAAAGTCCTAGAAACATAGGATAAAATGGAGATGGGGAATCAGCAATGTGTATTTTTCCAGTTTCGATTAGTTTTCCCAAATCTAACCTGTCGCTGATTTGTTTCCCCACTCCAACCACCAAATAAAAGGGTATGGAGTAAGTTTGACAGCCCTGAGCTCCAGATTATGGATTTATAAACTCCACATGCCACCTAATTTGTACCTGTCCTTTGCCTTTTGGCGCATGCAGCAGGGGATAATAGCAGTCCACTTGCTCCACAGTCTTCTAATTAATATTTGCTGATGGGGCTAACATCTAAAAGTCAAATTTTCTTCTTTCTTGCCAGTTACTCAGCCCATCTCATGCTCAAACACCCGGCCCCACCTTGGCAAATATTTGCAACAAGTAGCTCAGGGCATGTCCCAGTCTTGGGTTCTGGGGCCAAGCCCAGCTCTCCCACTGGGCTGGGGCTGAGTGAATATCAATGATGCTGTTATTCTCCTCCTGGCAGTCCCTGTGCTGCTTGGCTGAGCCACGAGGTGGGAAAGGCAAATCTTAAGTCATAAAAAGCTGAGGATTTGATTTTTCTTTTCTGCTCTGTTAGAGAAACCACCATCTGGTAGCAGCGGGAAATGGATTTGCAGAAACCTCTGTGTGTTTTGTGCAGAGAGCAAAAGCCAGCACTTTTGGGGATGGGCAGGAGCCTGGTGGCCTGGTGGCCCAGGGGCAGACTGCACCAGTGCTGTTGGAGGCACCAGTGACTGCAGCCTTTATGAGTGGAAAAAAGATGAAGCGAGAAAGTTTGTGATAAAGCAGGGAGGCAGTTAAGAGGAGGAAATGAGAGTGCTTGGCATTTAACCTTGGTCAGGCTGTGCTCTCCAGGGACGAGCCAAAAATAGATTTCTCTGGAGGCAGAGCAGGCAGCAGCCAGGTTAAAACTGATAAGCCAGGGGGATGCAGCCATGGCACACACAGGGGATCAGAGGGGACAGAGAACTATCACTCAGCCAAGGGCATCCCGCTGCTCTATTGAGGGCAGCTTTGTCCCCCCTTCCCAGGAGGGGAACTTCCCAGGAGTTTTCTCTGGAGCATTGCTCCCATACTTTCCCCTCTGCATGCCCTCTGTCAGCTCACTGGGGCTCCATCTCAATGTCTGGTACAGCTGTGGGGGGAAAAGTTATTTTCAGAGAGCTGAAAACACAGGACCCTTGTAACACTGTGTGATAGGTTAAAACACAGAAATCCGCTTACTGTGGGGGAATTGCTTAGAGCTCACTGGGACAACTGTCACAAAAGTTTAGCTGTTAACCCCAAATTACTGGTGTCCTTTAGAAGAGCTCTGTGAGCAAAAAGAGGTAATCCTGACTGGCACTGACCACCTGGGATAGGTTTATCTGAACTTTTCTGGAGGTGGTGTAAACAGAAATGTTGCTGCAGCAGGGATAAACTGCTTTAAATTTCTTGTTTCCTCAGTCCATTGATTGGCTATTGAACATTTGAAGTCTGGAGTCCTGCTGGCCTTTGGAGCCCGGAAATAACCTCCAAATGGAGCAAAAAGGGAGTTAAATGCCTTGGCAAGCAGCCAAGATGACTAAGTCATTCTTCCAGCCTTACTAGAACAGGAGTCAGTCATGGAACCGGACACATTTTCCATAATTGGAAACCCTTGGTCAGAACCGTGGGATCCACGGCTACAGCTAAAGCTATGGTGGGCTGTGAGCAGTGGAGGACCATGGGCAGGGCAGCTCCAGGAGAGATTCATGTCCATGTGTGTGTGTGCTTTGCAAGAAAAGTAACCAAAGAACAGAAATAGCAAATCATGCATTTGGCCAAAATACTGGCAAGTGAGGCTGGAGTTTCCAACATAGACACTGTCAGCCTGGTTTCATTGCCTCTTTCTAAAAGCCTCTTCGGGCTTACAAAGGCATTTCTCCATCCTTAGCTTTTTCTTATGAGCCCCTGAAGTGAGAAGCTTTGTGGGAGTAGGACAAAAATTATTTGATGTCAGTGTGTTCATCTCCTTTCTTCCTTCCCTTCCTCTGACCACGAAGGACAGGAGTTAACTGTGGCCACTCCAGCAGTGTGTGACAACAGCCAAGCATCCCGCAGGGAGCTGTGTTGGTGCCTCACCACCCACGGCTTATTTAACCACCCTGTTGGCGCCACTTGGCTCATGGAACCACTGAAACCCATCATCATCACTGGATGCTACTGGGAAACAGGCAATGGAAGAAGAAAATCAGCATCCCCTGGGCTGGTCCCCTGGGCGGAGGTCTCCATGGCACTGGGATTTTTGGCTCTGGCTGGCCTCTGAGCACATTTCTTTGCAGCACACCCAGCCCACAGCCTCTCCCATGGCTGATAAGGAGCTTGACCTTTATCTTTGGTGACTCATGGCTGCTCCTGTTTCATTTGCACGTCAAGGGCTGATTGCCTCCTCCATGGGAAAACTCTTAAGTGTTGACCAGGGGCAGGAGAAGCACAACCACATCTGCACCCAGAAATCCCCTTTAGCCACAGTCATTCCACCGCTTATCAGCCTGTGATACCTTGCTTGCTGCTTCTGCTGCTTCTCTTGTGGCGTGGAGCAAGGCTGTAGCAGTGATGGCTGCTCACGGATGAGGATGAGGAGGGGGCTGCACCAAGGGAAGGGCAGCTGTTCAGCACCGCTAACATGCAGCACCCCATTGCCCCAGCTTAAACTGCAGGAGAGTGGTTTTATTTTCATTCCCCACGAGTAGTCGCTGCAAGTCATCTTGGATCGAGTGACTTCTCATGCAGGAGTAAGGAGGGGAGAAGGGGGAAAAATACCTTAGCTTTGTGAGAGAACTGGGTACTGGGATGGAGAAGCAGCCATCCCTGTGGGAGCAGACTGCATTTCTCTGGGAGATCAACAGGTTGTGGGCCACTGCAAATAAGTCCCCTCCACAAGGCCAGGCTGTGATAGATGATTGTTGCGGGCATCGAGGCCAATGAGCTTTTGTCAGCATCTGGGACCCCAGGGCAAAGGAAGTGGGAAGGCTGGGAGGAGGTTTGTGTTTGTGGGGAGCTGGCAAGGAGCCTGAAGTGGAATCTCAGCGTCAACCTTCAAAGGGAAGAGGCTGCTGGCTCAGTGTTGACAGTCCCAGCTCCCATCTGGGTGTTTAAAAAGGCAGGTTTCACCTCTCTTTGGTTAAAGGCAGCCTTGTTCTTCCATCTGGCGTGACGCTGGGGCGGCTGGTCATAGCAGCAGGGTGACTCAGCTCGCCCACACAGCAGCCGCCGCCGAACAGGTGAATTGATCATTGCTCAGAAAGACCTTGGACTTTGCCCTCTTTCCCTTTTCTCTCCCTGGAGCCACATTGCCTGAAGTGGCACTCCCGGGCACCCTGCCTGCCTGTCGCTGGTGCTCTGTGGGGCACTGCTGTGGTGGCATTAAGCAGCCTGATCAGCAGCTCGGTGGTCCCAGGGCCACCTGCCCCTGCCAGCCAAGGGTGAGCCCAGCAGTGCTGGCTCTGGCTGGGGCAGAGGGAACGCCGAGGGTGCAGCGCAGCCACAAAGCCGCCAGCTTTTTTCTTAATGATTTTTTATCTCTGGCAAGAGGAAGTTGTAAAGCGATTATGTTTTATTGAAACACGATGAGGAAGGACGTCCCAGCATATGGAACCGAGACAAGGCCAAAGCTCCTGCTTCCTGGCTGCCGAAAGAGCAATAAAACATAGAGACTAAGCCGGCAATTTGGCCCCTGCAATTATCACTGTTTCCCAAGGGAGACTTCTACCACGTGCCTCCATTTTTCTCTCCTCAGTCATGCTTTAGGAGAGACAGACTGACTAGGTGGCATCTACAGGAAGAATGAACATGAGATGGGTGGGTCAGTCCCACCTTGGTGATCACTGTGTGGGGTCACAGGGAGGGTGTTTCTATCAGAAGACAGCTGCCTACAGCTTGGCATTAATCAAAATAGAAAAATAATAAAATAAAATAAAATAAAATAAAATAAAATAAAATAAAATAAAATAAAATAAATAAAGCTTCTAATTGTGGCTCTGCTTTAGCTTTCAGACATCCATCCCACTCCAGCAGCTCCTCCCCTTGCCAACAACCACCCAGGACTTTATCCAGGAGGCGTTTCTGGCTGGTAAAATGTGTGGGGACGGCTTGGTTTGGCTTTGGAGGACTTTTTGGTTTGGGGTTTGCTTTTGTTTTTTGGGGTTTTTTTAAACCTGCTTGCTGCCCCTTTGATCTGCTGGCTCTGATACAAAAAAAAAGCTGATTACAGTTTGCCTGGAGGTGCCGGGGCAGGAGCTGAAAGCGCCGGGAGCGTGGCTGGGAGGCAGCTGGCCTTGATACACTCCTGCGAATCACCCCAGAGCCCTCATGAAGCCCTGCCAGCCCAGGGGGATGAGGGGGGGGGCCCTCCCCAAACCCTACTGCACATCATACCCAGGGATTGCCCCGTGTGCCACTGACATGCTCGAAGGGGGTCGGTCCCCCCTCTCCTACACCACCACCCCCTTTAATTAAACATTGAAATCATGTAATTGCCTCTTCATTAAAGCCAATTACAGCCGGGCTGACAAGGGAGGAGGCGGCACATTTTGCAACTCTCCTCGGAGATGAGAAAGCAGCACACCGCAATTACCGTGTCTGTTTGCTTTGCCTTCACCCAAGGTCTTCATCAGGGTTGGCTTTGAAATCGGACCCCGAGTGAAATGGCACTGGCAGGTTCTTCGCACCCAGCAAACCCCGCATACTGGTCAGGCTGGATGCTGAGAGAGGCTGCCCCACATTGCAGTGGGAAAGGGAGGCCAGGCTGCCTCCTCTTCCTCCTCTGTCTCCTCCTCCTCCTCCCCTGTACCCACAGATAAGGCCAATGTGAAAGAAGCATGCTCTGGGGAATTAGGGATGGAGAACAGGACTGGGGGGCAGCACTCCTCGTGCCAGGGACTTGCTGGGTTGGAGCTGGATGACTCCTGCAGCTCTGCCATTTGGTCTCCATCTCTCAGGGATGCTTCAAAGCCAGCAGCTGCTTTTCACCAGGGCCAGGAGCACCCATAAAGGCAGTTCCCACCCCTGCTTTTGGGAGCCATGCTGACCTCATGCTGTGAGGTGGGGGTGCATGTTCCGAGTGCTTCTCATTTGCTGCCCCTAGCCATACAAGCAACCAGTTCCCAGAGGGTTCAGTCCCAGATGAAACAGGCTATTTGCAGACTCTTTGGCCTCACTGGGGAAAAGGGTCTGAAACACCCAGCCCCCAGAAGGAACAGGATTGAAGCTGAAGGCGGCGGGAGGAAGGGTTCCATCCCTTCTTCTCCTTAGCCAGGAGATCCCAACATGAGCCAAGCCATCTCTGCGACTACAGGAGTTTCCACAGAAACTCTACCAAGACTGCAAGTGCAGAGCCAAGCACTTGTGGAATGCTGCAGTGCTCCTGCTCCAGATGTCGGCTCGGTGATTTACCCTCTTGCTGCTCGGCTTTGAAACGCCTGAGCAAGCAGCCCTTGCAAACACTTTATTGCACACACGCACTTGCCTACGTTTTGACCTGAACTGTGCTTATTAACTTCTCTCTTTTTTTTGGTATAATAACAGTCCAGTGTTCTTTGTAGGCAATCTGTCTTCAAAGATCTCCTTTTTGATCTTTTCATACGCTAAGCAACAATTCATCCTATATAAATCTCAGATTGAAAGTACATAATTTGTTTTTCCCTGCTTTTTTGAAGCGGTAAGAGATGAAACGGCTTAGGGGAATGTCAGCAGCAGTTATATCTTAATTGTTTTTTCTCTGCATCAAAACAGCTTGAACTATTCACTTGTGTGCAGGAGCTCTACGTGACCTTTACAGCAAGTGCTTTAACTCCCCTAAGAAGTTATATCCCATCACCAACTTCAGGAGTTTGCTTTGGTAGTAGTTCCAATACTAATTTTTCACCTAACCCTTCTTCTCTCATGCTGTTTCTGTTTAGGCAAATCAAAAAATGTGCCTTAAGTCAGGAGCATGAAAAGGAAGAAGGAAGACCAGGTAATTGGGTAAAATAAAAAACAATATAAAAAAAAGAAAAAGGAAAAAAAAAGGAAAGAAAAGAAACCAACCAAATCCCTCCTAAACATGACCTTAACACAGTTGTTCAAATAGACATTAATGCTAAACACCTAAGCAACTTCTTCCTTTATCCCTAGAAAGTGGATGAACATGGATTCAACAACCAGAATAAATCTGCAAAAAGATCAGTTTAACAGCTCACAAGGAATATTTGCACAGTGCGAATATTTGCATCAGTGATGGACCAATGGTCTTTCCAGCATCATCCTATGCGCTTTGGTTTTTGCCCTGAACATGGGCAAATTATTATTTTAATTATTTATTTTTTTTGTTCCACCCTTTGGGTCATGTTGAATAATGAGTAAATTTCTTTATCATTTCCCTTCCCTTCAGCCCTTTTTCTTAAGATGGAATGGATCTAGTATGGGTTATGTCTACCTTGCAAATGCTGTGGGCAAGCAGCAAGGCAAAGGTGAGTCAGTGAAAGGCCACAGTGTCACTCATGATGGTTCCTTTGGGAATGGAAAACTTGCTAGTAGGGATTTTTTTCAGTGCAGGACTGTTACCAAAAGCCTCATGTGAGCCAGGAGCCTGCGCGGAGCTGCGCTGGCAATTGGAGCACACGCTCGCTGGGTTGTAATAACCTGGTTTGGCATCCCCACAAGGTGTCCAAATTCCCACGGTAAAAACTGGAAGGTAAGGCGGCTTGTGCAAGAGGCGAGCATGCTGTGGGGTGGGTGGAGCATGTGTTTTTGCTTGTGTAATGGTGAGGTGAACCAGCAGAGAGGAAAGCCGGTCTAGAAACAAAAGCTGGCACTTGGCAAACAGTTCAGTCTTCATTCACATGATGCCTCGTTAACAACGCACAAGGTTGGATTTTTTTAAACCTTTTTTTCCTTTTTTTTTTTTTTTCTTGGATGCTTGTCAAACCAGAGTGACTTACAGCATTCATTGTTTGGGATTCACAGTCCTGGCCTGTGAGAGGCTGGTGGTATTTAGGACAGCAATGTGCGCATATGGAAAAAATAACTCTGCCTGCTATTAGTGTGATGACTGTAAACTGGGAAAGGGAGGATGAAGGTTCTTCCATGCACAGGTCACAGCTACCGCAGCAGAGCTGTTTGCACACTGACTGGAGTGAAAACCAGGCAACAAAGCTAAAAACTGCAAGGACTTCAGCTTCAGGGGGGGAGTCCTGAACAGATACAGTGACACAAAATCAATTCCTTGTGGATTTTATTTGGGAAATAATACGGTTATTTATCTCAGGGGATAAAGCAGCATGAATGCAGTGCTTTATTTTTCTTTTTAATACATCACCATTTGTCACAGACTCATAAAGTGGTTTGGGTTAGAAGGGGCCTTAAAGATCATCTAGTTCCACCTGCCCTGCCGTGGGCAGGGACACCTTCCACTGTACCAAGTTGCTCAGAGCCCCATCCAGCCTGGCCTTGAGCACTGCCAGGATGGGGTATCCACAACTTCTCTGGACAACCTGTTTCAGTGCCTCACCCACCCTCACAGCTGTCAATAATTTCTTCCTAATATCTAATCTAAATGTATGTTCTTTCACTTCAAAGCCATCCCCCCTTGTCCTGTCAATACTCTCTCTCAGTCTTTCTTGTAGGCCCCTTCAGGTACTGGAAGGCTGCAATTAGATCTCCCCAGAGTGTTCTCTTCTCCAAGCTGAACAATCCCAATCCTCTCAGCCTTTTCTCATAGGAGACATGCTCCATCCCTCTAATCCACTTGGTGGCACTCCTCTGGACTCTCTCCAACAGATCCATATCCCTCCTGTGCTGGGGACCCCAGAGCTGGATGCAGCACTCCAGGTGGGGGCTCACCAGAGTGGAGTAGAGGGGCAAGAGTGGAGTAGAGGACCATTTACAACAGGCTATCCAGCAAGACATGATTTGCTGAGTAAACTTCATGTTCTTCCAAAAGCCACATTGGTGGACATAAAATGCCATGGGACATATCATCATATATAGTGATGACAAAGCTTTGGGGCATGTAACACGTTACAGCAGCAGGAGAAGCAAGTCACCCACCTAACCACATAATCCACCACTTGTGCTTACAGGCTCAACTAGAAAGGATGCTTTCTGCCTTGAATTGTTTCCAAAAGGGCTCCAGCTAAAATGCTTCCGAAGAAGCTGCAAATTTCCAGTGCAAGTTTCTAAGGTTATGTGCTACCTCAGTGCCATGTCAGGCAGTCAAGGCACATCTCACATCCTAAACTCACCTCCTGAATCACCCAACTCACAAGGAGTGAGCGACTTCCTCATGCTGTAACTAGCTTGACCTCTTCTTACACATTCTTCTCCAGCATGGGCCTCCCCTGGACTGAGCTCTGCTGAGCTGGCTGCCTCGGTGAAACTTCATCTGCTTGAGGAACTGCTGTCAAGGCAGCATTTAACTGAGGATGAATTTATTACAAGTCTCCTTTATTTTAAAACAGGAAAAGCTTGTTTAATTGAGAGTGGAAGCACACAGAGACCATTTTAATTTTTCCAGCTACCACAAATCCTAATCAGATAGCAAACCCCAGATAATTGAACATACTGAAAGTGAACCAAAAGCTCTAAGTTATCCCAAAAACTAAACTACCCAGAAGGTACCCTAATGCTGTCCAAGACTCCTGAGAAACCAGAGACTTCCCAATTTTCGGTTGGAAGCAGAATATTTGCCATTCATTTGTGTATCAGGTAGAGCAGCAGGATAGTACCTCCAAGGCTTTATTCCTAGACAACCCAGGCAGTGAGGAGCTGTTAATGATGGCGCATCCTGAGTAGGCAACACACCAAATGAATTTCTCTTGGAGTGTTTCCAGCTGCTTCAATTTTCAGACCCAAAAACAGAGCTTCCCCCCACCCCCTTCAAATGAGAAGCCACCAACATGAAAGCTGCATCATGAGAGCATGTTCCCACAGACTAAACTTCAGGTTGTTTTATCAGGGTGCTGTAAAGACAATCAGGCATGGAAGCACTTAAGACTCGTTCTTTGGTATCACCTCACCATTTTTAAAACTTTCCACTAGTTTTGCACAGGGCCCCCATTTATTTGTCTCAAGGCCCAGTCTTCAAGAAACACCATTATTTTTTTTTTAAATTTATCTTTAAACAATCACTTTTGTTTTTTGCACATCCACAATCTCTGTACTTGGCACCCAGCCTGGACTTTTTTGGCCATGGCAACCAGCTCTTCAGTTCTCCATACTCTTCTGTTGGAGGAATGAGCTGTTCCACTACCACTTAGTTACCTTTCCTGTACGCAAAATGCTCATCTTTGCCATTATCAGTGAGATCTGCAATGGGAAGAGCACGGCTGGGTTTTGACAGGATCTGCTTTCTATGAGGCTGTCGACTGGCATTAACTCTGCTTGAATGAATCCCAGCTCAGCTTTCCCACCACTTTCCCTAGGATGAACATCTCGCTAGGCAGCTTCATTACCCACCCATCTCATTTGTGCTCCCTAGATGCTGGCACATTTGCTCTACATGTTCTGGAATTTCCCGTTTTCTCAAAATTAAAGTCAGCCTTTCAGCATTCATGCACATAAATTACTTCAGTGTGCTAATTCGCAGATGTTTATCTCCAGGTAGCAGCACTCCTCTTTAACCATGTAGTGGAAAGTACTTCTTTAGAACTGGGGAACTAGCATTCAGTTTCTTCCAATATAAAGAGGAACAAACCTGGTCAACTCTGATGTTCCTACCATCCCTGGCACTGCCCTGAGCCAGTCTGCACACAGGCAAGCTCCATTCCTTATTCCGTCAGACATGTCCCTACACTGTGCCTGCCACAGTGCACAGCAGTTGTAGCACTAGGCTACAAAACATACGTATTTCTTTAAAATAAAGCCCAGAACCTATCCCTATTCCTGCCTTCTTCCCTCATTCCTGGCCTAGCACTATGTCCCCTGACCAGCAGTGTTACACATTTTGTGACTGTGAGGTACTGATGGGGGAATATCTTAACACACCATAAACCAGTTTGTCCGCCAGCACCTCATCCAGTCTATGACCAAAGGGCACAGGTAATGTGGACTCTTATGACATTGCCTCCCTAAAAACCCCAAATCCTACAAAAGTTTGCAGACTGTTTACTTGCAAATTAAGCAAGTTTGTTCTGATTTACATCAAAGAACTCCATAATGCAATGTTTACAAGGGCTCCTGTTCTTTGGCTTTTGACAACAAAGGAGGATGTTAAGGCAGGAGTTGTACAGCCACAGAGCTGAGTGTGCCATGTTAAACACTTCACCATTCCCTACCAAAGTCAACGGGGTGTTCATCTAACTTAGGAAGCATCATGGACCAGACAGGCACCAACAATCATGTTTCACAACTTTAATAGAATATTCTATCTATTCTGTACAAACTGAAAACACTGTATTAAATTACAAATGTGTCAGGTAAGGCTGGAGCACTCTACATGCCTGGTCACAGTGTTGATACAGCTGCTATTCAACTGCTGCCAGAGGTTGGCAATGGATGCTGAAACTAGAAACGTGTACCTGAAGTGCCACACAACAACAAAAGGTAGCTTTGAAGACTTCAGAACTTTAAATAAAACAAATTGTGGAATGGAATAATTTCAGTGTTGCAAGTAAGACACCCAAACTTCAGATTTATTGAACTGATTCATTTTGATAAATTTTTGTGTTCATAGTGAAAGGTCCTTTCATGCTGGACACTAAGCAGTAAGACTACTGGAAATGTTCTGGTTCTTTGGCTGCAACCCACTTCCATCAACAGCAACAGTTTGGCCTTTGCATTTTGATCTTCATCCAGAAGAGTTGTCATTTTGATGCAAGTTTGTTTCTTCTGTCTAGACTACTACATTGAGACCAATTAGAATTATTTGTTTTACAAGTACCCATATTGTATGCAAAAGAGGAAGAAGATCTTTCAAGTATATTAAAAACTATTAAAAAGCACTAATTCTGTCAAAGTACTTACAAACATGAATAAATAAATAGTAAGATGAACAACTAAGTCTCAAATATGACACCCTCTTCAATGAAGTAAAATTACTTCAACTTGACTGGTTGTACTGAGATAATAAATATGACATTTAAAGCTGCTCAAGCACTAGTTCAATTTGTAGGTTGCGAGAAACATTAAAAAAGGGGGGAGGGAACTAGCAAAAAATTCATATTGCTCTATCTGTTTCAGCTACCATACATGTAATCCATTTACTTTAGCTTCTCAGCACATTGCTATTCCACAATTTTCAATGTTTAACAAGAAAATGGATAATCCTCACATGGTAGTCTGGACTATTCCCCTATGCATAGGGCAAAAGGCTCTAAAGGCCTATTGACATACTTAGCTACAGTGTACCAACGGCTGTAGAGTGTGCTTTATTTAAACCTCATATTTCCCAAATGCATTGAAGTTGCCACTGTACATATTAAGCAATAAAGTTAGTGAAAATCATGCATTTTAAAACAAATTAATTGTAAGCATTGTTAATAAGATTGTGCTGCAGCGATGGAATATCCTGAACTGCAGGCCAGGTATCCAACTATTTGTTACAAGTTGTTCAAATATCACTTCCAAGTGGTATTTCCTTATTACTGTTGTTTGCATTCAGCAGGTTGGCTGGAATCTTTCTGCATAACAAAAGAAAAAAAGAGAAAATAAACAGTTAAAAATCAAAATGGCATATAAGAACACACTTCAACAAATAAGAGGAATTGCCTATGCAGTATCCAATTAACTAGGTATCATTAGCATGTACAAAAATGCTACATGCAAACCCTGGCTAGATCATAAAGGTCCAAGAGCAGTCACCATATTTATTGGGTTTCCCCCTGCCCCCAGCTGCTTGGTCTAACTTCTAATCTACTTTTGTGTTCTTAACACCCCATCCTGTAGGCCAAAGTTCGAACAAACAAGAAAGCAAACCATGTTCTACTCCCCCCAACCAGAGGCTCTATTTGTAATTTTCAGTTCCCATGAAACAATTTTAACAGTACACTGCCACCTCCTCCAGCTCTGAGGAGGGAGGAAGGCAGGGAAAGTAGGCTGCTTATTCTGCAGCACGTTTGAGTTTTTCCTTAGGAGCCTTGCCCTTTCTGCTAAGGTGATAAAAATGTAATTAATGTGTTGATTTTTTGTAGGTTCTGCATCACCACCAGGTAACTATTCAACAATTTAACACTGGGCAAGAAGTCCATATGTTAATATGAATATGTAAAAGTAGAAACACCTTCATTAGGTAGTAAAACAACTTCCCCTTTGGCAAAAGGAAGTGTATTTGGGAATGAGAACAAGTACTCAAACAGCTAAGAACTTCAGGTTTACACTGCACTTCTTGCCTTTTCTGTTGTAAAACAGAATTCTTAGAAAGTAGGAGAATTTATTCAGTGAATTTTTGCTTTTCTTCTCCCCTTACCATTCTTAACATAGTTTATTATGAACAAATAGGAGTCACTGAATTTCAGTAAAGAAGAATACAGATATAAAACATGACTCCTTTAACGTCACTGACTGCAATGTAAAATGTAACTATCCTCAATAAGAGCTCTGTATGTTATAAAAGATGTAATTAGGCAAGAATTCATTATAAATCAAGTAACTAAGAGCTAAACTTAAGCATTTTGCCTGTAGTGAGGAAGAATAGATGCAAGTAATTTAAACTTCCTTATCATTAATTTTTGCCCTTGACAATCTGCAGTAAAATCCAGGTTATTTTTCTGTTCTTCACCTAACTTCTTTAGGGTTAGAGCTGTCAGTATCATTCCCACTGAAACTCTGGATTAGAACCAAATGCTGCCTCTTCTGCACAGATATGTCAGAGACCTTTCAGACTTCTTCCCCGTGATTTTCCTCACCCAGCACATCTGGCTAACTTCAGCTTTTTTCTCTCTCATCTGCCTGGGGTTCCAAATAACACTGATGTAAATTAACTTACACTGATCTGGGACTAAATACAGGAGGAGGGATATGTTTACAGGGAATACAAAATTAGTATTCCCGCTCTTAAAAAAAGAAAAATGTAACTGCCACTGGTAGTACATTGCATGCTATTCCTTTTTATTTAGAGGCAAGCAAAAAACCAGCGGCATTTTATCGCAAGTTTTCTAAGTTTGTTTTTCTTGCAACTGCTTTATATTTGAACATGGCCACAGAGCAGCACACAGCATCACTTTTTCTCTCCCTTGTGTTCTAGATAAGAGCCACAATAAAATAACAAATCCTATTTAAAATGTACTTTAAAGTCTTTCCATCTCCCTCCTTCCTTCCTATCCACCTGTTATATCAAGATACTTTGGTTGACCACTGCAACCATTTCAGTAAAATTTTAATGATCAACTAAAATCCTTGTTATATTTTTTAATAAATTTCACTATCTTAATTCAATTCTGTAAACACTTAAATAATACTTATTGAATATAATTCTTCATCCTGTAAAAATGGAGTCACAGAGGTCACAAAGTTCCTTCTTAAGGACCTTTCAGTGTTGATTACTGATCTCCAACAAAAAAAATAGTTTAAGGGGTTCCCAGATCTGAGTCAGTTGTTGGAGGATTTTGAAACAAATCCCGCTACTTTATCCTATTTTTAGCTTACAGTTGAGGAAATATCTATCTTGACTATATATACAAAATGTTTAGGCAGGCCATAAGTATTAAGACAGTAATCTCAGATTCAGATTGCAACATAACCAATTTTCTCTGACTTTCTTTAGCACAGCACTGAGCTCCACACTGCCTTCAGCTACCCAATCAGCCTCATGCAAAGCATCTCACAGCCTGATCAGGAGAGGACAACACCACAGATAAGATTAGAATTCCCTTCAAGTTACAGCTGCTCCATCGGGCACATGCATGTTCAACCCTGTCTCTGGCCTCTAATGGCTCCTGTAAAACCAGGCACCAGACCCCAAGCTGTGAGTGTGATGGAGATCCTACATTCACACTCCCTAAAGAAGGGGTGTAAAGCTTGAGCCTGCTCTTCCTGCAGCGCCAAGACTATTGGTGACATTTGATCAGTCAATCACTACCAATCAATTATTTGCCTTGGACAGACCTTGTGCCACTTATTGCCCCATTCTAGCAAGATTTCCATTCGTGCTGTATTTCCCTAAATTAACTTCCTAAGATATCTCAGAAAGGTGCTGAAGTGCATTGGCCAGGCAAATAAAGACCAGAGAGACTTTAACTGGCAAAGATAAGGAGGAATTGCATCTTATTTTGAAAAAAATTTAGCAGTAAACACCTGTATTGAAGCTCACAACCACTGCTACAGAGACAAGAATTCTTCTTGTTGTAAAGAGATTATCTATAGTAGCCATGAGAAAAGACTTGAGTTCATTTTGAAATATGTAAAAGTTTTTCATCTTTAAAAGTATTTTATAATATTTATTTATTCTGTAGAAGTAGTTTAAACTACTCTGGGTCTTTCTGATTCCAGTTTGAGATCAATGAGCTGAATAAGGTGAGACTCCCACATATTTTTTTCTCTTTTGCTAACAAAGATCAATACAAAGCTTTTTGTCACTGCTTCTAATTTATTGCATCACTTGCTCAGAATTAAAAATGTCACCTAACATTCTCAGGAACACAGAGTAAAATGGAGAAGAAAAGCAGGTCTGAGATAACACTGCTTTCATGACTTTCCTACACTAAGTCCGCCGCCTCTATTCAGTTAACTGGCATCTTAGAGGATGGGGCATAAGTTCAAAATATCCATGCCATTTATTTTAGCAATTTTATTTTTTCCAAACAGATTCTTTTTCACATGAAGTTACCAGTGAAGGAAACACTGAATTTCTGTTAGTCTTCAATGTTTAAACATAATAGGCAGGATACATTCTCGGGTGATTCAAAGACCAATCCAGCCTTTATCTCCTTACTTTTCCAATTCACTTTTTGGGAAGCTTCCCCTCTGCTAAAGCAGCCATGCAGGCACAGGCAGCTCATCAAGATCTCATCTGACTCCCAAACAAGTCTGCTGCCAACAGTGGGATCAACACAGGCAGGAGGCACTACAGCTGATGCCCATTCTCGCGAGAAGCTTAGAAAGCCTTTCAGTATTTCAAATGTCTTTAATGAAATAGCCCAGTTAGGGGTCCTACAGCTGAACCTTATGTCTCTTAATTTTCTATTCTATGTTACTGAATGAGAAATAACAAGGATATTGAACATATACATGGGTAGTAAACTCGGAGGTAATTAAGCAAGCAAGCAGTCTAAGTTGCCTCTTCCCACACCTGGTTCTGAAAATGAATTTGCTCCTAACAGGAGCAAATATCCTTCTGCCTCTATAACTTGGAAGACAAAGCACAACAAAGCACCTCAAAGCACCTCAAAGCACAGCAATCTTTCTCCAAAGCAGCTTTTTTGTTGTGATTCAAATCAGCACTCTGTATCACCCTGTCAGCTACTTCTCAATTCAAGCACAGCCTCAGTCATGTGGAATAAAGGCAGCTAAAGGAACAGAGCATGCAAGCACACAGAAAAATGTACTAGACAAAACCAAGCTACATTATCCAGTTTTGTAGCATCTTCTGAAGCTACTTCCAATCATCTGACTGCTCAGTCTTCCAAAGCCACAACTTATAAGTGCTTGGTGTAAGAGATAATGATCTCATGTAACTGAACAACAGAGATGAGTGACAGGAAGCAAGGAGGAAAAGTAAACACAGCAGAAAGTGCTGACATGTAGCAAATGTAGTATAACAATAAGGGAAGAGGTAATATGGAAATGACTCTAGAGGAGAAACTGGATTTGAAAGGCAAACAGACCAATTATTTTTTGTACATGAAAAAAAAAACTTCTAGGTACGGAAAAACGGGGGTGGAAACTGAAAGGCAAAGAGGGACAGAGAGAAACAGGACCAGAAAATAGGATGAACAGAAGAATGGAAAACAGGAATACAGTATGAGTGTTAAAAGACAAAAACCCCCAGAATTCAAAGTTGACTTCAAAAATTGGAGCCAGTGGCTAACAATTTTTAACTGTGGGGAGGGAAGAGAGCTGTGTAACAAACTGCAGCAAGACAGGCTTGGTGACAAATGGATGTTCTACTCCTGCAGGTAAACAACCAGTGAAGGTATACTGAGGTGAGGTGGCTGGTGTCTCAAAGAATATCCCATTGGAAAATCAACACCAAAAACCAACACAAAAGCACAGTTCAATTCTGAGTTTAACAAAGGCAGAGAAGGGCATTATCTATGCAGACGGAACGAGATGGAAAGGTCATAGCTTCTCCTAAATACGCAAAATAAGAGACACAAGCCTAAAATACAATGGGGGAAAAAGCATGAAGGCTGTTGCAGGCATTGTTCTCTACGAGGAATGGAATCAAAGGTGAAAGATGACAGTATGCAATAGAAGGAATTTTTTCTTTTAAACAAAGAGACAGATGAGCAGAAGAACAATACCTGTACAGAATCGTGAAAGATCAAGAAAAGGCTTCTAAGAGTGACTGACTGCCTTTGTCAGACAGCATAAATAAGATGTTGGAAAAGACATACTAAGTAAGTTAATGACTTACAAAAGCTTAAGAGCAGAGAAGATATTTAAGAAATAATTAGCAAGTACACTGGAAACAGCAGAGATGCAACATCAAACCAGAAACAAGGAAAAAATAATGTCTGACAAGTCTTAGTATCTTTCATCATGTGTATATGAAACACAGTTTCATACGTGTTTGGTATTGGTACGAAGTCAAGGCAGAAAGCAGAATCATTCAGAAAAATCTCAATTATACAATTTAAAGATAGTCATCTCTATACCCATTTCTTTCTAATTTTTACTAATAAAACCTAAACTCTGAAGTCACCATTCTCCCATTTCTTTTCCCCATAAAAGTAAAAAAATAAAAAAAACAAAACAGAAAACCCTAGAAAATAAACCACATTGCATGACTACAAATGGGACTCTTGGTAGTTAGGTATGAATGGAATTCCACCTTACCTAGAAATGTATGAATGATAAACAGACTTATATTACACCTAAATGGGAAAAAATTGAAAGGAACTGTCAGCATGGATGAAAAGTGAAATGTACAAAAATAATACAGGAGGCAACAACCATAACCTTCCAAGATAACCTAACCTTTTTTCCCTACAGAATACCAAATCCTTTGGAAGGATATTTGATACTTCACAAATATATACATTGACATAGAACATTGTTTCTCAGCTGTCCAACTTTTTTCCATTACACGTACACACTGCATCTTGATCCTACCAAGCAGTCAGAATACTTATTTCTGCCACTCTAATTCTGTTTGATTGATCTTTGCACAAGACAGACTTTCTTCAGTATACAGTATCTCTCATTAAAGGAAAACTACCTTGTTTCTTGATACAGTAACAAAAAGCATTTACTAGCGATACCACGATGTAGCTAAAACTACACCAGAAGAGTCACACCTTAAGCTGATACTTAGACTTTCATCCAAAGATCAAGCAGTTTTGCATACCTTTCACTTTTTCATCTGTCTTTATAAAAAATTAAAAGCTGATGTTTTAAGAACTAAATGAACCCAAGTCTGTCATCACTGTCCCAGCTTCACTAAATATAAGCATAAACTTCACCAGGACTGAAGGACTGAAAAAGACCTGTTATCAGAAGGAGCACTAACCCTCAAGGCTGAATTTTAAGCGAGGCATCGAAGTTTCAAATTCAAAGTTGAGGACAAACTTTTTTTGATTTCTAACCAAGTACAGACATGTGGAGTCTAACCTGCAGCCATCAGGACAACGATAAAGAACAACTCTAGGGAAAACAAAATAAACAAGCTAGTTGAGATTTGTCAGACTAATTCTAAGTTGAAGTCCAGCCAAAGAACATTTGAATATGATCTTTCTAAAGGAAAAATACATATCAGCATTACACAGAGATGCCACTAAGAAATAAAGGCACACATTTCAGAAAGTATCTTTTTCTTGGTGTAGGCTGGAAGACAAAACCTACATCTTCTCAACTGATGGAAAGATTAACTTTTAAGGGCAATTTAAGTGCTGAAGAAGATGAAAACACTGCAGTCAGAAGTTAGGGTGGGCTTTGGGTTTTTTAAATAATTTATGGATCTTTTCACAAACTATTACAACCTTAGTTACACTGTTCATGATTATAGTCTGTGTTATGGCTAAACATACAAAAATCCTTACCTTAGGATCACCCTCTGCATCTTCTTCCTCTTCTCCCTCTTCTTCCCCCTCCAACTCCTATGACAAAATAGAGATAAACTAACAGAAATTAAAACAGGTTAAAAGTGCAGCTTTTTGTAATGGACAAAAAGAAAAATAGCAAATTGTGTTATCTCTGCTTCCAGAGTGTTTCAGATGTCAGCACCTGGCTGATTTAAAAGAACTCACCATCTGCAAAAGCTTCAAAAGATGATTTAAAGGTTTCAACACAGCTTAAGACAGCCTTCCTATATAAACTGCTGCTGCAGTTGTCCAGCAATTTTTAACTTCTCCCTACTATATTATTTGGAATTTTAGTTCTATATATGTCTAATTTTGTTCTTTGTTTTGGTCGCCACCCAAATACTTTATTTATTTGGATTACTGTGGACAGGCTATGTATTCCTGTAGAGGATTTTGCAGTATTTTAGCATTCTGTTCTATACCCAACTACAGCCAAGTAATCTAGCATAGGAGACAAATTAAAAAGACACATACACTTCCATCAATACCCAGCTTAAAAAATGAAAGAAAATGTTTAGTTACTCAACAGTCTCAGCAAAGTGGAAAAAAGGCAGCACACTGAAGGCTGCCAGCTCCCATCAGACCACCAGCTTGGTAACTTCTGATATACTCTACTATGGTGAACTTGACAACAGTCAGGTATGCACCTTTGACAAATTAGCAAGAACACCACAGTAAAAGTGGTAAAACAAAATAAAGTAATACTTTCTAAAGGATATTAGTTCATTTAAGTGTGGTAACATTTAGTGGTTTTGTGCAAAGCCTTTCATAGTACATTTGTATTCATACAACAGTACTGCAAACAGAGCAGAGCTCCTGGTATACTAGAAATTCCAGCCTAAATTAGGCCTTTATCCTGAGCAGTTGCACATTTCCCCTTTTATAATTTACTTTTAGTAAAAACCAGTCTTCAAGCCTATGACAACTAAAAACTGACAGCTGAATTCCACTACCACCAAAGTAACATACTTAAAAATGAGACTGAAGATTCTTATCGTGCACCAATCAAGAAATAAAGAGCTTGTCTTTAATTTTTGACTTATGTCAGAAAGCAGCTTTCAAAATACTAGGAAAAAAATGGATAAATGTTCTTGCAGAAAGAACTTTGATGAAGAGGAAAAAACAGGCACAGATTTTTTTTTAAGTCACGAATGCTGAACTCTCTTGTAAAGAAGTATAATGCATAAAAGCATTTATTAACTAGTTTCTGCTTCAGAGAGAATTTTTCTGGTACTGGAACGCAGTTGCTAATCAGTTATCTATAAAAAATACAGTGTGCATCTCACCTCCTCTTCACCTTCTTCATCTTCTTCAAACTGAAAAACAAACCCAAGGTTTCATTAGGTCTGCTAATATTTGCATGAAAACATTTGCAGTAATAGGTGTAGCATATTCAAACTGAATATAACAGTAACTGAAACTAAGTCCCTTCCAGAAGCAAATTAACAACTTAGAGCAGGTTGAATGATTCTTTCCTATCCCCCTATAACACAAATATCTTCAGGTTTTTTGTTATTGTGTTATTTCTCTTGCAATTAACAATTCTTACCAGTCTAATCAGAAAAGGAGGAGAATGTTTCTCTCTACATGATGACTAATAAACAAAGTGCTAAGAGCATACATACATTATCATCATCCTCTATAGCTTCACCAGTGAAATACAGCACAGCACGAGGGACTATCCTTTCACGGAAGAAGTGTCCGATTTCAAAATCTGCTGCTAAAGTGTATTCTGAATCTTCATCCTGTAAGGCAAATCAGCTTGATTTTTTCTGCTACAAATGTGATGTGCTACACAGAGGCTGACGAAAATATTTTAGTTACAGGTTTAAAGGAAACATTACACTGTGATCATTAACCTTCAGGTCACATATACTTTCAGTATACTTTGCAACAATAAAATCTAAGGTTGAAGTTTAGATTTGCAGAATTGAGTTCTATTGTAAAAGTTTCCTACTTTCTACACTACTGTGTCAAAAGCAAAAAGAACATTAAAAATACACAGTACTTAATAAAAGAACCCTAATAGTCAATACAGCGTAACTTAGTAAAAAGGATGTGACAGAGAGCAATTGTGCCATTTGAGAAACAACTTACCAATGACTCTCCATCACCAGAAACTGCAAAAAGAAAAGACACCAAATTTAAGAAAAGCTTATATAGTCTAGCCCACTTCAATATTCAAGATGAGAAAACACAGTATAAAGACCTTCTCATAGCAGAAAACACTGGGGCTGTAAAGGCTTCAGCAGGTAGCTATTAAACCTTTAATGACAATTCAGATTCATATTAAGTTAAACCTACAGATACCATACTTGTAAGAATTTTATGTGCTGTAATAAGAGCATCAAAGCTGCCCTTTGGATGTCAAAGATTTTTGCACAGGAAATACTCTTTCTACAAAGATGGATTCAAAAGGCACGCAGACCGCATTTCTTCTTTCAAAGATCAACACATTTTGTTATTGTATTAATGCTGTAATTACACTACATTTCAGTAAAGCACTACTATGTTCCCACACACAGAAGGTACCAAGTACATGAACTTTGTCTGCCATGCATTTGCAAAGCATTGTTGAGAAGAGGTCTGGTACTGTAACCAGTAGGGAGTATGACATACCAGAGTAGGTCCTTTAAAGTATATAAAACCCCAGTATAACCACAATATGATTCAAACAAATCTCCATCCAATTCTGAAAGCAGCAAAAAATTAATTTAAAGGGTATTTCTGCACCAAACAACAGCCCATTCTGGCAATACGTATCAGTTGTTTCTTATCTCCATGTACATGGGGATTTGCAGTGGTAATTAGAAGGGACAGGTAGTTCATAATAGCCCACAACAGAATCAAGAACCAGTGTCCATTTTGTTCAGTACATCTCTGGAATCATAGAATGGCTTGGGTTGGACAGGGCCTTAAAGATCATTTAGTTCCAACCTCTGGTCATGGGCAGGGACACCTTTCACTAGACCAGGTTGCTCAGAGCCCAGTCCAGCCTGGCCTTGAACACTTCCAGGGATGGGGCAACCACAGCTCCTCTGGGCAATCTGTGCCAGTGCCTCACCACTCTCACAGTCGTCAAGAATTTCTTTCTAAAATCTAATCTAAACCTGCCCTCTTTCAGCCTAAAGCCATTCCTCCTTGTCCGGTCACTACACGACCTTGTAAAAAGTCCCTTACCACTCTTTCCTGTAGGACCACTTTAGTCCACAAAGTAAACTACTTTCTACATCCATGTTTGCAAAGGAGTACAATGGAAGACATAACCAAGGGGAAAAAATGTTTTGGAATCCATCTAAATTGTTTTAAATATTTGAGTACACATCTAACATTAGGCAACTAAGAAAATTACCAAGTTGTGTATGGAGCATTAGGGATCACTAATTAATCACAGACGAAACTACAGGAAGTTCTACCACTTAAGACAAAGGTTTAAATGAAACCAGTATGTTGTAACTTGACCAACAATGGAAGAGATTCTTTTGCATGTCAGAAACCTCAAACTGATGTATGGAGCCATCCTGTGGTAAAACATGTCAACTTCTTTAGAAGATTCTACATAAGACTTTTTCCATACTAAGAATCCTGCTTACAATGCACACCTACTGGCCAAATTCTACAGAATAACATCAGAACAAAATGATCTGTTTGGATGGGTGACAGTTTAAAAGCTTCCTCTATCAAGAAGACAGCATACAATGCAGCAGCATAAACAGTTTGAAGGTTTAAGCTGCATAAATACAAATGCATATAAATAAAACAACACATTTTAAAAATCCTCAATTTTAATTTCCAAGCTTACCCTTTATAGGACTGAAGAAATTAAAAAAAGAATCATTAGGTACTTGTTTAGTAATTGTCCGAACTGTGCCTCGGCCCTTGTGTTTCTGTTTTTTCTTGATTGTTTTAACTGTAACATTTTTTCCTTTCTTCCAGTCAATAGTACACCTAGAGAGAACATGTGGAAAACAGCACTTTAACAAAAACATCACTGAAAATAAGGAAACGAGCATCAGAGCAGCAACATCAAGGCAAAGATGACTTATCATTCTCTAGATAAAGCTAGTTTTACACACTGACAACTGAATCTGCTTGACAAGATGTGAAGCGGATGCATCATAGTGGTAGAAACCACGCATATGTTGGACAGATGAAATATTTCCCTAAATGAAAATGCTACACAAGTTTGCCTTCACAGAGTAATCACTGCGCCCACCCCACCTGTACTTTAATACCCCTTTGACCAAACCACTGGAGTTCTGTAACCAAGAACAAGACAGAGTTATTGAGAAAAATAAAATCTCAGTCAGACCAGTAGGAAACAATACGTTATATCCTCTCACTACAGGTCAGGGCAATGTCCAGTACCCTAAAAATAAATGCATGAAGAATGGGTCAAGGAAAGGGATGTTTTAGCTCTCCAAAGAGCAGTGCTCAGACTGACTTGACAGGCAAGTACAGCAAGCTGGAAAGAGCTAACTTCTCTGTTCTGTTACTTTACAAACTGACACTATCTCAATTAAAACTCTCTCTCTCCATCCACCTATAGTTTTATCCAAAACTGCACATGGCAAAGAACAAGGGACAAACACATCTAATTCTCCTGTAATGGAAGTAATGATGTCACAGTAATCCTCAAGTGCCTCAAAATACATTGTCCTCTAGATAAATGGTCAAAGTCAACATTTTTATACTTAACCTGTATAACAAGTCACAGACACATTTTCCTGCTCTACTTGTACCAGATCTAACACCTTCATCAGGAAACATCAACTGAAATCAAAGTTTTGACATATCAGCAATTTAGGAAAGCATTCTTCTCTAAGACTTAAACAGAAAACATTTTTTGCAATTAACTAGTTTTCTTCAAAATGGATTAGTCTGTAACTTAGGCATAACCTTCACTAAACATGCCAGTAGATGTTTTGCTTCGCTTCAGGTGAATGCTCAATTCAGAAGCCAACATGTAGCACTAAACGTCAAAAGGTTCTGAGGTTGTCAGGACACCTTCAAAAAAACAAGCATTTAGCATTTCTTAAGTGTTAGTTAAAAAACAAACAAACAAAAAAAACGCCAAACAAAAAATAAGCCACTAAAACACATCCCTGAAAGAGCAAAAAAACAAAACTAAAACCCAAAAAACCACCAACAGAAAAAACACCAAAAAAGATAAGAAAAATAAGGTACAAAAAGCATTTTTCATTTGTGTCAGCTCTGCTCTGGTGTCGCACTGGAATTCAGCTATAGAGCAGAGATCACTGATGGGAAGAGAAACTGTAAGGTTAGATGGAATCATCTTTTACCCCCAAAAAACTCTAATGTGGTGTCCAACTCAAGAGATTTCCAGAACAGACATAAGAATTCACCATTCCACAACTGGTTGCTGAACACATTTTGCAAAAAAATAAAATAAAAAATTGCCCATTAGCCACAACTGCCAGAACCAAACTATGTTGTCAGTACACTCCAGCCTCAAAACAGGCTGAAAAAACCAATGATACATATGACCATTTCCTGCTTCATCATAATACACCAATTCCTGCTGGAATAAAAACTCCTGAGGAGATGACAAGAATCCAAGAGAGTCTAAGGCTACTGATCAGACTAAGGAGGGGAGGTGATCTGTGAAATGTAATGACGACAATTTGTTTATCTAGTTATCTGGAAATAAAAGGTTTATTACCTCAATTAGTGAACTGCGACAGTTGAAAGGCATACAATTTAAAAGACACTATGTTAAAACATATCTACATCGAGGCATGCTGACACTATCATCATCATCCCTACAAACATTCCCAGTTTTTAAGTCAGTAACAATCTTATCCTCATTAATCATTAACACAGTAAGCAAAAAAATATGCACTATTACTTCAGAAACTTTTTTTAATTTTAGTTTTTCTTACCCCTCACAATCAACTATTTCAGGTCCTTCAAATGAAAAGGGGTCTGTCTTGTCTGGCTCCGACTTCATCTTGTATGTTTTTGTCAGGACTGAATTAGAAAAGTAGTCATTGGGCCCAAAGTGGAACTCTAATGAGAAAGACTGGAAGAAATTTACATTGTAATTTTATGCTGCCTCTAATTTTTAATTACTGAAATAGCACATCAGCATAATAATCATTAATCAAACTCTGAACACAGGAAAAAATGAGAATTTGATGGCAATCATACCTTTCAAACTACAGCAGAAGCAGGAAATTTAAGAATGTCATCCAATTCTGAATGTGCAAGAAGCCAGAACAACCATGGCTAACATTCAAATTCTAATCAAGTAATTACAATGTTTCATTCACCTTTACATATAGAACTTCCATCTTAAAAGCAACCTTAGAAATATGTATTTTGGGAAAAGTCTTGGTTTCATTTTCTATGGAAGCCTCTCATCATCCTTGCACTAGGGACGATGTCACTCTGAAGTCATTCTGTCATCAGAATAGCACCATGTGGTTCTATTACCCTTCCAACTCTAATTAATGCAATGAGTTAAGAGACTGAAACAAACTTTATTTCTGATTAGAACAAAATTCAGATTGCTGGAGTTTATTTAAACAGTACACTCTACCAGGAACCAGAGGGGTTTTTTCCATTTGATAGTAGAAAATCCTGCAAAAGAACAGATTCAAACTGAATCCTACAATTATACAATGTCTAAACAGGGTACAGCCTGAAAGAGGTGTAATTGTCACAAACACTAGCCTTGAATATACTTTCCCAGGTACTCTTCAGGGTTGGGCCAGAAAATGGACTCTTGTCACCAAGTCTGCCTTGCCATACTCTTTTTCAAGGCCATTCATGTACAGACAGGATAAATAACTGGTGTCAACAGCCTGTCCATCAAAGATATTAATCCCTCACTCATCTCCCAAAGGTCCCTTAATCTTTTTAAGACCCCATGAATCACCTCACATGATTGAAATATGCATAGACAGTAGTCAAGGAGTGATGGAGACTACAACAGCAGCCTTCCCCAACTCCTATGCTCACTGCTTAAGGAAAGAAAGCCAATGGCACCCAGTAGTACACTGGAATATTTGTGTTGGTTTCATATTGCCTATTGTAGCTTTACTTCCATTTTAAAGGAATTCAAGACAGCTGTAGGGTTTGGAGGCTTGTCTTCAGCTAAGGGTAATCTCTCTCTGGCAAACATGCCCAGGGGACGAGTTACAAACTTAGCTTAAACACTACCATTGACGAACATTCATACCCAAATAATCCCATAAACCATCACTGGGGCTATAAATAGGCAACCAGTGGCACTACTTAGCACAAAGGATCCCTAGGGCTAGCAAGACAACAATATCTGCAGAGGCTGCATTTCAGTATACCTGCTAATTAGGAGACAAGTTTCAAGTTTCACATACTATTTAAAGTATTGTAACAACCTTCCCAGTAGTCTTTATTTGGAGATCTTTGTTTTTTTTTATTTGCTATGTTATCATAAATTAAAAAAAAAAATAAAATTATACTCAGATGCATCATCCAGTTCTGAATACACTAGCTAAGGATCCTGATATTCAAATAAATATATAAATAGAAGTTATAAAATACATGTAAGTTTATTTACACAATTATAAATAAGTAAAAGCAAGTAGTAAGGGAATCGCTTATGCTTCATGTTTCTATGTACAGGCTATAACAAACAGAACTTGGAAGCACTTAAACTGTAGTCAGGTAAATCCACTTTTGGAGTGCTGTAACTACAGTTAATCACTTTGGGTCAACACTAACTCAGAAAATTCCTAATTATCATGTATTTCTTTTAACAGCAAAGCCTAATCCCCAGGAGAATTAGTATATTTATTACACACTGATTATGTGACATTTTTACAGCACAAAGCAGCCAGTGCTGCACCGATTTTCAACAGCGAGACAGTTTCAGACAAGAGTCACACACAACTGGAGAACAGGCTTCACTCAAGCAGTTAGGAATGCATCCTTTGTGTCCAAAAACAGAAGGGAAATGGAATGTGTCAGCCTTCCATTATTGGATTTAATGTAGCACTGGAATGGAACCTATTTACAGGAACGTGCTGTCAAAAGGTTACGAACAGTGCAAGACAAGATACAGCCATTGATGTTTTAAAAGCAATTCCTCAACTCGAGGTACCGTAAAACAAAGTCAAATGAGAACACAAAAATGATCTAGGTAAAAACAACTATTAACAAATCACCCAAATGCCACCAAATAGACATGCTTCAAGATAAAAATGGCCAACTTAGAATACCCTACCTTATGCTTAGACAATTAATTTTCTTCATAAAACTTGTAACCTCTCCTTAAGCCCTATCTATATTTCAAAACTTAATTCTCAGTACTTCTCTGCCTGTACTACTTTCTTGCCTATTAGCAGCTCAAGTGTTTAAGGACTTAAAAAAATCCAAACAAACTTTGCTTCACCTGATATTAACCTTTAATAGCTATTCTGAGGAAGTCCTTCCATCTTTTTATGTGAATCTTCAATTAAGCTTTTCTTGCACTTATTTTTGAAATTGTCAAGACTATAAATCCACAAGACAAAACAAAACATAAAATATAAGAAAAGTAGGACCCAGAATTTTTCCCACAATTCATTTTCAAACCAAAAGCAGACATATAACTTTATGACTTAGAGCGGCTATATCAGAATTTGAGAGAGAAAATGAAAGCAAAAACTAGATAAAATTGAGCCAGAATTTTAGGCTAGAAATTACAATACAGTCAGAGTTGTCCAGCTTAAGAATAAAAGAGCAAAGGCTCAGGAAAGCTGCAGGTAAATCTTTAAAAGGCAAAGCACAAAAATGTCAGCTTAAAAGAAACCTCACACACACACACTACAGTCAAAGACTTGAATGAAAATTTTGAAATGCTGTTCACTTCACTAGTACAATCTTCATGAGAAACGAGCAGCGAAAACTCACCATAGGCTGTCCGGGTTCAGAAAACTTAACTTTAATATCCTGCAGATGTTTCAAGATAGGTTCATCATATTCCTAAGCAGAAAAAAAATAAAACCCTATTCAGCAGGCAATGTTTGGAAGAACCTCCTGATCTTAAGAAAGAACCAAACCTTGTAATTATTCACCAATTTCAGCTAAAGAAAAGATCTGGATCCGAATTTCTTAACCATAGCTGCAAATATTGTGTCAAATTCTCAATCTTTAGGCCTCGCCTTCAGCAAAAAAGGTGCCACGATGCCAGGCTTTGGGAGTCCTACTGAAAATACAGTAACTTCATTCAGGGTATTTATTGCCAGTGAGATTCACAGAAAGACATGCCCTAAGAGGATTAAAAGCAATTAATGTAACTGTGGACAAAACTACATAAGTTTTTTAATAGGAATTCAACTAATCCATGGGTATTCTTATAATATCCTTGCAAAAATAATCCTTTATGGGCTAAGTTAACAATGCTTGTCCACCATTAGCCTTTCAAGCATCTTCAGGGATTCTAAAGGCTCAAAGATCTGTTGTCTCACACACATTCCACAGGGATTGACTATTAATGGGAAAAAGTAGCAATTCATTTAACACAACACAAGTTACTCATTTTAGAGGAGAAACTTACTTGTACTAATTCACTTAGCATATCTACATTTCTAAAGATAGTGAACCAGAAGTCTGGAATTCCTTTGATATTTGTCTCTTCTGCTTTTTCTTCTATTACCATTGCATTTTTCATGTCTCCCTGGGAAACAAATACAGAAACATTTGAGAAATGAAATTGTGACTTCTTAGTATATTTAATAAACAGAAGTAGACATACAAAACAATTGCCATCTCTGAAACTGTGTTTAAAGAACATTTGAAATGTACATTTTTTTTCCTCCATCAATGAAGAGATACAAGTTTTACTTACACAACAAAACACATAAACATTTAATTCAGATTTATTTTCAACTCATTTGGAATTCTTCTACATGAAGACTAAATAGACCAAGTGACAGTTTCACTGACTAGACAAACAGAAATAATTAAAACACATTTTTGTCTTTCTACAAACAGATAAAAATGTAAATACATTTCTGGTTTTCTGTTAATGTAATTTCTGAAGCTCTGTGGGCCATTTACAGTGTTTCATCTATAAAATTAAAATTTAACTTTGCCCTCTGAAATACTGTTTTAGCTTCCTAATTTTTGCAGAATACTTGGTAAAGTTGCTTTTCATAGTTATTTTTCATTGTTATGCCATCTCAAATTATTATTTTGTGATACAGGAGCCCCTACACATGACTAAGACATTTCTTCACCCCAAAAAAATCCAGGAAATGCGCAGTGTGAATTAGTTCTGTTGCACCTTTCCTTTTACACCACTAGATAGCAGCAGATATAAAAGATCTCGACAGCAGCTGCCTGGGTTAGGACTAGTTAAGAATATAAAGCTACAGTTTAATTCCCATCTAGACATACTTCTGATCTTATAATTGTGAGGAATATGGCCTGTCAGTGCTGTATTTACACAAAGCCTAACACATTTTTTGCTTATGCACCTGGAGTACTGTGTGTGTCATGCTAAATCTCTGGAGATCAGTACTAACGAAGAACAATTCGCTTTGTACACAGAACAGTACCCAAAGAAAACTGAATAAAATCAGGCCAAGGAAAAAACGCAAAGAAAACCTGACAGAATGGCAAACACAGCTTTCTAAGTAGGTCACTTCTCTGAGAAAAAGCCAACCATAAGCATGCACCTCCAAAAACGATGACAGGAAAGTAACACGCAGCCTATAGTATCCTTCCTAAATCTAGATGCCTCTTTGAGTAGGAGCAAAGTAGGAAACCACTAG
Organism: Campylorhamphus procurvoides; assembly: GCA_013396655.1. Taxonomy (NCBI): domain Eukaryota; kingdom Metazoa; phylum Chordata; class Aves; order Passeriformes; family Dendrocolaptidae; genus Campylorhamphus; species Campylorhamphus procurvoides. Next base: position 8,339 of record WBMV01005603.1, on the reverse strand, counting down.
CCAGCACACATTTTATTAGGTCCAATTCCATTTCATGACTCTGTGATATGTCTAATCTGTATTTATGAATATTAAAGCTATTTATGTCCCCCAAAATAATGGGGACAGGCAGACAAACAACCAGCCTTCTATTATCTTGGGGTATCATGTAGCACTGGAATGGAACCCATTACCAGGAAGATGCTGTTAACAGGTTACGAACAGTGCCAACAAAGGCAACTTTTCAATTCACTCACGTTACAAATCTGAAAAAAGGTTAAACTAATAGTTTAGAAGTTTTCACTGGACAGAACGGTGTACTCATCACAAGAGTCTCTCAACGGAAGGAACAAAAACCAACTCCAACGATCCAGTACATTGGCAGTTCATCACTTAGCTTGTACTCACAGCCAGTTTTTCTTCTTCCTCATTTTCACTGTGCCATTCTGACTCTGCATCTGTGGGTTCAGCTTCTCCATTAATAAACTCTCTTCTCTGTGTTAGAAAAATCAAGAATGTAATTGAAGATGTAAAAATACATATATGCAACCAGAACTGACTGGAACAAGAAAATAAAAGTTATATACATAGTTTTCTCACCTTATCAAAAAGGGGTTGATAGAGTGCTGCATATTTTCTCTCTAAATCATGTACTTCTTCATAGAATTTAGCTTCTATATGGGCACATTTCACCTGGAGCTTTTTCAAGGCATCAATTCTTCTTATCACTGCTTTTGGAAAACTAAAACCCAAACAATTAAGGCTAACAGTTAGTTGCCTCAGCATTATTTAATGTATCACTGCGAAATAGGCTGGTTATAACTAAGTGCAATTTTAAAATAAAAGGCTCGTGTCAAATATACATGTTTCTGCAAAACCTATTTCAGAAAGTTGAAAGAATCCTCTCCTACCCAAGTTGTTCTCAAAGGTGTTATCTTCTGTCCCCTGGGGCCACCACCCTCCCTGTGTAGTTCAGAGATCTTAGTTAAGAAATTAATACCTTAGTTTACACCTAAACTTTGAGACTAGATTTGTGTTCATTCCATCTATGAAAAGTAAGAACTGTGCATTCTACAGGGGAAAGTTTAGATTCACAAGTCATACTCAGAATGCACATATCGCCCATCCGCACTTTAAGTTATTAAACATTTAGACACAGTCATGTGGAAAGAACTCTTTATAGAATTTGCATATTTTTTAAAAGAGAATTCTACAACCAGCTATTCTCAGACAAGAAATAAAGGCATAAATATTTACTAGAGGTAATAGTTAAACTGACTTTACAGTTAACATAAAACCAAGCTTCAAACTAGGGATTTACAGGTCCCGAACTTTCCATTACATCCCAGACAGCAATCTTACAAAAATTGTCAGTCAGTGTAGCACATGCCCTGCCAGATTAAGGGTCACAGAAGGAAACAAAGGAGGGGAGGGGAGTTATTTCTATCCAAAACAATAATAGCCAAGGAAAATACTGAACCTGACAAAACTTTGTCAGCAATTTTATTTAAGCAAACAGAAACCTGACTCTTCCTTCCACCAGAAATAGGCCATTATGAATCATGGTTTAAGTCAACCATTTTTCTTAGTGAATCATTTGTACTAATTTCCTACCTTAGTTATTCAGTAATAACATTCTATTATGCTTTCAGCCTTTCAAAAACCTTATTACACTCCGTACTTACGTTTCAATGTAACTTGAAGGAGTAACTGCTGTGTTGTCAAGACGTTCCTGTAGAGCTGCCAGGACCTGTGGATTTTGCATCACTTGGTCTGCTAGTTTTTCTAGGAAGAAAGAAAACCACTTTTAAATAAATGTGCATGTATTTATAGTGCTTTTGTCATACTGTATCTTACAGCAGTCACAGTAAAAACACTCTGTGTTTTCAGATCTCAGATAACAAGATGAGTTAACTAATAAAAAGATTACCTCAGGACCAGATTTCAGAAATATAAATATCTCGAATAATGATGAGAAAATGCACCTTTCTCTTTGCAAATCTATTAGTTGCTTTTACAAGTAGCACACTGACAACACAAGCAAATTTCCTAGTTTCTCTTTATGTAAGAAAGTTCAAAACAGGAGTTCCTCTATCCTCCCTCTGTATCAGCTGTATCTTATAAGTCACATATCAATCTGCAAGAGGAGAACCACTGAATTATACTTCCAAGACATTTGGTTTTCAGTTAGTCTGACTCCTGAAAACAACCTGTTAACTATTTTGTGTACTGTGCAATAAAGATGCATAGCACTATGACCTTGACAACTGCTAGTTTTTTTACATCAAGATAATTTTAAAACCTGTAAGACTCTTTTTACAGGAGATCAGATCTAAAATGCTTCTGGTTAAGAGTTAAAAATCCTTACTAATAACCATGCAGGCTGTCATGGTGGGAAGACATTTGCTTTTCACACAATTCCATTCTTTCTCACTGCTTTTATCCCCAGACATAAAAAAACCCAATAAATTGCATAGCACACACTAACACTATGAAGCTTTCATATGGTTTGTGTGTTGTTTTTCTTGTTTATTTGGGTTTTTCTTCTTTTTTCTCAATCCACCTTGACTGTAAGAATTATTCAATGATGTCTCTACCAGATCACATGATTTCCAATTGCCAGTCACAAAGGCTTCCTAAAGAACATTCAGTGACCACTTACGTGAAATGTGTTTCACTGTAATTTAAATATTTGAATATTCAAAGTAATAGTAAAACTGTAGCTTTTTCAAACACAGACGTATGAATTTGATCAGCAGTTATCTGATCAAACATTCCAAACAGAGAACAAAAACTTCCAAGAGGACATATTATGAAGATGCATTTTCCAACAAACAAGGCAGTAAAGAACTAGCATACCTACTGCTCATTTTAATAATTATGCTGACAAAGATTACATGTTGTTACAAGATAGTCTACACAGGCCTTATTGAAAGTGTCTAGTGGGTTACTTCATGCAATATTAAAGCCTACTCCTAGACACAACATGTACAAAAACACTTGCACTGCTACAAAAATACAGCCTTTATTCTGCTTTTGGCTGCAATGAACATGGAAAATGCCAGAAAGTGAACAGTTAGCCTAGAAACCATTGCTTTGTGAACATATCTGTAGTTTTGACTGTAAAGGTTTTGGAACTGTAGACAAAGAAGCTTCAATGCACAAGGCAGTAGGCTTATTCCACTTCTGTATTGTTATCTACTGCTATGTATTTCTTACCTTTCTTGTTGCTTGCATTTTTAGCAGCCTCCAGAGAATCTGAAGCAGTATCTTCTGTTTTACTAGAAGAATTCAAAATGTAACATATTACAAAAAGGCATCACAGTACAAAAGTGTTAATATTTAAGAACAGGTTATTCTGAATTTTCATTTTGCTACAGGACATGTCTTATAAACAAGTGTACCAATAAAAGACACATATTTATGTATTTAAGCTTGTGAAAACATAAAGGTTTGAATATGAAACTACATCTCCTAAGAAGCACGGGATGCAAAGGCAACGCAAGGTAAGGCAAAACCAGAAACAACAAAGCAACCTAAAACACCCCACAACAGCCCCAAATCAAAAACCTTTGACAGATAAGTTATTCTCATTGAGTGGCTGGCCATTAATTTCTACTGGGTCACTCTGCACAGGAAAATATTATTACTCACAAAAGAGAATACAAGACACTTTTAGTCTAAGTAATCAAGAAAAGCATGAGAAAGGATACAGGTAAGAAAGGAAGATAAACAAGAGATAAAAGCTCTGTTTCAAACTTCTACAACAAGCTGCTTTGATTTATAATAGAAATGTTCACTTCTACTCTCAAAGAGATGTCCCTGTCCTCCCCACCTCCCTGCTCCAATGTCTTCCATCACACATTCTGTGCTGGAAGAACAAGGGGGTCCAGCACAAGTCAACAGCCAGCAAGCACTCCCTGTGCTCCCTGCCAATTTATAGATCACAAAATAGACTGGAGATTGCTGAAATTAACCCTAACTCAGACAGAAAATGAGAAGAGATCATATATGCCAACGGGTATTATTAGTTACTGGACAGACCAGCTTATCCAGCTTACTCTGGTGCACTGCAAGCCTCAAAAAGACCAGCAGCACATATGGATTTGCAGCCATTCCACAATACTTATTTCTTAAAAAAGTACTATATAAACTAGAAAATAAATTGTGCCTTTTGCATGCTTAAATGACACAGATCAGAGAAACACTGAGGATCAGTGTTCCCTTCTGTTCTTCAAAGCATTTAAATACGAACACTGAAAACTAAATCATAACAACAAACGTTAATCCAAGGGAAGAGTGATGCCGTATCCAATATGTTACAATCTCAGCTTCTCCTGTATCAAATGAACACTTTGTCCTTGCTGTAAGTAAAGAGTCTAGTTAGAGAAAATATTAATGCTTTATTCTTAACCAAGTTTGGTAATCCACTCTTCATAGGTTTAAAAAAACAAAACCAGCAATCTTGCAGAAGAGCAAATATTGTGTTGGCTCTAACTACACCTTGATTTAATATCAAGAAAACAGCCCAACATACCTGTTATCTGCCATCTGTGTGACTGTATCCACCTGCAAGATGAAAAACAGCGTTTAAAAATACTTTAACAGCAATTTGTTTACCTCAGCAGAAGAGGTCATTGTTTAGAACATCAATACAAATAACAGCTGCTGGTTTTGCTACGAAATTCACCATGGATAATTCCTTACAGTAAACAGCTACCACAGTATCTAATGCAAACTGGAACTTGCTCTGTTTTTAAACAGTCTGTTAGGTGGTTTAAACCTCCTAAAACTCATTTTTTCTCTCAAATACTCCAGATACTATTACATTTCTACCCAATGATGTGTCTCCTGTCTGAAAACAAGTGCCACAGTTTCCTAGATTAGCTCTGCATTCTATCAAACAAAAATAAGCCAAAGAGGAAGAAAAATATATTATTTTTTAATTCCTTGACAGTATCATAGTAAATAATGAATTTTTAATCTCTGCCTATACTATATTAGCATACTTGAGCTGAAAACAATGAAAGTTCAAATGAATTAATTACAAAAACTTCCAAATGACTTTTTTCCTTTATCACCCAGGCAGAAAAATGTTTCACTTGCTTGGCTATTTTTGTGAATAGCTGCTTCTGCTGCTCTGCAGTGAGCCTAAAACTGCTACTAAATAGAGAAGAAAAACACTGAAGGGAAATTCTTTACCAAGAGAAGGGGTTTTGACAGCAGCTACAGGGGTACAAAGACTTGTCTTGAATTTTTTTTATCAGGAGGGAGAAAACAAAGAGGAAAGACAGGTTGAAATCTTGGTATTCGCAATGACTGGAACCAAGTTTAGCACAGCTACTCCAGCCCCCAATATCTAAATTAGCTCTCCTGACAAACGAGAGAGAGACAGATTGTCTAACTTATTTTGCTGTTCTTTCTTTACTGGGGTGAAATATCCAAGCCTGTACATCTTTTTAGCAATAGAGATCGTTCGGTTTTTTTTTTACCCCCATTCTAAACAGCTGATCCCAAATTCAAGCAATCACTACCTACCATACAGAAGTGTAGGTGATATTTTCCACTACCAAGCTTTCAAGAAAGCAGATGCTATTCTGCAAGTCAAATTCAGAACTAAAAGGAGCTTCAATCACTCATGAAAGTTGACAGGCCTTATTTCTTAGATGCTATAAAGGCCATGCAGGCTGATCTTAGGCCCAGCTTCCCAACCAGAGCTACCAAAGAACCACCTAAGTGCTAATGCCAACTTGAGCGGCAGCCCAGAGATTGCATGCATTCTCCCATCTGGAAAATGCTGAATCCTGCTCTAAGCTGGAAAAGCAACGTTAAACAGTTGAAAAGCTTTGTTCACTTACAAAAGTACTAAGAACGTACCTCAGATTATTCCACAGCAAGTTGTTTAACATCTACCAAATAAGCTTATGAACCCATCCCACAGGTTAAGCCCAGGAACAAACAAAAGGGGCTTCTGGTGAAGTAGGTGCGTTTCACCAGCTCAGGCAGACGTACTTGCAAGCACTTCCTCTTGCCTTAAATGTAACAAGAGAAGTGGCAATGCCAGCAACTACCTGCCAGGGCAAACCAGAGGATTTTTACTATCTTAGAGCTGAAGAAATAAATGACCATAAATGAGTCTTTACTTTCACAGCAGACAGAAGGCAGAGACAAAAAAAAAAAAAGATACAATTGAAAAGGTAAGGCAAAGTGACCTAACAACAGAGTTGAGCCAACAAGTTATATAATCCCAGTCACTATTAGAGGAGGTAACAGTAAGCAACTAAAAATGCAGACTTGTGTTACTTAAAAATTATCCTGAAAGACTTGTTGCTTCCAACCTAGGCCCAGTGACAGGGTTAATGGAAAAGCAAATTCTTCTGCTCCACTGTTTGTGCTGTATTTTCTGCAGGGAGCTACTTCTCAACCCTGCTGAGGGATGACAAAATCCTAATTCATGTTTGGAAAACATGGAATAAAGTTGCCCATAGCTTGAATAACATCCAAATAGTTGAATTAATATCCACTGAAACAGACATGAATTGGGCATGTTCTGACAAAAGCTGTTCACCAAGTAACAAGAAACACTACCAACCAAAAAAAAAAAAAAGAGGGAGGGAAAGAAAAAAGACACCATTCCCTGGTGCAAATACATACTTTAAGTCTTGTTTCACTCTAAAGTTGTGCCTTTTGCAACTGGAAAGTAAAAAGAAGTATATAAATAATTAGAAGCAACTTCCTTAGAAAACAGCTTGTGATTCCCAGTTTCGTTCCCGCTGTCTTGCAATGACTTCACTGCCAAAGAGTTACCAACAAAACTGTTCAGTACAAGCTGGCGATGCAGGGGAGGGGAGAGAAGGGTAATTTTACAGAGACAACACTAAGTGCACACCTAGCTGAAAATGCACAGTACTAAAGCATTGAGCCATCAACTTCACTACTTTCCAAGTAAATGAGCTCAATTTATATGAAAAAGTGATCTGTGTTTTCAAGTTACTCCTGTTGACATGAAGTTTGGGGGAAGAGGGACCAGATCAGCACTCTCTCCCACAAAGCACAGGCTGCTGCAAGTGGTCTGGCACAAATGTCACCCACCATTAGTCACTTAAAATTGCAGGAAACCGTGAACTCAGTGCACACTAGGATAGGAAACATCCATTACAAGGACAACTATTAAATATCCTGAAGGACAGAAATTTAAAGGAAAAGTCTACAGGCAAGATGTACTCATAAACAGAAGGGGTACACAGAATAAATCTCCTCTGCAAACAAAGCCTATGCCTTGTTACACAAACCTTCTAAACACAACTAAAATACAAAGCAGGAAACCGAAAGGCTCCTGCCTACAGCTGTTGCTGTTTTCGTAACTATAACAAATCAGAAGGGAAAGTTGTGACTTCCGCGTTAGAGGCACTGGGATGTTACCCCGTGCGAAGCCACAAACGCAACAGTCCGATACTTTCTCTAAGGAAAATCAGAAGGGATCGTGAAAAACATAGTCGAGAGGAAGGAACTCATTAACCTGTTCCACACGGCTCACAGCATCAACAATACGTGGGCTCCCCTCTAAAGGTTTCTTGAGGAAACGCTGTTTTGTTTAGAGATGACTTCATAAAAATTGGCCCTGTGATTCTGGTTTCACCTATAACTCCCACTTTCTCTTCTCTAACTTTGTTGTTTGCAGTCTCACAAGCAGATGTTACAGGAACGGAGCCTGGCAAATCCCACGAGCGCTGGTGTTAGGCGTAGTAAACAATCGTAGCGGCAGCGAAAATCTTGAACAGGCCCTCACTTGGGAGACAGGGAGCTCAAAACGGAAATCGCGGCCCCCCAAACCTCCCGCCCCGCTGCGGGGTCACAAGGATGAGGTCAAACGAAGGCACCGCGGCCCAGCCAAGCGGCCAAGCGCTTGAGTCAACCCCAGAACGGCGTTGTGCGAGCGCCGGGGACACCGCTCACCACAGCTCCCTGGGGAGGGCGGGGACAGGGCGGGCGCGCTGCCAGCCCAGCGCGGCCATACATGCGGCCGGAACCGCTGCGTTCCCCTCCGCCGAGCTCGGGGGAGCGCGAGCCCCCCTTCCCTCGGCCCGAACTCCTCCAACCGTCCTCAAAACGGTGCCTTGGCTTGGCCTGGCCTGACCCGACCCCTTCCCCCCACAGGGCGGCTCCGGTCGCTACCGCGCTCCGCCCCGTCGCGGGCCCTGACGGCCGCCACTNTTGGCGGCGCGCGGAGGGGAGCGCGTGATGCGGGGCGGGGCGGCGCGCGGGGGGTCCGGCGTTCGCCCGCGCCCTTAAAGGGACCGCAGCACGGGCGGGCTCGGGGCCGCCAGCCCCAGGCTGTCCCCGGGAATCGGCCGTGGCAA